>CM019067.1:209682956-210067191 GCA_009667805.1 Leptobrachium leishanense | reverse complement strand
TCCAGGGAATGATAATAAAAAGGGCTGTTACAGAAGAAATAAGTAAAAAAAAAAAACAGGAAAATGCTTAAAATATCCTAAAAAAAATCTATTAATAGACTTTTTACTGCAGAATTTTATAATGAACGGTTTATTAGATATTAAATTAAAACGGGAATATTTTTAACATTGAAGCCTATGGGATTCGCCTGAATAAACTTGCCTGCTCTCTGGATAGCCGAATGGCCAGGAAAGGTAACCGAACGCTGAAAATCAGCGTTCGGTTACCTTTCTCCAGCCATTTGGATCTCTTTGGATAACCCTGTATGTTTATGATTCAGAGGTGCAGCAACCTTGGCCATCCAGTTGTTTTTGAACTACATTTCCCATGAGTCTCGACTAACCCAATTAGTGGCTGAGTATTGTGGCCGATTGTGTTTTATGACTATCAGGGTTATTCAGAGAGAGGTGAAACTGAGGAGAATGACTGGAGAAGTGAAAATTCTAGGTCAAAATAGCCAAACCAGAAAAATTCTCCCATTTATCTCACTTTCCAAATCGGCTATTTGGTCCAGATTGTTCTATTTTCCTGCCATTCTCCTGGTTTTCACCTTTCTCTGAACAACCCTGAAAGAGAGGTGAAAGCCAGGAGAACTGGCAGGAGAAGAGAACAATCTAGACCATATTCTCCTGTCAGGGTTATTCAGAGAGCGGTGAAAAGCAGGAGAATGACTCCTTTTCTCACTCAGAACAGAAGCAGACACCACACACCTTCATTCTACATACAATGTATCAAATTCATTACACCAAACAAAAAACACCTGGTGTTTACCATTTGAGAAACACAGGTCATTTAGAGGTGAGAATCTTTGCACGTACACGTTAGTTTTTAATTCAATATCTAATAAACCGTTGCTTATAACATTCTGCAGTAAAGAGTCTCTTTATTTCTAGATTTTTTTGTATTTTTTAAGCATTTTTTATACTTTTTCAAAATTTCTTTTTTGCGAACTCAAGCCGAACACACCCAAAAAGTTCGAAGTTCGCAACTATCGAACAACCAAAGTTCGAATCGAACTCTGAACTGATCGAACCAAACAGCTCATCCCTACCCGTGAAGTGGCGGATTTGTCGGATGTATAGAAGCATTTAAAAACAAAACAAAATGACATTTCAAAAGACGGTGAATGGTTTTCCTTTAATCTATTCATAAACAACTGCTTGGGGTGGCAGCCTGTATGAAAAGAGTAGACATTTTAGGAAACGCAGAACAGGTTTTAGTGATTTTTTTTGGCTAAATTATGGTGAAACTTATGCAGGCTTTGGATGAAAGTAACAACAGGTGCATTAAAATTGGGCCTTTGGTGCCAGCAAGTGCCTTCACACCGTAACCCCTCTGAGGTATTGTGGAAGAGTGCAATGGTGGAGGTTTTGGGAATGCAGAAGAGATCCCCGATCTATTCAGCTACATCAGCATCAGGGGAGTGATAGCTGTTGATCCAGGACTGATTCATTTTTATAAATCTTAGCCGGTCTACAGAGTCAGTGGACAGACTCACTCTTTTGTCTGTGACAAAACCTCCAGCGGCACTGAACGTCCTTTCAGAAAGCACGCTGGATGAAGGGCAACCTAGTAGCTGCATAGCATATTGGCTAAGTTCTGGCCAGTGATCCAATCTCAACATCCAGTAAGCCAGTGGATCATCTGCTGTAAAGGTATCCAGGTCTGCCCTTGCCTCTAGGTAGTCCCCAGCCTCGGAAGCACCTGTGTAATCACTTGGTAACCTACCAGTGCCTGGAAAGGTGTTACACAAGTGTCGCTTTAGAGCGTCCTCGAGTTGTTTCATCCTGTGCTCGCTCTGTGCGGGCAGGATGAGCTCTGCAACCTTACCCTTGTATCATGGATCAAGAAGGGTTTCCAACCAGTAATGATCCCTCTCCTTGATAGCACGAATCCTGGGGTCCTTTAGCAGGCTTTGCAGGATAAGGGAGCCCATGCAGCATAGGTTGGAGGTGGCATTAGCTTCAGAGTGTTCCTGGTCACTGAGGATGACCATATTGTGCACTACCTCCTCCCAGCCACGTACTAGTCCTTGTGTTTCTGGGGACACAAAACCCTGCCTTGAGGAATCCCCACCTTCAATGCCCCCACTACTTAAATATTCCTCCTCCTCCGCCTGTCTGATCTGAGGACCTGCAGGAATGCTGTCTGCGTAAAGACTGGGGCCTTAGGAGTTAGGGAAGTCCTCCTCTTCCTCCCACTGCTCTGCCTCTAGTGCCACATCTATAATTGCCTGCAGAGTGCGCTCCAGCAGGAACACTAAAGGAATTGTCACTGATGCATGCACTGTCCCTGCTCCCCATCATCGTTGCCTCCTCAAATGGTGACAGTACAGTGCATGCATGCTTGATCTTCAGCCACTGCGGGGAGGGGGAAACCAAGTTGACCTGAACCTGTCCTTGTGCTGTACTCACACAGGTACTCATTGATGGCCCTCTGCTGCTTGTGCAGGTGCTGCAGCATTGCCAATGTCGAGTTCCACCTGATGAGCATGTCACAGATCAGGCAGGATGTGGGAAGGTGGAAATCTCTTTGAATTTCTGCCAGGCGAACACTTGCTGGCAATGACCGTCTGAAGTGGCTGCAGACTTTTCTGGTCTGGCTGAGAAGCTCTGCCAGCCCTGGGTACCTGGTTAGGAAACACTGTACCACCAGATTTAGGACATGTGCTAGGCATGGTACATGCGTCAATATACCGAGGCGTAGGACGGAGAGAAGGTTGCTGCCATTATCTCTGAAGACCATTCCCAGCTGAAGCTGGCGTGGTGTTAACATCTCTGCACCTGCCCCTGCAGAGCTGACAGAATTTCTGGCCCGGTGTGGCTCCTGTCCCCTAAACAAACCAGCTCAAGCACAGTATGGCATCTTTTTGCTTGAGTCATTGCGTAGCCCCTGCCACGCGTTGGTTTAACTGCCACTTCGCCAGAGACATTGAAGGAGGAAGAGGAAGAGGTGGTGGAGCAGACAGACCTCATATAAGCAGCTTTCTGGAGGCGTGGTGGATGAGCAAGCTCTAGCACAGAGCCCCATCCTGGATCCCTCCCAGCTGCAAGCAGAGTTACCCAGTATGCCATGAAGGAAATGTAACGGCCCTGTCCATGCTTGCTGGACCACGTGTCTAATATAATGTGCACCTTGCTGCTGACTGCCTTTCCCAATCACTCCATAACATTGTCTTCCAAGTGCTGTCATAGTGCTGGAATGGCCTTCCGTGTAAAGAAATTGCATTTTGGAACCTGCCACTGTGGTACAGCACATTCGGCAAATTTACGGAAGGAAGCAAAGTCCACCGGCTAAAAAGGCAGCAGCTGTAATGCGAGTAATTTTGCCAAGCTGGCATTTAGACTTTGTGTATGTGGATGGTTGGGACAATATTTTTTCTTCCTCTGCAGCAGCTGGGGCAACAAAATCTGACTGCATAAATCTCCAGTTGATGGGATGCTGGCAGATTCAGAGGAAGGAAGTGATACACCCATTACTGTAGCATCATCCCTGTCAGTGGAGGTTGTAGGCAATGACATGGCAGGACATATAGTGGGGGTAGAGACAGATGAGGAGGAGACCTATGCAAAGTGTTGTGCCAATGGGATGCGTGGCAGGGGGTCATATGTCACCTCAAGCACGTGGTACCCAAGTGTCTGATGTCTTTCCCACGCTTGATCCTCTTCCAACATAGCTTACAAATAGCAACGCTGCAGTCTGCTGCACATGTTGTGAAGAACTCCCAGACAGCAGAGATCCTGGACGTGTGCTGCGAGACAACAGTACTCTGCACCTGAGCAGCTCTGACATCTGATGCCTTGGACTGGCTACAGTTGCGCATATATACGACGTTCTGCCTCGTTTTGTTGTGCCTCCTCCTCACTTGACTCCTCTGTTCGATCAGGCACCCAGGTGGAGTCAGTGACCTCATCATCATTGTCATCACCCCTATCTCTGTCACTGGAGACAACTTCGCAATATGCTGCAGCTGCTGGGGGAACATGAGTGCCAGTTGTTTGTGTGTCACTGGCACCCCCTTCCTCTAGGCTGATTATACTCCCTTCCTCAACCTCAGAGTTTGAATCAGAGTACTGGAGTTGCTGCGCATCCTTCCTCAAGCAGCATGTCACTGTCACTGTAGTCAAACAATTCAGCTGACTCCTCCGTGTATGACAGTGAGGCTACGGCAGGAGTAGCTGTGAACATGGAGGCTGAATTAAATGTTTTGGCAGCTGAGGTGGACTGTAAACCACTACAAACCTGGCTGACAGAGCACTCAGAGGATGAGGATGTTGCTGCAAATCCTCTGTATGTTGCTGCTGCTTAAGACGGCCAACACCAGTTAGAAACAAGGACAAGCGTGCCCCTGCAAAGGATGCACCACGTCCACGATGACCAGGGGTGCAGTCTTCCGACACAGAGGCTGCTTGCCCTCTTATCTGTGTCTGGGAGCATCTGCTTGTCCTTTTTGGTCTTTCTGACATGGTGAGTGATATATAGATTAAAGATATACAGATTTTCTAGACCAATGCTATAAGTCAGTGATACACCCTGATAGCCTTTGCAGTGCCAACACACAGATTAAAATTCACACAACTCTGGTATAAGCCAGTGATACAGCCTGATAGCCTTTGCAGTGGCAACACACAGATTCAAATTCACAGAACTTTAATATTAGTCAGTGATACAGCCTGATAGCCTGGCAGCAGCTGGCAGTGCCAACACACAGATTCCAATTTTCAGAAATCAGATATAACTCAGTGATACAGCCTGTCCCTGATAGCTGTCAGTGACAACACACAGATTCCAATTTCCAGAAATCAGATATAACTCAGTGATACAGCCTGTTATGCAACAAACAATCTCCTCTCCACTCTGATTCACTCCTGCAACAAACACATGCTGGGGCTGCGGGGAAGCCTTATATAGTGTGCTGCGGGACTTAGCTCTGTGAGCCCACTCGTGTTCGGATCGAACCGCCAGCCCATCCCTAATGCTGGACAGAGCAGACTCCATCACCCTTTGTGTGAGGACAGGAAGTGGGTGTTACAAAGAGGAGGATATGCTGGGGAGCCTCGTGTTTGGCGTGGGGAGAGTGAGCGGAGCAGTGAAAGGTGGAGGACACACGTTGGAGCTGTCAGGGATCGCAACCAGGCCGGAGTGCAGACGCTATCTTACTGGTGCTGGAGATCGGGACAGAAATCGTGCTGTGACATACCTACTCAGAGCTGAGAGATTTGGAGGACAAGCTGGTTCCGGCAGGACCCAGCATTAGGAGGCCGCGCCGGTCGATTGGGAGTGCAGGCGGCAGATCGATTGTTCCAGTTGCAGAGATTTGGCAAGCAGGGAGCAGATTCAGTGGCACAGAGTCCCAGTACATAGCGGAGAAAGATCCTTTTGGTTGAGGCATCGAGTGCTGGACACTTTCGTTCTACGGATGGGTGAGAGGCCTCCAGGCCACAGTTCCAAAACAGAAATGCACGCTTGCAATATTGTTTATATTCACAGGGCCCCAACGGTGACTAGTTGAAGATTGCTCTTTTCGTTCACTGGCCAGTCGAACACAGTACCCGGGTACCCTAGACATTGTATATATATATTTTGAGCTATTTGCAGGATGTACCCTCCAGAACTGAGGGGTTAACCATTCTTTTTTCGCCGCATGTTTTTCCCGCATGACGCATCCTGTAAATTCATTCAACGCGCATTTATATTTTATGACACTTTATCTTTTAGTAAAGTATATAAAACTAGAAAATCCACAACAGTGCTGGTGTGTAATAATTCCTAGTGTGGTGAGACTATCCCGAGGTTTATTCAGCGGCTCCTCCGAGGGTGAGCGCTACACGTGGGGGCTTGTCCAGGATTCCAGTGTCCGAGTATACCACATATTTCTATATTTTTGTAATATTTGATAGCTATATAAATATATAGGGCCTGACTGTCCAGCAAATATGTAATTCTGACCATTGTATTAATCAAGTATGATGCAGAGTCTGGTCTTTCTCTAGGCTTCCTGAATTTAACACGATGTGGGCAGATTTTCTATTCAGCCCTACTTCCTCTTGAAGCCTAGTCTAGAGGGCTAGCCGGAGAGGGAAGGGATGGATACAGATGTCCATTGTTAATACATCCTATGGAACACACTAGGCAAAAGTAGGATATGTTTGTGACGTCTATGTAACTATGTAACTTCCTGGGCAGAAATAGAAATGCCTGCAAGTCTAGGTCACTGCCCAAATTAGAAAAAACATGTTTTTATCTTGTCAGAGAATGTTTAATAGATATGATATGGGCTGTAACGGTTCTTTATAACTGTTTGATGTGTTAAATGTGTATTGGCTTGTAATCAATGAATTTGTGGCACTCCCACTCTAGCAAAACTTACCGTCCTGCTTGAAACCTGCCAGAATAGAGAAAATATTTAAGACACAACCTTGTCTATTGGTCTTTATTCTCACTTGAGTTGTTTCCTACATGATCGCTGGTTCAGATTACAAAAGCAACTGATCTCCTGCATCACCAAATTTGGCCAGTCCTGTGATGCTTTTGCAGAATACATTTCAATTTGGTATCAGAAGTGCGAATTTGAACTAATCAACTTGTCTGGGTGAGTATGGGTTTAAATATTTATTTTATTAATATTTATTGAACCTATTATTCATCGTAGATAACTTGCTTGTTCAAATTTCGAACTCGCATTATTTGATTTGATAGTGCAAGAGCTTCTTTTGAATGATTATGAATGATTTGAGTGATGGTGAAAAAAGCCAGGGTTGTACCTCCATAGTCCCGGGGTAAGAGGCAAGACACCCCTCTTATCCAGTGGGCCAGCAACAGGCCACCACAGTCCACAGCATAAAATGTTTGTTAGTGGGCACAATGAAATTCCCCCCATATCTTTCTCTCTCCAGGGCACCTCTGCGGACCCAGGACCCAAATACAGTCAGCAGTCCCAGTCCCCAGTCTCTCCTGCTGATGCCCCCTCCCAGACATTCAAAAGGGGCCCACCCCACAATCCCAAATCGGTGCAACTCTTTCTGGGACCAGGAATCTAGCAGCCTCTAGGGATGAGCTGTTCAGTTCGAGCTGTTCAGAGTTCGCATCGAACATCGGCCGTTCGGCTGCTCGCCGAACTCTGAACATTTCCACGTGTTAACCCTTCCATATTTTCAGACACTCCCACCTCCCGCAGACCTCTCCCAGCTCCCCAGTCCAGATAAACCCGTGCCATTGGCACCGCAGGACGTACCCCACCAAAACCCTTTACTGCTAGAGTCCTGCCAGGAATAAAGTCTGCAGGGCTGACTAACCCTGGACGCACCAAAGTTACTTCAACCGCTGTATCTCTTAAACCCACAGATACCTGAGTCCCGACAATGACTGCTTGCTGGTTCACGTTGGCACTGCCCTCCGATCTGGTCACAAACAGGACAGAGGGTGATGTTGAGGGGTGTCCTCCCCCAGCTGTGGATGCAGGTTTCTTCCTCTGCGGGCACGCTGCCAGGAGATGATTGGTACTGTCGCAAATAAAACAGCGACGGCGCACACTTCTTCCAGGAGAAGAAGGATGCGCTTCCCCCTCCCCAGCAGAGACTGGCACAGAGGGGGGCGCTGCCGCCGTGATGTCAGGGGGTCGTGCTGAGTTGGGCTTCCATCCTGATGATCCTTTGGGGGAACCTCTGCTCTGGTCCACAGACGCTCTGTTGGCCGCATGGAAATTAGCCAGCTCACCAGCTTCCAGGGCCGTCTCGGGTTTGCGATCCAGAAGCCATTCCTGGATCTCAGGTGGGCACAGCTGCACGAACTGCTCTTTGATTAGCAGGTCTTCCAGGGATTCCAAGGTGTCAATCTTCAGCCCCCTGACCCATTGTCGAAATAGGGTGGTCAGGTGGGCACAACTGCAGAGTAGCTCTCCGCGGCCCGTTTCTGCAAGGACCTGAACTTTTTGCGATATACCTCTGGCGTGAGGTTATACCGTCTCTGCAACGCGGCTTTAATCGCCTCATAGTCCTGGTCGCTCTCAGCCGGTAATTCTGCAAAGGCTTCAAGCGCTGGACCTTTTAGTCCAGGAGTGAGGTACCTGGCCCATTGCTCCTTGGGCAGCTGGTACTGTCGACAAGTCTTTTCAAAACTTCGCAGGAACACATCCAGGTCCCCATCTTTGTCAAGGGTGGGAAAGTTCTCTGCACGAGGTCTGGGTGTAGAGAGCTCTGCAGCGCCCGCAGGGGCAGGAGATAATGGCGTTCTGCTTGTCTGTGCCAGAGCGAGCTGTTGTGCCCGTTCGGCTTGGCGCTCCGCCGCTTCTCGCTCACCCACAGCCCTGCGCTCCACAGCTTCTCGGTCCGCTTGGCGCGCTGCTTGCTCAGCTTGGCACGCTGCCGCTTCTCGGTCCGCTTGGCGCACTGCCGCCTCTTGCTCAGCTCTGCGCTCCGCAGCTTCTCGTTCAGCTCTGTGCTCCTCTCGCTCTTGGTCCGCTTGGCGCGCTGCCGCCTCTTGCTCGGCTCTGCGCTCCTCTCGCTCTTGGTACTGCAGGATGAGCTGAAGCCGCGTCTGCGAGTCCACAGAGTCCACATGTTTTAAAACAGTCTGCAAGTAAACATCCAGGGAAGTATCACCCTTAGGCAAAGCACTTGACACTGTTCTTTCCACTGGACTTTCTCTTCCTTCGGCTGGGTCAAGAGTGGTACCCTGCTCTGCTGCATCCTGGACTGCTTGCCTCGCCTCATAATCCTCGAGGGCTTGCAAAAGTTCATCTTTCTTTTTATCCTTCGTCGAAATATTTTTGTCTCGACATAATTGTTCCAAAGTCTTTTTCGATGATTGTTGCGACATTCTCACTCCAGCCAAATAAAAGATAGAAAAGAAAAACAAAGAAGGGGAAGGGAACTGATGTGTATTGTGTAAATTCTAATAAATGCAATGAGTTCTGCTCTGGAAGTTGGAAAACCAATTTCTTTAGTATCTGGATCTATGTTGCTTCACAGATCCAAATACTAACCTGATATCCCACCGCTTGCCACCAGTTGTCACGACCCAACTACGCGCGCTGCTGCTCAAAGACGCCGGGTTAAGCCGCGCACTATCTATCTATCCTAGATCCAGATAATCACGCGCACTTCTCTACCCGTCCCGGCCACACTACCTCTCACAACAGGCACGTAGAGCGCGATGTACTGATCCCAGGATTGCAACGCAGTACAAATCTTCTCCTGAAGCGCATAATAACTACGTCTCTCACAATCCTGGAGCTCACTTTCTTATTCTATTAGTAACGCTGCCACCAGTCCTCACGGACACTATGCGCGTCGCAACAGGAGACGCAGGGCTTAGCAGCCGCACTATCCTGGACTCGGACAGTGACTACGGATTCCTTAATTCCCTGCCATTTCCTGACGACCGCAACACGCAATTTCTTATATATAACCGAGCTTAAAGCAAATAGCAATTCTCCCAATCTCTTAGTTAGCATGGATTTCACCAGCCAGAGTCAAAACTTAAATATTTTTTGGTTTATTTATGATAAAGAATCACAGTGCTTGGTAACATAAAAACTTATAACTAGAATAAATCAATTACTTATACAATACACAGCAAAATATAAAGAAAAAGGTATTAATCACAGAGTTTTACTTACGACGGAATAATCAGTAACTGGCATCGGTGCCTCCTGGGATATGGAGATAGAGCATGGACAAATCAGTCCTCTTTAGAAGGAATCCCAAGTGATCAGCGCTGAGCCATGCTTGATTCAGAATATATATAGGGCTGGCTTTTTTCTACGTCCAGCCTCCTAGCTGGCAGGGCTTTTGCCTACAATTCCCAGAATGCCCATCTCCAGAGCATGCCCAGTAAGCTTGTTAATTAATCTTTAATTGCCTAAAGGCGTCCCTCTTCCCTCCAGACCCCCCTTAGAGATCAAGGATGTGCTTCCTGTCTTTGAAGATTGGGTCCAGCTCTCTGGGTGCCGATCTGTCTGCTAAGGTGTGATTTCCTAGGATAGTGTACAAAGAAATTCCCTTTTTACAGCTACGTGTTATATCCTCCCCCCAAGAGAGAATGCTAAACATTTTGATTACATTTCAGCTGTGGACCCAGGGATAAACTTACCAAATGGTCAGACACAAATATGAATATAACTCTATATGGAGGAGAGGAGATATGTATGAACCGGCAGATAGACACATATATACAGGCAGACCCTTATATAGATAGAAATACAGGTCTAATCTGCCACATCTCCCATACAAAGGAAGACGCAGAAAGGGAGGCTAACTAACATGCCTCCCATGTGCGTCTTAACACGGGTTCGCCAACGGGCATCTGGCACCTGCACCAGTCGCCGGCGCTATGACGGAGTGGGGGACGCACAGGTGTCCGTGCACTTTGCCCACTAAAGCATGCATTCCCTCTCGCAACCGCATCACACATTGCCCCATGTAGGCCTTTGGCGACTCCACCATTCTTCCCCACCTCTCCCAAACCGGGGGGAGGGGGTCACTCATACTGCATTCACAACATGGCACAGACTCGGGGAAGCCCCTGTGCTTCTGCAGCCCCTCCGGGTGCAGCACGTGTGGCTCACTCTCAGCTCGCATCTCAGTCTCGCAGGCAGCAGAATCCTTGTAGCCCGTAGCCTGCTCTGGAGCCATTCTTACAGCAGGGAGTATGGAGAAACAGGGTGAAGCGCCCCGCTCCCCAGTAAACGTCCCCCCTGCATCTGCCAACGGAGTCAGGCATCGTACCTGCCCCTGGGCAGATGGCTGGGAGGTCACTGGAGCCACACCAGGACCCGCTGCCTCCCCGTCTCTCACTGTTCCCGCACATTCAGAATTTGGGGAACCATACAGATGGGGCACAAGATTCTCCACGCTCACCTCGCCCCCCATTGCACACAGTTTCCCCACTTTATCACACAGTTTATCAAGCACGCCTTGCTTCGTAACCGATGAGCATACAGCCGTATGCCACCCTCCTCTACAGGGAGGTTGCTCAGTACCAGTTCCCTGTGGTACTGGGAATCTGGTTGGTTTTCCCCCAGGGCAACACGCGTCCACCCCAGGCCCTTCCTCCTGACCACACAACATGCGCTCGGTGCCACCCGCAGCCTCAGACACATGTGACACAGACTGGCATACCACAGTATCCTGCCCATCCAGGATGTTCTGCCCTCCACTCCTTTCACCTGGCACAGCCAACCTGGATGGTTCAGGCCCTGGATAACCCTCTGCCACCCTAGGCCTCTCCTCCCGACCACCCAGTATGCCCTCTGCGCCATGCACAGTCTCAGACAACCGAGACACAGGCTGGCACACCACAGTATCCTGCTCATCCCATGCCTTCCGATGCCCACACCTTCCCTCCAGCACCACCGACCCAGTTGGTTCAGCCCTAAAGGAACCTGCCTTGGTCCTTTGTTCTCCCTTCCAACCACGTGGCGTCACAGACACACCTGAGTCTGGTCTAGGCAGGCACACCACAGTATCCTGCCACCCCTCCCAGGCATTCTGATCCACACCATTCTCACGGGGCACTAGAGTCCTGATTGGTTTAGGTGCAAGCAGACCCGCAGTCATCCCTTGCCCTTGCTCCCAACCATATGGCGTCACAGACAAACCTGAGTCTGGTCTAGGCAGGCACACCACAGTATCCTGCCACCCTTCCCAGGCATCTGATCCACACCATCACACGGCAGAGACGGGCCTTGTGCCCTACTCCCTGCTGACCGCCAGCGGGTACCCACTTCCACCATGGGCACCGCGGCCTCCCCACGCATGGGGTCCGGGGAACCAGCTGACTTGGGTGCAGGCGGGCATTCACTCACCCCCTGCCTTTCTTCCCCATCACACTGACCCCTCATGCTACCACACAACACCTCAGGCACACCTGGCGCAGGAGCAGACTGACTCACTGCCATCCCCTGCCCTCCCATCCAGGAATCCTGTCGTGCATCCCCACACACAGCCCTCCCCACTGTAGAGCCACTAGTGGGCCTAGGTAAATCCCCAGCATCCCTTTCCAGCACATACTGTGGCACCAATTTACCCAAATCCGTGCCCAGTAACACATCTGTAGGAATATTTTCAGGACACTCCCACCTCCCGCAGACCTCTCCCAGCTCCCCAGTCCAGATAAACCCGTGCCATTGGCACCGCAGGACGTACCCCACCAAAACCCTTTACTGCTAGAGTCCTGCCAGGAATAAAGTCTGCAGGGCTGACTAACCCTGGACGCACCAAAGTTACTTCAGCCGCTGTATCTCTTAAACCCACAGATACCTGAGTCCCGACAATGACTGCTTGCTGGTTCACGTTGGCACTGCCCTCCGATCTGGTCACAAACAGGACAGAGGGTGATGTTGAGGGGTGTCCTCCCCCAGCTGTGGATGCAGGTTTCTTCCTCTGCGGGCACGCTGCCAGGAGATGATTGGTACTGTCGCAAATAAAACAGCGACAGCGCACACTTCTTCCAGGCGAAGAAGGATGCGCTTCCCCCTCCCCAGCAGAGACTGGCACAGAGGGGGGCACTGCCGCCGTGATGTTGGGGGGTCATGCTGAGTTGGGCTTCCATCCTGATGATCCTTTGGGGGAATCTCTGCTCTGGTCCACAGACGCTCTGTTGGCCGCATGGAAATTGGCCAGCTCACCAGCTTCCAGGGCCGTCTCGGGTTTGCGATCCAGAAGCAATTCCTGGGTCTCAGGTGGGCACAGCTGCACAAACTGCTCTTTGATTAGCAGGTCTTCCAGGGATTCCAAGGTGTCGATCTTCAGCCCCCTGACCCATTGTCGAAATAGGGTGGTCAGGTGGCTCACAACTGCAGAGTAGCTCTCCGCGGCCCGTTTCTGCAAGGACCTGAACTTTTTGCGATATACCTCTGGCGTGAGGTTATACTGTCTCTGCAACGCGGCTTTAATCGCCTCATAGTCCTGGTCGCTCTCAGCCGGTAATTCTGCAAAGGCTTCAAGCGCTGGACCTTTTAGTCCAGGAGTGAGGTACCTGGCCCATTGCTCCTTGGGCAGCTGGTACTGTCGGCAAGTCTTTTCAAAACTTCGCAGGAACACATCCAGGTCCCCATCTTTGTCAAGGGTGGGAAAGTTCTCTGCACGAGGTCTGGGCGTAGAGAGCTCTGCAACGCCCGCAGGGGCAGGGGATAATGGCATTCTGCTTGCCTGTGCCAGAGCGAGCTGATGTGCCCGTTCGGCTTGGCGCTCCGCCGCTTCTCGCTCACCCACAGCCCTGCGCTCCGCAGCTTCTCGGTCCGCTTGGAGCGCTGCTTGCTCAGCTTGGCGCACTCCTGCTTCTCGGTCCGCTTGGTGCACTGCCGCCTCTTGCTCAGCTCTGCGCTCCGCAGCTTCTCGTTCAGCTCTGCACTCCTCTCGCTCTTGGTCCGCTTGGCGCGCTGCCACCTCTTGCTCGGCTCTGCGCTCCTCTCGCTCTTGGTACTGCAGGATGTGCTGAAGCCGCGTCTGCAGAGTCCACATGTTTTAAAACAGTCTGCAAGTAAACATCCAGGGCAATATCACCCTTAGGCGAAGCACTTGACACTGTTCTTTCCACTGGACTTGCGCTTCCTTCGGCTGGGTCAAGAGTGGTACCCTGCTCTGCTGCGTCCTGGACTGCTTGCCTTGCCTCATAATCCTCGAGGGCTTGCAAAAGTTCATCTTTCTTTTTATCCTTCGTCAAAATATTTTTGTCTCGACATAATTGTTCCAAAGTCTTTTTCGATGATTGTTGCGACATTCTCACTCCAGCCAAATAAAAGATAGAAAAGAAAAACAAAGAAGGGGAAGGGAACTGATGTGTATTGTGTAAATTCTAATAAATGCACTGAGTTCTGCTCTGGAAATTGGAAAACCAATTTCTTTAGTATCTGGATCTATGTTGCTTCACAGATCCAAATACTAACCTGATATCCCACCGTTTGCCACCAGTTGTCACGACCCAACTACGTGCGCTGCTGCGCAAAGACGCCGGGTTAAGCCGCGCACTATCTATCCTAGACCCAGATAATCACGCGCACTTCTCTATCCGTCCCGGCCACACTACCTCTCACAACAGGCACGTAGAGCGCGATATACTGATCCCAGGATTGCAACGCAGTACAAATCTTCTCCTGAAGCGCATAATAACTACGTCTCTCACAATCCTGGAGCTCAATTTCTTATTCTATTAGTAACGCTGCCACCAGTCCTCACGGACACTATGCGCGTCGCAACAGGAGACGCAGGGCTTAGCAGCCGCACTATCCTGGACTCGGACAGTGACTACGGATTCCTTAATTCCCTGCCGTTTCCTGACGACCGCAACACGCAATTTCTTATATATAACCGAGCTTAAAGCAAATAGCAATTCTCCCAATCTCTTAGTTAGCATGGATTTCATCAGCCAGAGTCAAAACTTAAATATTTTTTGGTTTATTTATGATAAAGAATCACAGTGCTTGGTAACATAAAAACTTATGACTAGAATAAATCAATTACTTATACAATACACAGCAAAATATAAAGAAAAAGGTGTTAATCACAGAGCCTTACGTACGACGGAATAATCAGTAACTGGCATCGGTGCCTCCTGGGATCTGGAGATAGAGCATGGACAAATCAGTCCTCTTTAGAAGGAATCCCAAGTGATCAGCGCTGAGCCATGCTTGATTCAGAATATATATAGGGCTGGCTTTTTTCTACGTCCAGCCTCCTAGCTGGCAGGGCTTTTGCCTACAAATCCCAGAATGCCCATCTCCGGAGCATGCCCAGAAAGCTTGTTAATTAATCTTTAATTGCCTAAAGGCGTCCCTCTTCCCTCCAGACCCCCCTTAGAGATCAAGGATGTGCTTCCTGTCTTTGAAGATTGGGTCCAGCTCTCTGGGTGCCGATCTGTCTGCTAAGGTGTGATTTCCTAGGATAGTGTACAAAGAAATTCCCTTTTTACAGCTATGTGTTATATCCTCCCCCAAGGGAGAATGCTAAACATTTTGATTACATTTCAGCTGTGGACCCAGGGATAAACTTACCAAATGGTCAGACACAAATATGAATATAACTCTATATGGAGGAGAGGAGATATGTATGAACCGGCAGATAGACACATATATACAGGCAGACCCTTATATAGATAGAAATACAGGTCTAATCTGCCACAATGCTTGTAACACCAGTCTGTCGTTCTGCAGCTGTTCCTCTTTCCATGTTTTTGTTTTTAATCCCAAATGGGAAGTGTTTGGTGCGTGTATAAATAAAACCCACCATATCTTTGCCTCTCCTTGGCTGAAAAGCAGCAGGAGGGGCTTGGAGCTGCTCAGTAGAGCGGCCTTTTGGTTACAATTGTTAGGTACTCACTCTGTAAAGAGGTGCCGTGAAGTGGCGAGTGAGCTTACGTTGCAATGGCCATTGAAACAAACAAAAACCTCAGTTTTGTTGTACATGGAACACATAGAAACGAGCGCAGATGACACCTTTTTTCCTTGTTATGTTTTATACATTAACTGGGCTGTTACTCCTGGCAGTTGCTGCCGCTCCGGTGAGTATGGGCACGACGCCATTTTTTCTGTATTTACGCATTACAATCTTGTTGCTAACGTTAGCGCTCACCTGCTTGAGCAATAACGTTAACCGCGGTGTCTACCGCATATTACAATCCAAACGCAAACGGGTTAAGTAACTCATTTGCGTTTGGTACCTTGCGCTTTTCAGCACGAGGTTACTGTACTTTGCGCTCCCTATACTTAACATGGGGAGCGCAAAGTGTTAATCAGTGTTAGGATTACAAAGTCCTAACGCTGATTAATGTCTGGCACTGGTTAGCGGAAAGTTAACCAGAGCCAGGACTTTGTGTTAACGGATTCCCCTTCTGCAGAATCCGTTAACACCAGCCTAAAAAAAAATTAAAAAGAATCAGATACTCACCTCCTGTCCCGCAGCGAGGACCGCTGCTCCAACCGCCTCCTCCATCCGGCAGGAGCAGGGAAGGGCTGGCGTAAAAAGTCCTAGTCTCTCTCTGCGTATCACTACGCTGACTGGCCGGATCTTGCGAGGCGAGATCCGGCAGGTCATGTGACTGCCGGCGTCTGGCTCAATGGAGTCCAATGGAGACCTATGGACTCCATCGAGTGGATGCTAGCGGCTGCGCAATTGCAGTAACAATGCAGGCAGCTTTTTAAGCGCTTGCATTGGAATTCCATGCTAAAACAGGGGCGGTAGATAGAAAACTGCGGGCGCAGTTTTTTCTCCCTACGGCCCCTGTTTTAGCGTGTAGATTGTAATGGAGCCCATTGTGGGTTGCAGTTTGCATCAGGTAAATTGCAACCTTTTTGTACCAGGCCCTTGTCTCCCACATAATTTGGTTGGGCTGTAGCAGTTGATCTGCCAGATATCTGCCACCCATGTGCCAGTTAATGGCCTTGATGCACACTGGCTTCCTTGCGCCCTCAGCTCTGCCACTTACAGACACCTCCACAGACCTCTCAGAATGGATGGTGGTGAGAAGGTATACGTCCTTCTTGTCTCTGTACTTGACTGCCAAAAGCTCATCTTGGCGCAGAGCTGAGGTCTCCCCCCTTTTTAGCCGTGTGCGGGCAAGCTGTGAAAGGAAATTGAAATATGGTAGCTAATTCACTGAATACATATTTCTACTCTAGTAATATTGATAGCTATATAAATATATAGGGCCTGATTGACTGCTCAGTAAATGCCTAATGTGTTCATGAGGTAATGCTGAGTATGGTCTTTCTCTTGGCTTCCTGTTTTCATTAAGGAGTGCAAAATTTTCTATTCAACTCCATTTCCTCTTGAAACTAAGAGAGGCTGACCAGCCGAGAGGAAGGGAGGGACACAGATGGTTATTGGTTAATGCATCCTATGGAATATTCCTATTTCTAGAATAGGATATAGCTGTGACGTCAATTTAGGCGTGCCTACTAGGCAAGGACAGGAAATGTTTTTAAGTCTAGGTACTGCCCAAAGTAGAAAAAACATGTTCCTATATTGCTGACGTATTGGTTTGTAATTCATGAATTTGTGTTGCTCCTATTTTTGATAAAACTACTGAATGTATGAAATTTACTCCAGAGTAAAAGAACCACCCAAGACAGCACTTGTGTCCTGGTCTATTATTCTCACTCGAGTTGTTTCCTGTATGATCACTGGGTCTGGTGACAAAGCAGCTATCTCTCATCTTCTGGACTGTGGCAGTGGCGTAGCGTGGGTTGTCAGCGCCCGGGGCCAGCCAAGAATTGTGCACCCCCCCAACCTGTGGACACATTATCGATATTGCCCCAGCTCACACATGGATATGCCCCAGCTCACACATGGATTTGCCCCTGTTCACACATGGATTTGCCCCAGTTCACACATGGATTTGCCCCAGCTCACACATGGATTTGCCCCAGTTCCCACATGGATTTGCCCCAGTTCACACATGGATTTGCCCCAGCTCACACATGGATTTGCCCCAGCTCACACATGGATTTGCCCCAGCTAACACATGGATTTGCCCCAGCTCATGGATTTGCCCCAGCTCACACATGGATTTGCCCCAGCTCATGGATTTGCCCCAGCTCACACATTTGCCCCAGCACACGGATTTGCCCCAGCACCTCATGGATTTGCCCCAGCTCATGGATTTGCCCCAGCTCATGGATTTGCCCCCCAGCACATGGATTTGCCCCAGCACATGGATTGCCCCAGCTCATGGATTTGCCCCAGCACATGGATTTGCCCCAGCACCTCATGGATTTGCCCCAGCTCATGGATTTGCCCCCAGCACATGGATTTGCCCCAGCACATGGATAGGCCCCAGCTCATGGATTTGCCCCAGCACCTCATGGATTTGCCCCAGCTCATGAATTTGCCCCAGCTCATGGATTTGCCCCCCAGCACATGGATTTGCCCCAGCACATGGATATGCCCCAGCTCATGGATTTGCCCCCCAGCACATGGATTTGCCCCAGCACATGGATTTGCCCCAGCACATGGATATGCCCCAGCTCATGGATATGCCCCAGCACATGGATTTGCCCCAGCTCATGGATATGCCCCAGCTCTCACCTGGATATTGCCCCAGCTCCCGGGCAGTGGGAGTGCCTGCCCGCCCCGGTCCTGAACAGCGTGCGAGTCCATTCTGTTGAAAGGGATGCGGCTGCGTGCGTGCGCAGGTCACGCGGTGCGGCCAGTCAGGTGGTACAGAGACTCAGTACCACCTGATTAGACGGACCACGTGACCTGCGCCTGCACGCAGCCGCCTCCCCTTAAACAGGACGGACTCACTGTTTAGGACCGGGCAGGCACTCCCGCTGCCCGGCATCTGGGTCCCCTCAACCCGCGGGCCCTTGGGCGGCGCCCGAGGGCCCGGCGGGTCAGTCGGGCCACAAGTTTTAGGGGCGCATAATTTCAAAAGAAATTATGCGCCCCTAACAAAACTGCGCCCGGGCCATGGCCCCCCCTGCCCCCCCCACGCTACGCCACTGGACCATGGCCATTCCTGTGATGCTTGCAGAATACATATCAAGCTGTGCTGTGAAACCTACACAGTTCTTGCGTACAGTACCGCATGCTACTGGATCAAAACAATACAGTAGCTTGAACAAAGGGGCACTTGTATAAAAATTGTCAACATACAAGTTTCCCTTTGTTCATGAGGGGAAAAGTAGGTCCCATACAGTCTTGCCACTGGTTCACAGGTGTTCTGGGCAACCTCGAGGGTCAAGGTTGCTATCCTTTCTCTCGTACACCTGGAAGGGCTGAGTATACCTACTCTAGCTCTCACAGAGCTTACACACCTTCACTCCATACCTGGAGCATTTGGAAGGAATATACTGCTTGAATCCCAGCCTTCCCTTATATCTCATTAAGGACACATCCACGCAGATATTCCTTCCAGGTGTATAAGCCTCTGCAAATCTGGCGGTGAAGTGGGTAATCAGGGGGTGGATTTTATACAGCCTGTCAAACTGGAAATGCTCTCTAGGGGGCAAAGGCTGTTGTCACTGAAGTGCATGAAACGAAGATCTTTTCATACCTTCTACGTGACATTGTTTGGGGTAAATGATGTAGAGCAGATGGGGCTACTGCTCCAGTAGGAGCGGTTTGAGGGCTTCTTTATGATGCCCATCAGCATAGTAAGTGCCCAGAATTTCAGAAATTCTGGCACATCTAGCGGGGTCCATTGCTGCCTTGCCAAGTAGGAGTCTGGCTTCGCAGCACAATGCTGATGGGCATACAGATTTGATTGGGCAACAATGTGGCCCAACAAATCATCCCCCAGAAACACATGCAAAAACTGTGTAGCGGTAAATCCTGCAACATCAATATTGATGCCAGGATTTGCTGTGAAAGGAGGGATATCTGGCCTCTGGCGATGAGGCACTACCCACTCCTCAGCTGGAGCTGTGCGTCTCCTGCTGGCAGGTGGTGGCCCAGGATCTGCATCAGAAACATCACTAGGAGATACATTAGCCAGCATAGATGATGTATCTATTGATATATCTGAGCACCTAGCGGGGTCAAAATCTGGGTCAGAGTCCCACGCAGATTCCTCAGATTCTGACGCCAGGATGGCATATGCCTCCTCGGCGCTGTACACCCTCTCAGACATTATATATAATAGATTATAAAATGTTATAATTATTATACACATATATAAGCGGATTGTGGGTTCTTAGAAGAACCGTTGGGTTTCACAAGAAAATACAAATAAACACCTAAATCTCTCTAAATCCCTCTAAACCTGCCTCAATTCTTCTAAATCTCCCTAAAATCTCTCTAAATCTGCCTCAATTTTTCTAATCTCACTAAATCTACCTAAAATCTCTAACCTGTCAAATCTGATCTCTCTCTCTCGCTCACCAAAACACAAGTGAGGAGAGGGAGGGAGAATCACAGAGGTCAGAGCCAATATTTACAAAATATTGACCTGACCTGACAAATTAGAAATTTTATTTTGATTTTTTCTAACTTCTGATTGGGTGTTGCTAGCCTGCTTCTCTGATGAGGCAGGCTAGGAACATCCCACACAGCCCCAAGATGACCCTGCCCTTAGAAGGGCAGCGCCATCTTGGCTGTCACTTTTATTTTATTTTATTCATTTTTATTTATTTATTTTACTTTTTAACGCGGCGACGCAATGACATCTAATTCAGGCGCCCCCCCCCCCGCATGTGCGGAGGAGGAGCCTGAAAGGGAGGGGGGAGGTCCTTTGGACCTCTCTCCCTCCTGATCGCCGGGGAGCAGGGGGATAATACAGGCACCGCTTGGAAGGGCACAGCCTGCCCTTCCAAACGGTGGCTGTCATTAACCCCTGGGGAGCCGTATCACGAATCGGTGCTGAAAAGCGCCGGCTCGTGATCCTTTCCCGGAGCTGGCCGACATCTTGGATGTCGGCCAAGCCTCCGGGAACTCCCCCTGAGGATTGGCGTCATCGTGCATAGCACGATGACGCCAGTCCTGGAGTTAACCCCTAGCTGCCACAAACGGTGGAGATGGGGGGTTACAATGAACCCCCTATCTCCCGATCCGTGGCAGCTAGGGGTTAAAGTTTGGTACTGTTGGATCGGCCAGAGCATGGCCGTTCCAACGATACCAAACACGACTGTGACAAAAAAAAAATTAAAAAAATAAAAATTAAAAATAAAAATAAAAAAATATTTTAAAAAAAAATTATAAAAAAAAGTTTGTTTTTTTTGGTTTGTTAATGCAGCAATATTGTTCCCATTTCAATTATAATGTGAACAATGATGCTGCACTAACGATTTTTGTATGCGGTGCGTTTGTTAAAAATCTTGTAATTTTCCCCAAATAAAAATGTAACGAGACCCCATTTCTAATTTTTTTAACAAGCGCACCCCATACAAAATATAACCGCAATTGCTCGCATGTTAAAATGTGAAAAAAATACACTTTACACGTTGTAAATTATTGAAAATTCATATTTTATTGCAGTTTTTGTTATAATACACAGACAGGTCATGACGTATACATATAATAATGACATATTATTAATCTGCCGAGTCTGACGGAAAGAACGATATATAATATGTCTGGGTCATATACTAAAATAAGCCTTCAAAACACGTTTAAACATGATGAGCAAAACTGGTAAAAATTACCTCAGCACAGAGGTGTGAAAAGCCTCAGCAGCGAAAGGGTTAAAGCAATGGAAAGATCGAGCGTCCCTGATGGCCCAAAACCCCTTAGCTATGACTTGCACACTGTCTACTATGGTGCCTGAGGTAGAGATCACGGAGGCCCTGTCGGTGAGTCAAAAGCAAGAGGCCAAAGAATTTCTACTAAGGAATAGAGAATTATTTTCTGATTTACCAGGCTTAACCACCATGCTAAAGCATGATATTGTGACTGAACCGGGGGTAAAAGTAAACTTAAAACTAGGGATGCACCGATACCACTTTTTTAAGACAGAGTACGAGTTCCGATACTTTTTAAAAGTACTCACCGATACCGAGTACCGATACTTTTCTTTAATGTCATGTGACGCTTGACAGAACCATATAAAGATGCCCCCAGCTCACATGTATATCCCCCGATATATATATATATATTCATACTGCCCCAGCTCATGGATATGCCCCAGCTCACACATGGATATGCCCCAGCTCACACATGGTTATGCCCCCCAGCTCACACATGGTTATGCCCCCCAGCTCACACATGGTTATGCCCCCCAGCTCATGGATATGCCCCCCAGCTCATGGATATGCCCCCCAGCTCACACATTGGTATGCCCCCCAGCTCATGGATATGCCCCCCAGCTCATGGATATGCCCCCCAGCTCATGAATATGCCCCCCAGCTCTCACATGGGTATGCCCCCCAGCTCATGGATATGCCCCCCCAGCTCTCACATGGTTATGCCCCCCAGCTCATGGTTATGCCCCCAGCTCATGGATATGCACCCCAGCTCACACATGGTTATGCCCCCAGCTCACACATGGTTATGCCCCCAGCTCACACATGGTTATGCCCCCACAGCTCACACATGGTTATGCCCCCACAGCTCACACATGGGTATGCCCCCCAGCTCATGGACCCCCCCCGCAACGATACTTACCTTCCTGGGCGCCGCCGGGAATGTCTCCGCGCGTGCGCTCGTTGGAAGGACCCCAGCCGCGACCACGTGGGACCATGTGATCACGGCTGGGGTCCTTCCAACGAGTGCGCGCGGGGAAACTTTCCCGGCGTCGCCCAGGAAGGTAAGTATCATCGCGGAGAGCAGCTGCAGGGCCTGTCTGAATGCTCTATCTGCATTCGGACAGGCCCTGCAGCTGCTCACTGTGTTTATACTTACCTTCCTGGGCGACGCCGGGAATGTCTCCGCGCGTGCGTTTGTTGGAAGGACCCCAGCCGCAATCACATGGTCCCACGTGGTCGCGGCTGGGGTCCTTCCAACGAGCGCACGCGCGGAGAAATTCCGGCGGCGCCCAGGAAGGTAAGTATCGCAGAGAGCTCCAGGGGCGGCTGTCTGAATGCCGGCAAGCCGGCTCAATGCCGGCTTCTGGTATCGGAAAAAATATCGGGGGTACTGCACGAGTACCAAGTACTCCTGCAGTACCCAGTATCGGCCCCGATACCGATACTAGCATCGGTATCGGTGCAACCCTACTTAAAACCCTATCGCAAGTAGTCTCAGATGAGATCAAGAGGATGTTGGATTTTAAGATTATTGAAGAGTTGCATAGTGAATGGTGTAGTCCCATTGTCCTTATTCTCAAATCTGATGGTAGCATCCGATTTTGTAACGACTTCCGGCGGCTAAATGAGGTCTCAAAATTTGATGCTTATTTTATGCCTAGGGTAGATGAGCTAGTCGAGCGTTTAGGCCCTGCTCGGTTTATCACCACCCTTGACCTTACAAAAGGGTACTGGCAAATACCCCTAACCGATCTGGCTAAAGCTAAAAACAGCATTTTCTACTCCAGAAGGTCATTGGCAGTAGAAAAGGATGCCGTTTGGCCACATGGGGCTCCCGCCACTTTTCAGTGAATGATGGACCGTGTCCTTAAACTACACAAAAAATATGCATCTGCATATTTGGATGACGTAGTGATCTTTAGTGCAGAGTGGGAGAGCCACTTGCCCAAAGTACAGGCTGTCATTAATGCCCTCCGCGATGCTGGACTGACAGCAAATCCCAAGAAGTGTGCAGTGGGTTTGGAGGAGGCCCGCTATTTGGGATACATTATTGGAAGGGGAGTAGTGAAGTCCCAAGTCACCAAAATCCGAGCTATCCAGAATTGGCCAAAACCCCTGAATAAAAAACAGGTGAGAGCCTTTTTAGGATTGATAGGCTATTACAGAAAATTTATCTGCAATTTCTCCTCTAGGGCAGCTCCTCTCACAGATCTAACAAAGGGAGGAAAGTCTTCGGCTATGACTTGGACCCCGGAAGCGGAGAGCGCTTTCCAGGACCTCTAGACAGCACTGTGCAAAAGTCCGGTTTTGATTACGCCTGACTTTACGAAGGAATTTGTGGTTCAGACGGATGCATCGGAGTTGGGCTTAGGTGCAGTGTTGTCCCAAGAGGTGAACGGGGAAGAACCTGCTTTCTTAAGCAGGAGGGTTACCCCAGCGGAGCGTAAATATGCCATTGTGGAACAGGAATGTTTAGTGGTTAAGCGGGTCCTCGAGAGCTTAAAGTATTATTTGTTAGGACGGCAGTTTAGGCTCCTAACAGACCATGCCCCGCTCCAGTGGATGGCTCGGAATAAAGAAAGGAACGCAAGAGTTACCCGATGGTTCCTGGCCCTGCAGAATTTCAGATTTGTAGTGGAGCACAGACCAGGTAGCCTACATGCTAATGCCAATGCTCTTTCCCAAGTCTACAGCCTGTTTGCTGAAGGTGCTCAACCCCACCAGTTTGAGCAGGGGGTGGGGATATGTAACAGAGTGCCAGTAGAACCTGCCAGGGTGGCAGGAAAAGTGATAGATGGCAGATACATTCCTCCACGAATGCTTAGATTCATCATCTAAGGTACTGCTAGTACAGATTTGAAGGTAAAGACCAATAGCTCTTTAACTTGGGTAAAACAGATTCTGGAGCTGGTGTTACCAGGAATTTAATCTGGGTGGGACAGGGATTAATTTAATGTGCAGCTGCACCTAGCAGTGAGTGTGTGTTTGTGTGTGTGTCAGTGCATGGAGAGACGGTGTGCTGAAAGCAGTAACTCCTGTGTAAGGAGAATAAGAAAACCTGTCTGTGAGACATGGTTCTATGGATGAACTATAAGCTGTTCTCTTGGAGGAAACCAACCCAGCTCGGAGGACTGTCTCTAACCAGTAAGAAGGCTCAGTGGAGCAGACTTTTATTTGCTCCTATCAATTGATTTTGGCTGGATGCCTGCAACCTTTTTGTTCTTTTTTTTTAATGATGGCTGTCTGAAAATTAAAGTTGGCATTTTTGTTTAAGCGACCAGGAGTTTGCCTCTATATTGAGACTGATCCTATTGAGACTGATCCCCTACACCAGGCAGACATTTTAAACCTTTCTTAAATATAGGGACCACATCGGCTTTTCTCCAATCCTATATAATTCCTGAAAGTAAAGAATCTTGAAAGATAAAAAAACAGAGGTTTACCTATTTCAACAAATAGCTCCTCAGTACTTTCGGGTGAATTCCATCTGGCCCTGAGGCTTTTTTTTTTTTTTTAGAAGGATTTTACCAGGAAGGATACATCGAGATTTCGCTCGTTTTCAAGTAAGTCCTGGGTGGCGAGTGTGTACCGTTAGGTGTCTTTTCCAAGGACACTTACTGGAGAGGTTGCTCGCTGGGATCGAACCCATGTCGCCACAGGCTCTCTCCATGCAGAGCAGTGATGTTACCTCTACTCCACCCAGTCGGTACCCAGCTTTGTTTACATTCACTATGTTTAGTTGCTGCAAAACCTTTTCTTGAGTCAAGTAGTTATGTTATGTAGGATAAGACATACAGTATATTGCCAAAAGTATTCGCTCACCCATCCAAATCAGGAGCTGGGCAGGTGAGCGAATACTTTTGGCAATATAGTGTATGTACAAGAAAATTAATATAGAGCTAAAACAGGGAATTATCATTTAGAAAGGTAACTCCTCACTCTCCTATTCCTATGGAATCACATATACATGAAAGCAGTAGACATGTGCATTCGTTTTAGTACTAAAACGATTTAGTCTGAATTTTTGGGATAATTTAGTTTTCGTATGACTCAAGAGAAACGATACTGCTCAGTACAAAAAACGAAAGAAACTAAAATAAAATGCACTACATTTTAGTTTCAGTCCTTTTTGTGATATTACATTGATGAGTGAAGGAGACCAGCAATGAAGAGTGCAACATCCAAAGTTCTGCACCCTCCACATGCCAATGCAGTAGGATGTTCTATACAGAGAGGGGCATTAATTAATGCAGGAGGATGTTCTATACATTATGCAGAGAGGGGTATTAATGAAGGAGGATGTTACATACAGTATACAGAGAAAGGTATAAATTGAGGAGGATGTTCTATACAGAGAGGGACATTAATTAATTCAGGAGGATGTTCTATATATTATACAGAGAGGGGTATTAATTAATGCAGGTGGATGTTGTATACATTATACAGAGAGGGGTATTAATTAATGCAGGAGGATGTTCTAAACATTATACAGAGAGGATCCTTTTTTTCAGCCCTTTAAATCCAGTGGCTGTGAGCGCTGAGATAGGCTGCTTGTTAGATTATCTCTCAGTACAATGTATCAGGCTCCGCTATTACAGTAACTGACTGTAACAGCGCTCAGAGTTTCAGTAAAACAAGGAAATAATATTGTTCTAACCTCTTATATATAAAAATATTATTTACTAGTTTTACTGAAACTCTGAGCTCTGTGATGAGCAGCAGTCAGTTACTGTAACAGCTTTGCCTGACACGGGGCAGTATTACAATGTTGGTGCTAACTTAACCAGAGCTGCTGTAAACTGAAAACCTCCATAGGCTATAATGGCTCTGGGAAGTTTACAACAGCTCTGGTTAAGTTAGCACCAACTATGTAATGTGGCCCACATTGTGCTGAGAGTGAGAGATACTGTAACAAGCAGCGATCTCAGCCCTCTGAGGAGCCACTACAACAGTAATTGTATCCATTGGTTTTCAGTTGAATGCAATTAGTTTTCATACTAAAGAACTGAAAACGAATTTCTTTAACAACTAAATAAATTGCATTTTAGGACTAATCCATTAGTTCAAAATGAAATTTTGTGCTGTGCACATGTCTAGAAAGCAGTAACTACATCTCTTCCTATGTTCTATGAGTGTGATACACATGTCATACGATTGGGGTGTGAATGGACAGGTTAATTACATTGTTTTATGGTTTATCTACCATAAACAGAAGGAATGAAGAATAACTCATTCTTTGTTCCCCTAGCTATGTTATGAACATGTGGTTCAGATTAAGAAACAGCTCTCTCTGTGTACGTGATGTGAAGACAGGGGAAAGAAAATCCATTAGAACAGTCGTGTTCAAATACTATTGGGTGAATAAATGAATACTGATTTGTCACACATCCATAGTTGACAGGGGGCTTTGTGGAATTGAGTTCAATTCTATTCTATTTTTTTGATCCAGAAGGACATTGCTCCCCCTTCTCTCCATCTCTTTGTACCATCATTATCAAGCTGAACAGATGTACATACTTGTAACAAGTTACTTTGTTATTTTTATAACTAAGAAGTACGATGTGTGACATATTTGGTGACACAGTAATATACATATATATATATATACTGTGTGTGAACAGCTGCAAACTACATCTGATGCCTTTCTGGCTCCAGACAAAGCCATGAATAGAAAGAAGATAATTTTTTTCTAACACCTCTCCCTATCACATCCCAGCACCAAGAAGCAAAGAGAGCTTCCCCCTGCCATAAGCCCAGCACTGGGAGAAGCAGAGAGAGCTTCACCTCCAGACTCTCCCTGGCACAGGCCCAGCACTGGAAGAAGCAGAGTGTAGAATATGTGTGTGTTACATATATACATAGATGTGTGGAGACATGGGGGTGGAGACAGAAAGTGGAAGAGTGTTAGACAAAACAGGACGAAGAGGCTGGGACACACAGGCTGTCATGATAATAAAGCAGTTCTTCATAAAGTTCACCGGGTGACTCCATCGTGATTGGTGCAGATCTAAACAGAGTGGACTTAGCCCCTCCCCAATACACCGTGTGGTTCCCCCTACTCCTCCCTTTAACCTTGTACAGGGAGAAGCAGAGAGGGCTTTCACCCTTCATTTTCACAAACCCAGTGCTGGGAGAAGCAGCAGAGAGGGGAATTTCCTCCTTCTGCTACCTGTCACAGAGCCCAGAGCTGCAGGAGAAAGAGAGGGTGGCTCCACAACTAGCAGCATTGTCTTTGAAATGGGGTTCAGGAGAAAGAAAAGAGCCAGCCAGCCATGCTTGCTGGACCACGTGTCTAAAGTCATGTGCACCTTGCTGCTGACTGTCTTTGACGTGCTGGTATAGTGCTGGCATAGCCTTCCGTGAAAAGAAATGGCATTTTGGAACCTGCCACTGTGGTACAGCACATTCAGCAAATTCACGGAAGGAAGCAGAGTCCACCAGCTGGAAAGGCAGCAGCTGTAATGTGAGTAATTTTGCTAAGCTGTCATTTAGACGCTGTGCTTGGGGATGGTTGGGACTATATTTTTTCTTACGCTGCATCGTAAATCTTCAGCTGATGGGATGCTGTCACATTCTGAGGAAAGACCTGGTACACCCATTACTGCAGCATCATCCCTATCAGTGGAGGTTGTAGGCAATGACATGGCAGGACATATAGTGGGGGTAGAGACAGATGAGGAGGAGGAGGACCTATGCAAAGTGTTGTGCCAACAGGATGCATGGCAGGTGGGGTCATATGTCGCCTCAAGCACGTGGGACCCAAGCGTGGGATGTCTTTCCCAAGCTTGATCCTCATCTGACATAGATTACAAATAGCAACGGTGCGGTCTGCTGCACATTTCTTAAAGAACTCCCAGACAGCAGGCTTCCTGTACATGTGCTTTGAGACAACAGCGCTCTGCACCTGAGCAGTTGTGACTTCTGATGCCTTGGACTGGCTATGTTGCTCATAGAGGACGTTATGCCTCATGTTTATTGTGCCTCCTCCTCCTCACTTGACTCCTCTGTTCGATCAGGCACCCAGGTGGAGACAGTGACCTCATCATCGTCATCAACCCCTATCTCCTCGTCACTGGAGCCAACTTGGCAGTATGCTGCATCTGCTGGAAGATGAGTGCCAGTTATTTGTGTGTCACTGGCACCCCCTTCCTCTAGGTTTATTATACTCCCTTACTCAACCTCAGAGTTTGAATCTGAATGGCAGAGGACTCGGAGGATGAGGATGGCCTGGTTAGCCAATCCACCAAATCCTCTGTATGTTGCTGCTGCTTAAGACGGCCAGCACCAGTTAGAAAGGACAAGCGTGCCCCTGCAGAGGATGCACCACGTCCACGATGACCAGAGGCACAGCCTCCCGACACAGAGTCTGCTTGCCCTCTTATCTGTGTCTGGGAGCGTCTGCCTGTCCTTTTTGGTCTTTTTGACATGGTGAGTTTTGCTGATCCCATTTCGGTGACCCTGCGGTGTATTCAGCAAGCACCACGGGGTCCCCGAATTGCAGGGAAAGGTAGCCGCAAACCCGCCGAAAACTAACCGCAAAACCCAGCGAATGCACACCGAAAACATCTGGATTAACCCGCCGAAAACGCTGGAAAAACCCGAGCAGGAGCCGATCACACGCAGCGAAGCCGCCGGAAAAAGCCGACACCGCAAACGTATGCAGTGAATGATTTAGAAAAACTGTTTGCTTGAATGTTTGAAAAGTGAAACACTGTTTGCAAAGAAACTACTGAGCGAAAATGTCTGAAATTGACACAAGGTCCAAGGAATGATAATAAAAAGGGCTGTTACAGAAAAAATAAGTAAATTTAAAAAAAATACAGGAAAATGCTTACAATATCCTAAAAAATCTAAAAAATAAAGAGACTCCTTACTGCAGAATATTATAATGAACGGTTTATTAGTTATTAAATTAAAACCGGAATATTTTTAACATTAAAGCCTATGGGATTCGTCTGAATAAACCTGCCGAATTAAACCACTGAATGGCAGGGCATTTCTTGAACCTGTCACTGCTGGTTTGTGTTCTCTGAATAGCCGAAGCATTGCTTTTTTATGGGGATTTCACTGCCCTTAAACAGGTACCGTATGTGCAGGCAAATCGCCAGTATTTGGTGAATTGCCTGCTCTGATTTTCAGCGTTCGGTTACCTTTCTCCAGCCATTCGGATCTCTTTGGATTACCCTGTTGGTGTAGAGACTGAACATAGGAGTCCAAGTTAGGAAGACCAGTGTCAGAACTACATTATTTCCCCTGATGAAGACAGCATGTCGATACGCGATGGGCTGGTTTCTGATGTATTTGTTGTTGTTGTAGCACAATGGAATGTGTGTTTTTTAACTGTTGGGGTGCCTTACAAATCCCCATGTAAACTGCTGTTTGTGTTGTGTGGGTGGATTTTTTTGAGTACCTAATTATAGATCAATATTATTTTTTATTTATTTTCTAAAATTTTATTTTTACACCAAACCTGGTTATGTTTGGCATCATTGGAAAGGCAATGATCAGGCCTGTCCAATGATTTAAAATATGACCCTCTAGCTGCCACGGATCGTGGGATAAGGGGATCCAAAGGATCCCCCTATCTCCACATGGCAGCTAGGGGATTAACTGGCTCACTGACATACTCACACATATGGTGAGGATGTCAGTGGGTGGGGGGGGTGACCAAGGCTTGGCTGACATCCAAGATGTCAGCCCCCTCCAGGTTTGAATCGTGACTCGGCGCAAATTTGTGCCGAATCGCGATCCGGCGGCGAAACAGTTAATGCTGCACACTGCTGAAAAGGGAAGACTCTCCCCTTTCCAGTGGTGCAATTTGAATCACTTTAGCTTAAATTGTTGGGGAGATAGAGGGCTCCAAAGGAGCCCCCCTCCCCTTCCAGAATTCTGCCCACTGGCGCCGGCCGATGACATCATCACACAGCGTGATGACGTCATCGGATCGGCCGGCCCCCAGGAAACAGCAAGGCAAGCTTCAAGCTTGCCATAGATGTCGTGGGAGCTGGCGAGGGAGGTAAGTATTGGCGGAAGGGAGGTTAGGAGCCCGCTGACGTACTATGTATGTCCGCGGGTCTAAGGGAGACCCATGGACAGGACTTACATGGTACGTCAGTGGTCGGGAAGGGGTTAAAAGCAATTTTCCATTCATCTCCATCTTTAATACGCACTAAGTTATATGCACTTCTTAGGTCAAGCTTGGTAAAGATCTGGGAACCCTTAAGCCTGTCAAAGAGCTCAGCAATCAATGGAATGGGATAGGTGTTTTTAACAGTTATTTTATTTAATCCCCTATAGTCTATGCAAGGTCTTAAGTCCCCCTCTTTCTTAGAGACAAAAAAGAAGCCAGCACCAGCAGGGGATGTGGATTTCCGTATGAAACCCTTAGCAAGGGAATCCTTTATGTATTCCTCCAATATGAGGTTCTCATGCAGAGACAGAGGATACACTCTTCCTTTGGGAGGAAAAGTGCCAGGGAGAAGATTAATAGCAAAATCATAAGGTCTATCCTCGGGTAAACTTTCATGCCCTCCCTTGTTCAAAACCTCCTTGACCGCCTCATACTGAATAGGAACTGATACAGATAGAGGAGCAGCATTGGGTACATTTATGGAGTGCACAGACTTGACAGGAATCATGCATGAATCAAAACAAGACTTGCTCCATGACAGGACTGTGTTTCTTCTCCAGTCTATGACTGGATTGTGCTTTTATAGCCAAGGATTCCCCAGAATAAAAGGACATGAAGGACATACCACAGTCTCTTTATGAAGAACACCTACAGACATAGAAATAGGACTGGTCTCCTTAGAAATAAGGATTGGAAAAGGGGTCTGCCATCTATAGCATGAATAGCCATAGGTGGGGGTTTTTCAACACAGGGAATCCCTTTTTCCAGAGCAAAAGTGGTGGGATTTTTAAACTTCCATAATGGAGTAGCCCATTCCAAGGCATTATCTCTGAGTTGGTTAATAGTAAAACACACTTTAGCTCTGTCAGTTGTACACATGTGAGGATTTAACTCAAAAGAAGTATCAATTTGACTCAGAAATCCTCTGCATGCAGCAGCCTCACCACTGAAAGAGACCGAGGACAACATTTGCAGTGGGATAGTGGATTTAACCATAGAAGTGTCAGAATGGGTTATAGGAGCAGGTGAGGAAGACTGCATGCAATCTGTATCCTCCAAGAACATTTCCAACAACATTGCAAAATGATACATCTTGTCATCAGTCTCCCTTATATGGGAACAGCAAGCAACAAACTGCTGGGCAATGTCTGCAGGGTCCATGGCCCTTTCGTAATGCAAGGATAGAGAGTCAACCAGCACGCAGACAAAACCCAGATAAGTGAGGAAACCCCTAATCTGAAAAGTGTCGGGTATAGTATAATGGAAAATTAAAATGGATGCCTGTAGCCATCTTGTTTTAATGTAAAGTCTTTTCTTTCTCAATTTTCGCCTAGTTTTAGAAATGGACAGAGATTTTTTTTTAATAGTTCATGGCTAGGTGAACCATAGTTATGGCTGGTTATGGGTTATGGGTGTTTTTATAAATGCTATAGACGATAAAATGTCTTTATTTGATATAATGCAGAGCTACTGTAAGTGCCAGACATGTCATATTTAAATTTATTGGTTTGTTTTAACAAGTCCTTGAATTAAAGATTTTTCTTTTTGGGTATAGGAACATATTTAAAATCTCTATGCAAATGTATAAAAATATTCAAGAAATCTATTTTTATAAGCAATATATTCACAGTAAAAATAGATGCTCCAATATATATATTTTGTAGAGTGTAGAACTATATAATGGTATAATTACTGAAGAATAGAATAAGCTACAGTCATGGCCGAAATTGTTGGCACCCCAGACATTATTCCAGAAAATCAAATATTTCTCACAGAAAAGTATTGCAGTAACACATGTTTTGCTATACACATGTTTATTCCCTTTGTGTGTATTTGAACAAAACAAAAAAAGGGAGGAAAAAAAGCAAATTGGACATAATGTCACACAAAACTCCAAAAATGGGCTGGACAAAATTATTGGCACCCTTACCTTAATATTTGGTTGCACACCCTTTGGAAAAAATAACTGAAATCAGTTGCTTCCTATAACCATCAATCAGCTTCTTACACCTCTCACCCAGAATTTTGGACCACTCTTCCTTTGCAAACTGCTCCAGGTCTCTCTTATTGGAATGGCGCCTTTTCCCAACAGCAATTTTAAGATCTCTCCACAGGTGTTCAATGGGATTTAGATCTGGACTCATTGCTGGCCACTTCAGAACTCTCCAGCACTTTGTTGCCATCCACTTCTGGGTGCTTTTTGATGTATGTTTGGGGTCATTGTCCTGCTGGAAGACCCAAGATCTCGGACACAAACCCAGCTTTCTGACACTGGGCTCTACAGTGCGAACCAAAATCCCTTGGTAATCCTCAGATTTCATGATGCCTTGCACACATTCAAGGCACCCAGTGCCAGAGGCAGCAAAACAACCCCAAAACATCATTGAACCTCCACTATATTTCACTGTAGGTACTGTGTGTTTTTCTTTGTAGGCCTCATTCCGTTTTCGGTAAACAGTAGAATGATGTGCTTTACCAAAAAGCTCTATCTTGGTCTCATCTGTCCACAAGACGTTTTCCCAGAAGGATTTTGGCTTACTCAAGTACATTTTGGCAAACTGTAGCCTTGCTTTTTTATGTCTCTGTGTCAGCAGTGGGGTCCTCCTGGGTCTCCTGCCACAGCGTTTCATTTCTTTTAAATGTCGATGGATAGTTCGCACTGACACTGATGCTCCCTGAGCCTGCAGGACAGCTTGAATTTCTTTGGAACTTGTTTGGGGCTGCTTATCCACCATCCGGACTATCCTGCGTTCCAACCTTTCATAAATTTTTCTCTTCCGTCCACACCCAAAGAGATTAGCTACAGTGCCATGGGTTGCAAACTTCTTGATAATATTGCGCACTGTGGACAAAGGCAAATCTAGATCTCTGGAGATGGACTTTTAACCTTGAGATTGTTGATATTTTTCCACAATTTTGGTTCTCAAGTCCTCAGACAGTTCTCTTCTCCTCTTTCTGTTGTCCATGCTTAGTGTGGCACACACAGACACACAATGCAAAGACTAAGTGAACTTCTCTCCTTTTTATCTGCTTTCAGGTGTGATTTTTAAATTGCCCACACCTGTTACTTGCCCCAGGTGAGTTTACAGGAGCGTCACATGCTTGAAACAATCTTATTTATCCACAATTTTGAACGGGGGCCAATAATTTTGTCCAGTCCATTTTAGGAGTTTTGTGTGACATTATGTCCAATTTGCTTATTTTCCTCCCTTTTTTTGTTTTGTTCCAATACACACAAAGGGAATAAACAAGTGTATAGCAAAACATGTGTAACTTGATTTTCTGGAAAAATGTCTGGGGTGCCAACAATTTTGGCCATGACTGTATTTAAATATAGAAGTATTTTTGCTGATCTAATTTCAAAGGAATTTAGCTGATAAAGAGTACTCAATAAAAACCTGGAGAAGAATAGAAATAACAGAAATATTAAATCAAAAATGACAGGAGAGACCCAAAGTCTAGGATTGAATATAGGGTCTTTGTTAAGACAGATTGACCTCTGACCTGAGATAAGGGATATTAAAAATAATTTGTGAAAAATATTTGAATTGCAACACTGCCCTCTTGAGGCATAGTAAATATTTTAAGAATAAATATAAGGGATATAGAGAGATAAAGTAATATTTAAATGAAGGGGTATATTTTCAGTGATGTAAAATTTACTATAACTGGATCTGTACTGTTCGTTGAATTCATTCAGATCATCCCAACACACAATGCATTGATGCAGAGCATTCCAGGATAAGACACACAATGCATTCAGGATATTACATCTCAATTAGGACCACACCTAAATTTTCCCTCATGGGAATGCACAATTCTAACTCACATGCATTGAATATCTGACATTGATAATTTTCACATATTCCAAAACAATATATTATATCCAAAGAATATTGCTCCTGTAACTATAGAAATCGTGAATCCAGATCTGGACAGGTAATGTATGAGAAAGCTAAATTATGGGATTAATGTAAGAATTATATGTATATGAGTGTATACTTTGCAATGAAATAGATTGAGATATCTCAAGTACTGTTAAATCCAGAGTCCTCAAAATATTTCTAAATCTGCAGATAGAGATATGAAGAAGAATCGGATATAAGAATTTTATCCTAAAGTATTTGTTGCAAATAGTATATACGAATATATATATATATATATATATATATATATATATATATATATTGAATTTGGAAGTTACTGTGATTGAAATTAATAAGCAAGGAATTATATAACTACAAAATAAAAAGCAGAAGATTAGAAGCTTAATTCTCAATTTTAGGGGAGGATTCACTAAATAAGTTTTTATTATTTATCATTCTAGAAATAGAATAAGTGATAGCTCATCTTTTGTTGATCCACGTAGCATAGAGAGATACATATATCTCTAGGAGATCTAGCTTGTTAAACTTTGGTTTGCTGGGAAATACATGTTAATTGTTTTCGTTAAGCAGAAATGTTTATTAACCATTTGTGTAGAGTTACTAACTGATGAAGTAAATGATATTAATCATATATGCAGTTACTAACAGGAGATACATATATTGGGAAACTAGTAATCTATGTGCTAATGGATGGATGTGGTTGGTTATAAATCTTTGTTTATGATATGAGATTTGAAACTTTTTTGTATACATAATAAATAATATATATATATATATATATGTTTTTATACGGTTATTGATTTCTATAGTTTTCAAAGCAAAACACATACAATTAAAAGAATTTAGGAGAATTTCTAGGAAATATAAACGATTGATATTTATATCTCGTATAAGTTTCTTAATTTAATATATATCTCGACATATTGGAGGCACTGAGCTGAGATTGTAGTTTTTGTTTGGAATATAACTGTCAGTATTGTCTGATTAGACAGAGGTAAAATATATATATATATTCTGATTGTGGTTTTAGGATGGTTTAGTAAACAATGTCTGAATCAGAATCTGAGATTTGTGACAACGCTAATGAAGATGATGTACGTGCAAATCAAATAATTTTGATAGATGTAATGTCTTATTTAAAAGACAAGTTAAACGTCACAGACGATTTGTTTGATTGGACAAAAGTATTACAATCAAATGTTTCTAATTATGCTGAAACAATTTGGTCTGATCTTGGTTATCTTTTCTTGGTTATTTTCGACAAATCTGTACCGCAAAGACAAAGAGAGACAAGGAAACTCTGGCTTGTCAATTTTTGCCTGAATATATATATTTGATTGTAGAATTAAACAAGAGATTGAATGATACAAATGAGACTATGCAAAGTGTAGAAAAAAGAAACAGCGAATTGCATGTTACTGTAAATCAAATAACTTATGAATCGGAAAGCATGATCAAAGAATTGACTGTGTATGAAAAAGTGAAATATCAGCTGCAAAAAGAGATTGATCAGTTATCAAACTCAAATAAGGAACTTAGTGTACAATTGGCGAGAATGAAACACAAACGTGAGAAATTCGCTGATGAGATACGTCAGGTTGAAGCTGATGCTCAAAGGGTTAAAACTCCTTCCTCAGAGAAGTTCCCTTTGAAAGCGTTTAACCATAACTCACCACTGATTAGACTTGACAGGTCGCAGCAGTGCGAGAGTGAAGATAGCGAAAGTGAAACTAATTCTCATGATAAAAAAAGAGCAAAGCCTCTTACACATGAGTATTTCAAATCACATCACTCTAGCCAGCCACAGCCTATTAAGCATGATAGAAAATCTCATAAAGTGAAAGATTTGACTAAAGTGGTCAAATTTTTAAAGGACTCAGTTGGGATATGGAATAAAATGAATTCCCCAGCGATCATCAACCATTTGGAAGTTTTTGAAGAAGCATCATCTGTCCTAGGTATAAATTCAGATGCTCAGAAAATTGAACTTATCCCATGGGTCTTTGAAGGCAAACATAGGTATTTTTTTCAGCCTTTGAAAGAATCTGGTGTACATAATTGGAGTAAAATAGTCTGAGGTAAATCTGAATTTGGGCCTCACCGCACCAGGCTAGCTGCGAAAAGAGCAATTTTAACTCTAAAATGTAGACCTAATCAAAGCCCCCGTGAATTTCTTTCAGTCCTTAAAAATACATACAGCTTGGCTGAAAGAAACCCAAATTTTGAAAACCCTGAGTTTATCCAATTATTTTATGATGCATTGCCAAATAAAATAAAAGGTTATTTTGGCAAGAGATTGTGACCTGCGCAATGGTTTGGATTGGGTACTAAAGGAGAGTATGACCCTATTTACTGTATTTCAATATAGTGAAGAAACTCAGGGGAAAAGAGTGAAGAACTAACCTGAGGAAATAGCAGAAACTCGCGTTAAAAAGGGTGACATTAAATTTGAGTCCCAGAAAAAGAGCTACGCGGAAATCGTGCGAGACACAAAACCTAAAATGGAAAAATCCAAGCCAGATCAAGAAAGAGGGTTTGCCAGAGAAAATTCAGGAAGTAAATTTCAATCTAGGAAGCAATGGGTACCTAGAAGTCAGTGGGTTAAATCAAGGGAATATGTGCCTAGACAGGAAACGACCAGAGGTAAAACTGAAGCTGATGAGTCAGAGAATGCGCAAACTCCATCCCCAAGGATGAATAGAAAGCGGAAATATAATGTTCGCCAGCGTATTGGCCAAATGCAGGAAAATTTCTGTGTGCTGACAGAAAAACTGGATCAGATCACTTAGTTGATGACTGGAAATAACCCTGGTCAGGTTGTAAGTGATGCAACACTTGCAGCCCCGCCCAACCAGTGACTAGATGATGATTCTGATGAAGTAACCAGTGTCCGTGACAATTTACCAGAAAGTGATGGTGAAATGGATAATACAAATGTTTGTATGGTTGATGATTTAACCCCTTCCCTGCCAAGAGAAGGAAAATGTATTTTATCTCTCCAGTCTAAGTGCAAGCAAGCTGAGAAGACTGAATCCGAGAAGGACAGCACAGCTGCCAAGAGCATGCCTGAGAGAGGAAATTCTGTCGGTAAAATCTGTACAAAACCTAATATCATATCTCACTCTAAATTTCTCTGTAAATTGTATAGCATTGAAGACTGATATTATGTGAATATAGAATTACAGGATAATTTACCACACATCATGTCTCTGCTAGACACAGGAAGACAGGTTACATTAGTCTCAGCTAATTAGTTTGATCAGGTTCAAGAACTGTCCACCAGGAAGCCTAGATTAGCTAAAGCTAATGCTAATCTAGTGAGTGTGAGTGGTACATCTCTGAAAGTTCTGGGCACAGCTAAATTGGATTTTAAATTGGGGAATAAAGTAATTCAGAATCCAACACTTATCGTGGATCTGCCCCAAAATCGCCTAATTATTGGAATGGACCTTCTCAAAAGGTTAAATACAATCGTTGATTTTATCAATGAGGTCATTTGGTCCCAAGTAAATGTTCCAATTGGCTACGATAGATCCCAATCCCATCACGCTCAGCATAACTGCCACGTGATTGAGGAAAGGCCGGATTCTATTGAAGTCCATTTCATAAATAGCCAGACACCGGATATCTCTTTAAGGCCAAAGCCCCTGACTCCAGGAGAGCAGGAGGATAACACCATATGTGTTCCCCCTGAGATAATTCTAGATATATGTCTGGAGAATGACGTGCTAATTATTCACCTCCACAAGAGAGAGACAGAACCAAATGGGCATAGTGACCATTCTCAGTTCTTAACTGAAATTGAGAAGATAAATGAAGAGGTATTTTTCCCTATATGTGTAAATAGTTTACCTAGAGAAAAAATGGCTAAGCTAGATTTGCGCTAGGAAAATAGCTACATCAGCAGGGAGCTGCTGAATAAAATGGCTAACCTTAAAGTGATCAGATACCCAAATCCTCAAGATGAGTGGATGACAGATCTAGATAATGACAGAGACAGTCATAATGTCATTGGAAAATGTATGTTATCTATTTCTATTGGAAATAAAACTGCCACACAGTTATTTTTGGTCCTAAATGAACCCGGTTATCAGATCTATGTAGGTAACGATATAATTAATCGTTTTACTATGCAAGTGGATCTGATTATTTCCCACATATGGACGAGACTAAAAGAGAACCCCTGTGAATTCCAGGACAAAGATAAAGCTCTTAACCACTTCACTGCGGAGGACGTGCTCAGCGCGTCCACCCGCAGTATCGTTCCTTGCAGAGGACGCGCTAAGCGCGTCCTCCCTTTGGGGCCAGCGTTCGGCCGGGTTCCGGCCAATCGCTGGCCCCCCCAGTGCGGGCTGACATCCTCGATGTGAGCCCAGCACCCGGAACCGCCGCCCGAGTAATTAGGTGTCATCGCGGGGGCGCGATGACACCTAATTCAGGCGACCCCCCACATGTGCGGAGGAGGCGCCTGAAAGGGAGGGGGGAGGTCCTTCGGACCTCTCTCCCTCCCGATTGGCGGCGTGCAGGGGGTTAACCCAGGCACTGTTTGGAAGGGCACAGCCTGCCCTTCCAAATGGTACCTGACATTAACCCCATGGGGACCGGATCATGAATCGGCGCCGAAAAGCGCCGGTTCGTGATCCTTTCCCGGAGCTGGCCGACATCTTGGATATCGGCCAAGCTTCCGGGAATGCCCCCTGAGGACTGGCGTCATCATGCATAGCACGATGACGCCAGTCCTGGAGTTAACCCCTAACTGCCACCAATGGTGGAGATAGGGGGTTCCAATTAACCCCCTATCTCCCGATCCGTGGCAGTTAGGGGTTAATGTTTGGTATTGTTGGATCGGCCAGAGCATGGCCGTTCCAACAATACCAAACATGAGTATAAAATAATATTTAAAAAAAAATTATAAAAAAAAATAAACAAGTTTTTTTTCTTGTTTTGGTTCGTTAATGCAGCAATATTGTTCCCATTTCAATTATAATGTGAACAATAATGCTGCACTAACGATTTTTGTATGCGGTGCGTTTGTTAAAAATCGCGTAATTTTCCCCAAAAAAAATGTAACGAGACCCCATATCTAATTTTTTTAACAAGCGCACCCCATACAAAATATAACCGCAATTGCTCGCATGTTAAAATGTGAAAAAAAAACACTTTACATGTTGTAAATTATTGATAATTCATATTTTATTGCATTTTTTGTTATAATATACAGACAGGTCATGACGTATACTTATAATAATGACATATTATGAATCTGCCGAGTCTGACGGAAAGAACGATATATAATATGTCTGGGTCATATACTAAAATAAGCCTTCAAAACACGTTGAAACATGATGAGCAAAATCGGTAAAAATGACCTCGGCACAGAGGCGGGAAATGCATCAGCAGCGAAAGGGTTAAGTCATGCCAGACACTGTCATATGCAGTAAATTTGCAGGTACCATATGAGGTTTGTATTCCACCAGGCTCTGTAAATTACCCATTACCTTTACAGATAATGGAAGGTCAGAAGTTGAGAAATTCTGAGGCACTAGTCTGTCTTTCCAATCGGATACATGGGTTAGGAATTTCAGCAAATCCTACACCCATGGTGAAAATACACCAATCTAGAACCCAAATCATTATAAATAATAATTCCTCACAGGAAATCCATTTGTCTAAAGACACTAAAATAGGTCTAGCACTGGATTCAGATTATTATACATTCGGGTTCCAGAACGCTGTTATCGGGTTAATACCTGAACGTTATCTCACAGAGGAACAAATGATTGAACAATCATTCAATTCGTGGCCCGAAGGATTATTCACTATACATTCTGTTTATCCTTTCAGTTCTGAAGAAGGAATCTGCAAGGTAGAGGAATCATCCTTAACCTTTGATCATCCCCTGACTACACAGGAAGCAGAGGAGTATGCTCATTTTGCTGGAGAAGCAAGTAAGTCACATCATGACCTCTCTGAAAGGCTTGAAGAGGCCTATGAGATCGGTCAAACTGAAATCTTTTCAGGATTTCAGGAAATGGTCCAGCAACAAATATCTTTCGCTGACGGATGTTCTAATGATATGGAGCGCCAGCAGTTAAAAGAATTTCTAATGGAATTTGAAGATATTTTTGCTAAGGATTCATATGATTGTGGAGTCACCGACTTACATATAGATAGGGTCCAAACTGATCCTAACGCTCCTCCTGTATACGTCAGACAATATTGGCTTCCCTTAGCGTGTTATGACTCGTTGGCAGAGATATTAAGGAATCTAAAAGAAAGAGGAATTAAGAGGACGGTGCACAGCTCTTATAATAATCCTATCCTCAGAATCCTTAAGCCGAATGGTCAATGGCGTTTATGTGCTGATTAGGGATGAGCTGTTCGGGTTCGGACGGTTCGGGGTTCGACCCGTACTTAGCCTGTTCGGGCGGATCACGAACCCCGAACATTTCCGGGTGTTCCCCGCATGTTCGACCACAATGGACCACAATGCATTTTCCCACTGCCTGAAGCTCGTAATTGGCTACAGCCTTGCACCTGACCACAGGTCTGGTGCAAGACTGGTTGAACACTATGCCAATCACCGCTCAGAGTCCTGATTGGGCAAATTTTGCCCAATCATGGGCTCACAGAGCTAAGTCCCGCAGCACACTATGTAAGGTTTCAACGCACCGATCTGCACGCATTTCAGAGGAGATTTCAAAGAAGATAGTTGTGTGTGTTGTTACTGCCGGTCTGCCACGCTACTGGGGGGGTCTGGGGGGTCTCATTTCGACCAAATATCAGGGAATTTAGGTGATGTGTGTCTTGTTACTGTGCCAGCAAGTTTTTTTGGGTCTCATTTATACCAAATATCATTGAATTTAGGTGATGTGTGTCTTGTCACTGTGCAGCAAGTTTTTTTGGGGTTTACAACTTTATTTAAAACATTTGTGAATTTAGGTGATTTTCTGGGTCTTGTCACTGTGCCAGCAAGTCTATTTGGGTCTCATTTATACCAAATATCATTGAATTTAGGTGATGTGTGTCTTGTCACTGTGCCAGCAAGTTTTTTTGGGGTTTACAACTTTCTTTAAAACTTTTGTGAATTGAGGTGATTTTCTGGGTCTTGTCACTGTGCCAGCAAATCTTTTTGGGGCTCACTAATTTCTTTAAAACACTTGGGAATTAAGGTGATCTGTGTCTCGTCATACAAAAAGTACCACGCTGTATTTTGGGGCTCACTAATTTCTTTAAAACACTTGGGAATTAAGGTGATCTTCTGTGTCTCGTCACACAGCCAGCAATTTTTTTTGGGGCTCACTAATTTCTTTAAAACACTTGGGAATTAAGGTGATCTGTGTCTCGTCATACAAAAAGTACCACGCTGTATTTTGGGGCTCACTAATTTCTTTAAAACATTTGTGAATTAAGGTGATCTGTGTCTCGTCATACATACAGTACCACGCTGTATTTTGGGGCTCACTAATTTCTTTAAAACACTTGGGAATTAAGGTGATCTGTGTCTCGTCATACAAAAAGTACCACTCTGTATTTTGGGGCTCACTAATTTCTTTAAAACACTTGGAAATTAAGGTGATCTTCTGTGTCTCGTCACACAGCCAGCAATTTTTTTTGGGGCTCACTAATTTCTTTAAAACACTTGGGAATTAAGGTGATCTGTGTCTCGTCATACAAAAAGTACCACGCCGTATTTTGGGGCTCACTAATTTCTTTAAAACACTTGGGAATTAAGGTGATCTGTGTCTCGTCATACAAAAAGTACCACGCCGTATTTTGGGGCTCACTAATTTCTTTAAAAAACTTGGGAATTAAGGTGATCTGTGTCTCGTCATACAAAAAGTACAACGCTGTATTTTGGGGCTCACTAATTTCTTTAAAACATTTGTGAATTAAGGTGATCTGTCTCTTGTCACTGGCTGCCAGCTATCAGTGTGTCTCACTGAGTTATACCAGAGTTATTTAAATCTTTATAACAGAGTTGAATCAGAGTTCTGTATATATTAATCTATATATCACTCACCATATCTGAAAGAACAAAAAGACGCTCCCAGACACAGATAAGAGGGCAAGCAGCCCCTGTGTCGGGAGGCTGTGTCTCTGGTCGTGGTGGACATGGTGCATCCTCTGCAGGGGCACGTTTGTCCTTTCTAACTGGTGCTGGCCATCTTAAGCAGCAGCAACATACAGAGGACTTGGTGGATTGGCTAACCAGGCCATCCTCATCCTCCGAGTCCTCTGCCAGCCAGGCTTCTAGTGCTTTACAGTCCACCTCAGCTGCCAAAGCATCTAATGCAGCCTCCATGTCCACAGCTACTCCTGCCGTAGCCTCGCTATCACACACAGAGGAGTCAGCTGAATTTTTGACTACAATGAGAGTGACATGCTGCTTGAGGATGCGCAGCAAGTACAGTGCTCTGATTCAATCTCTGAGGTTGAGCAAGGGAGTATAATCAACCTAGGAGGAAGGGGGTGCCATTGATGACACACAAATAACTGGCACTCATGTTGCCCCAGCAGCTGCAGCATACTGCCAAGTTGGCTCCAGTGACAAGGAGATAGGGGATGATGACAATGATGATGAGGTCACTGACTCCACCTGGGTGCCTGATCGAACAGAGGAATCAAGTGAGAAGGAGGGGGAGGAGGAGGAGGAGGCACAGCAAACACGAGGCACAACATCCTCTGTGACCAACCGTAGCACTAGCCAGTCCAAGGCATCACATGTCAGAGCTGCTCCGGTGCAGAGCGCTGTTGTCTCAAAGAACACATGCAGGAAATCTGCTGTCTGGGAGTTCTTTAAGAACTGTGCAGGAGACCCCACCGTTGCTATTTGTAATCTATGTCAGAGGAGGCTGAAGCGTGGGATAAACACCGGACACTTAGGTACCACGTGCTTGATGTGACATATGAACAAGTGCCACACATCCCATTGGGGCAAAACTTTGCATAGGTAATCCTCCTCCTTATCTGTCTCTACCCACACTGTATGTCCTGCCATGCAATTGCCTACAACCTCCACCGACAGCGATGATGCTACAGTAATGGATGTACCAGCAGGTCCTTCCTCACAATGTGACATCATCCCAGTAGCTGAAGATTTACACAGTCAGATTATGTTGCCGCAGCTGCTGCAGTGAAAGAAAAAATATAGTCCCAACCGTCCCCAAGCACAGCGTCTAAATGCCAGCTTAGCAAAATTACTCGCATTGCAGCTGCTGCCTTTCCAGCTGGTGGACTCTGCTCCCTTCCGTGAATTTTCTGAATGCGCTGTACCACTGTGGCAGGTTCCAAAACGCCATTACTTTCCAGCAATATACCAGCACGTGGAAGACAATGTTATCCAGTCATTGGGAAAGGCAGTCAGCAGCAAGGTGCATGTCACTTTAGACACGTGGTCCAGCAAGCATGGACAGGGTCGTTACATTTCCTTCACGGCACACTGGGTAACTCTGATTGCAGCTGGGAGGGATCCAAGACGGGGCTCTGTGCTGGAGCTTGTTCATCCACCACACCACCAGAAAGCTGCTTGTATGAGGTCTGTCTGCTCCACCACCACCACCTCTTCCTCCTCCTCCTCCTTCTCTGTCTCTGGCGAAGTGGCAGTTAAACCGACGCCTGACAAGGTCTACGCAATGGCTCAAGCAAAAAGATGCCATACTGTGCTTGAGCTGGTTTGTTTAGGGGACAGGAGCCACACCGGGTCAGAAATTTTGTCAGCTCTGCAGGGGCAGGTGCAGAGATGGTTAACACCACGCCAGCTTGAGCTGGGAATGATCGTCTGCGATAATGGCAGCAACCTTCTCTCCGCCCTACGCAAGGGTAAATTGACGCATGTACCATGCCTAGCACACGTCCTAAATCTGGTGGTACAGCGTTTCCTAACCAAGTACCAAGGGCTGCCAGAGCTTCTCATCCAGGCCAGAAAAGTCTGCAGCCACTTCAGACGGTCATTCCCAGCAACCGTTCGCCTGGCAGAAATTCAAAGAGAATTCCACCTTCCCACAAACTGTCTGATCTGTGACATGCCCACCAGGTGGAACTCGACATTAGCAATGCTGCAGCGTCTGCACAAGCAGCAGAGGGCCATCAATGAGTACCTGTGTGAGTATGGCACAAGGACAGGTTCAGGTCAACTTGGTTTCCCCCTCCCGCAGTGGCTGATGATCAAGGATGCATGCACTGTACTGTCACCATTTGAGGAGGCAATGAAGATGATGAGCAGGGACAGTGCATGCATCAGTGACACAATTCTTTTCATGTTCCTGCTGGAGCACACTCTGCGGGGAATTATAGATGTGGCTCTAGAGGCAGAGCAGCGGGAGGAAGAGGAGGCCTTCCCTAGCTCTGAAGGCCCCAGTCTTTCCGCAGACAGCATTCCAGCGGGTCCTACTCAGATCAGACAGGAGGAGGATGAGGAGGAGGAATATTTAAGTAGTGGGGGCATTGAAGGTGGGGATTCCTCAAGGGAGGGTTTTGTGTGCCCAGAAACACAAGGGCTAGTGCGTGGCTGGGAGGAGGAAGTGCACGATGGGGTCATCCTCATTGTCCAGGAAGACTCGGAAGCTAATGCCACCTCCAACCTACACTGCATGGGCTCCCTTATAATGCAAAGCCTGCTAAAGGACCCCAGGATTCGTGCTATCAAGGAGAGGGATCATTACTGGTTGGCAACCCTGCTTGATCCATGATACAAGGGTAAAGTTGCAGAGCTCATCCTGCCCACACAGAGGGAGCACAGGATGAAAAAACTTGAGGACGCTCTAAAGCGACACTTGTGTAACACCTTTCCAGGCACTGGTAGATTACCAAGTGCTGACACACATGCTTCTGAGGCGGAGGATGATCAGAGGAATAGTGGTGAAGGCCAGGGCTGCTTGACTGATGCATTTTTAAATTTTTTTAGTCCACGACGCCCAGGGACGTCAAATGTAGGCACCCATTGCCAGCGTCTTCACCGTATGGTGCATGACTACCTAGGGGCAAGGGCAGACCTGGATACCTTTCCAGCAGATGATCCACTGGCTTGCTGGGTGTTGAGATTGGATCACTGGCCAGAACTTAGCCAATATGCTATGCAGCTACTAGGTTGCCCTTCATCAAGCGTGCTTTCTGAAAGGACGTTCAGTGCCGCTGGAGGTTTTGTCACAGACAAAAGAGTGCGTCTGTCCACCGACTCTGTAGACCGGCTGAGATTTATAAAAATGAATCAGTCCTGGATCAGCAGTTATCAATCCCTTGATGCTGACATAACGGAATAGATCGGGGATGTCTTCTGCATTCACAAAACCTCCAGCACTCAACTCTTCCACAATACCACAAAAGGGTTATAGTGTGAATGCACTTGCTGCCATGAAAGGCACAATATTTGGCTGCACTGGTGCCTGTGTCACATCTATATCTTTTTAATTTTTTGAACTGCAGGGTCCAACCCTGCACTCTTCCACAATACCACAAAAGGGTTACGGGTGCAAATATCTGGGTGCACTGACGCCTTGACCAGAATCATATCTTTTTAATATAGGACCACATTCTTCCACAATACTACAGAGGGGTTAGTACTTGCTGGCAGTCTGGCACCAAAAGCACAATATCTGGGTGCACTGACTCCTTTACCGGATTCATATCTTTTTAATATAGGACCACATGGTCCACCCCTGCATTCTTCCACAATACTACAGAGGGGTTACTGTATGAATGCACTTGCTGGCCTGGCACCAAAAGCACAATATCTGGGTGCACTGACGCCTTTACCAGATGCATATCTTTTTAATATAGGACCGCAAGGTCCACCCCTGCATTCTTCCACAATACTACAGAGGGGATACTGTATGATAGTACTTGCTGGCCTGGCACCAAAAGCACAATATTTGGGTGCAATGCCACTAACGCCTGTATCAGATTCATATCCTCAGAGGGGTTACGGTGTGACGGCGCTGTTGCCGACACTAAAGGCTCAATTTTAAAGCACCTATTGTTACTTTCATCCAAAGCCTGCATAAGTTTCACAAAAATTGAGCTAAAAAAATCACTAAACTTTTTCTGCGTGTCCGAAAATGTCTCCTCTTTTCATACAGACTGCCGCCCCGAGCAGTTGTTTATGGATAGATTAAAGGAAAAGCATTTACTGTCTTTTGAAATGTATTTTTTTTGTTTTTAAGTGTTTCTATACATCCTAGAAATCCGCCACTTCACGGGCAGGTTATGGGGACCTCCTAGGCACGATATTTGAAGGAATTTTTCGTGTTTATTTTTAACCCTTATTTCATGGAAAACTCACTGTCCCTTTAAAAATGTTTTTTTTTTTACTTTTTGTCCTTGTTTCCTGTCCCCCAGGGCACTATCCGGACCCCCATACACCTTTTATGGCAAATATCTAGCATATATGCCCTCTTGGAGGGCACTCTAAAAACCGAATTTTCAGCCCCATTGACTTGTATTGAGTTTGAGTTCGGGTTCGAATTCGAACATTTGGAAAGTTCGGGTTCGAATACGAACCGAACTCGGGCGTGTTTGGCCCATCCCTAATACTGATGTGTAGTAGCAGCATTTATTAAATTCTGATCTGAAGTGCGATACAATAGATGTTGTGGTAACACCATCTTTCTTCCAGTCATTAACTCAAATGGTGACATTTTAGTTGCATTACTCGGCGTGGCTCTAATAGCCATGAGCACTAAGGGCAACTTTACGTCCCAGTCCTTTCCTGATTCTTTTACAAATTTCTTTAGGACATTTACAATTGTCTGGTTATAGCGTTCGACACTTCCGCTAGACGCGGCACGATATGCAATATGCAATTTACGCTTCACATCTAACATTTTCCACATTCTTGTCATTACATCACTTGTAAAATGGCTACCACGGTCAGACTCCAACCTTTGAGGTAGACCAAACCTGGAAAATATATGGTTAATGAGAAGGGTTCCACATGTTTCAGCAGTATTATTAGAAGCTGGTAAACACTCTATCCGTTTACTAAATAGACAGGTAACTGTTAACATATATTTGTTTCCACTAGCTGATCTTGTGACAGGACCAATACAGTCAATCTGAATATCGGACCATGGCAATGAGAAACCTTTCCTCCTGGAGAGGTGCACGGTGAGTAGGACCGTGAGGTTGAAATTGGGCACATACTAGACATCCATGGCAATATGTTTGGACGTCTTGTAACATATGGGGCTAATAAGCATAATCCCACAATAACTCATAGGTGATCTTTTCACCTCGATGTCCCGCAGTGGGTGCATCGTGGGCATGTTGCAGCATTAAAAATCTAAAGGCAGTAGGGACTACCCATTGTTGTATCCCATGCTTAGATGTTCTGATCAATAGACCATCCTTAACCCTTTCGCTGCTGAGGCTTTTCCCGCCCCTGTGCTGAGGTCATTTTTTACCTGTTTTGCGCATCATGTTTAAACCTGTTTTGAAGGCTTATTTTAGTATATGACATCGACATATTATATATCGTTCTTTCCGTCAGACTCGGTAGATTCATAATATGTCATTATTATATGTATACGTTATGTCATGTTTGTATATTATAACAAAAAATGCATAAAATATGTATTTTCAATAATTTACAATGTGTAAAGTGTTTTTTTCCACATTTTAACATGCGAGCAATTGCGGTTATATTTTGTATGGGGTGCGCTTGTTTAAAAAAAATTAGAGATGGGGTCTCGTTACATTTTTTTTTGGGGAAAATGACACCATTTTTAACAAACGCACCGCATACAAAAATCGTTAATGCAGCATTATTGTTCACATTATAATTGAAATGGGAACAATATTGCTGCATTAACAAAAAAAAAAAAAAAAAAAAAGTGTTTATTTTTTTTTTTTAATTTTTTTTTTAATTTTTTTTTATTTTTATTTTTATTTTTTATTTTTTTTTACATTTTTTTTTACTTTCATGTTTGGTATCGTTGGAACGGCCATGCTCTGGCCGATCCAACGATATCAAAATTTAACCCCTAACTGCCACGGATCGGGAGATAGGGAGTTCATTGGAACTCCCTATCTCCACACTTCGTGGCAGTTAGGGGTTAATGCTAGGACTGGCGTCATCGTGCTGCGCACGATGACGCCAGTCCTCTGGGGGAGTTCCCGGAAGCTTGGCCGACATCCAAGATGTCGGCCAGCTCCCGGGAAGGATCGCAAATCGGCGCTTTTCAGCGCCGATTTGCGATCCAGCTCCCCAGGGGTTAATGCCAGGCATCATTTGGAAGGGCAGGCTGTGCCCTTCCAAATGATGCCTGGGTTAAGCCCCTGTGAGCCGCCGATCGGGAGGGAGAGAGGTCCGAAGGACCTCCCCCCCCTCCCTTTCAGGCGCCTCCTCCGCACATGCGGGGGGGGCGCCTGAATTATGTGTCATCGCGGGGGCGCGATGACACATAATAATGGCGGCCACTGCTCCGGATGCCGGGCTGACATCCAGGATGTCAGCCCGCACCGGAGGGGCCAGCGATCGGCCGGACCCGGCCGAACGCTGACCCCAATGCGAGGACGCGCTCAGCGCGTCCTCCGCATACCAGGGGCAATGCTGAGGACGCGCTGAGCGCGTCCTTAGCATTGAAGTGGTTAATACTGAATTGGGCCTTGGATCTCATTAAAATACGAAGATCCTCAGTCTGGTCAGGACTCTCTTCAGGTGAAGGATTATAACTAGGATTTTCAATATATTTGTAAAAGTTTCCAATTACGGGATCTTCCTTTTGGCTCTTAATTAGATCTTCATTGGGAGAATCTTGACACCACTGTGCTACATTACTCTCGACCTTAGATTTAGTCTGCTGATGGGTAAGTACATCTACGTGTGTTTCACTTAGTAAGTGATCAATATTTATAATTTCATCACTGACCGCACCCTGTTTAGCCAATTTGTCAGCTAGGTCATTGCCTTCTTTGTCCATACCTGAAATTTTGGAGTGACCTTATTTTTTTTTCCAATAAACGGTTAAACCATTTTCAGTCACCATCTTATCTATTTCTCCAAATAGATCGGCATGTTTAACAGGTTTGCTATCGGACCTGAGCATATCATTTCTTTTCCAACCAGGTAAATATTCAACAAAACTGTTACGGACATAATTAGAATCTGTGACTATCAGAAATTCTTTAACATCATAGTCTATAGCCATTTGAACAGCTTTGTAAACTGTGGCTAATTCAGCGACTTGGCTGCTTTTAGCACCGATGTTATATCCTACTGATATATTGGGATATTCTTTTGTCCATGCAATACCAATGCCAGCTACCAGTTTCCTCTCTTCTCCCACGATAGTGTGGTAAGCACAACCATCTATATATACACGTGGAAGGAGGGAACAGTATTCTTCGTCATAGGCCTTGTAAGGTGATAATGCCTGTTCTTGTAAGAAAGCATCTCCTGGGAATTCTTTTTCAGAGGAGGGATCTGCACAATCATGGAGTTCGGCAAGTCCTTGAGCTACTGGATTCTTTTGTTCCTGTCTATACCGTACCTCCAATGGCCATCCTTGTAAGTATAACGTCCATGCAGTTATTCTGCTATTGGATAGGTTCCCGTCCCTTATTCGACTACTGTGTAGATATTGCATGGGCTGGTGTGCAGTTTCAATTATGATCCTCTCACCTTGGATGTAACTCCGAAAATTCTGTAGGGCCCAGACTGTAGCTAGTAATGCTTTTTCACAGTCACTAAATTGAATCTCCACTGGAGATAAGGACTAGGGATGAGCTGTTCGGGTTTGGGCGGTTCGGAGTTCGACCCGAACTTTGGCAGTTCGAAAGTTCGCGAATTTGGAACTTTTGGGGGGTGTTCGGTTCGGGTTCGAAAAAAAAAAGACATTTTGAAAAAAGTATAGAAAATGCTTAAAAAAATACAAAAAAATCTAGAAATAAAGAGACTCTTTACTGCAGAATATTATAAGCAACGGTTTATTAGATATTGAATTAAAAAATAATGTGTACGTGGAAAGATTATCAACTCTAAATTCACAAACGGGCATAACACCAGGTGTTTTTAGTCTGGTAATCAATTTGATACATTGTACAATATACTGAGGGTGGGGTGGTGTCTGGTGTCTGCTTCTGATTGAGATTTGAGAATTAATTTCCCTAAAACATCCTAATATGCTGCATTTAACTGGTGTTTGAAAAAATCTAAAGCAATGTTATTTTTCACCTCGGGATTAAGCATTCACATGGTTAGTCAGAGAGCGGTGAAAAGCAGGAGAATAACTGGAGAAGTGAAAATTCTAGGTCAAAATAGCCAAACCAGAAAAATTCTCCCATTTATCTCACTTTCCAAATCGGCTATTTGGTCTATATTGTTCTCTTCTCTTGCCAGTTCTCCTGGCTTTCACCTCTCTCTCAGGGTTGTTCAGAGAAAGGTGAAAACCAGGAAAATGGCAGGAAAAGAGAACAATCTGGACCAAATAGCCGATTTGGAAAGTGAGATAAGGCTAGGGTCAGACTAACGCATTTTTCGCAGCGACCGTCAAAAAGTGCATCCGAACGCATTGCCGTATTTTTTTCACGGATTGCGTGAAAACAGTCAAACGATGCGCATTTTTGTGCGTGATTTTTTACGGATCCAAACCAGGAAACTTTGGGTGTCTGGAAATTATGTTGGCCGGACATGAGCAGGGTTTGATGTCTCCAAATCACGCATACACACCGCTAGTGGACGCAGCGCACTCTGTAGGTCCGTACTAGCGGTTCTGCGTTCTCAAAAAAATGCGTTCATTTTCCACTTGACGTGCGACCGTACTTTGTATATTGGCCATCATTGCCCGTCATTTGCTGCTAGTGCAGCCGTGATTAAGTGCGCCTAAACGCACGTTAAAAATTCGCTAGTCTGACCCTAGCCTAAATGAGAGAATTTTTCTGGTATGGCTATTTTGACCTAGAATTTTCCATTCTCCAGTCATTCTCCTGCTCTTCACCGCTCTCTGAATAACCCTGTCAGGGTTATTCAGAGAAAGGTGAAACTCAGGAGAATGACTGGAGAATGGAAAATTCTAGGTCAAAATAGCCGAACCAGAAAAATTCTCCCATTTATCTCACTTTCCAAATCGGCTTTTTGGTCTAGAAGTTTCCATTCTCCTGCTTTTCACCGCCAAAAAATCAGTAAACTTTTTCTGTGTGTCTGAAAATGTCTCCTCTTTTCATACAGACTGCCGCCCCAAGCAGTTGTTTATGGATAGATTAAAGGAAAAGCATTTACCGACATTTGACATGTCATTTTTTGGTTTTTACATATTTCTATACATCCTAGAAATCCGCCACTTCACGGGCAGGTTATGGGGACCTCCTAGGCACGATATTTGAAGGAATTTTTCATTTTTATTTTTAACCCTTATTTCATGGAAAACTCACTGTCCCTTTAAAAACTTTTTTTTAAACTTTTTGTCCTTGTTTCCTGTCCCCCAGGGCACTACCCGGACCCCCATACACCTTTTATGGCAAATATGTAGCATATATGCCCTCTTGGAGGGCACTCTAAAAAACCGAATTTTCAGCCCCACTGACTTGCATGGGGGTTCGGGTTCGGACCCGAACAAATGGGAAGTTCGGGTTCGGGCTCGAACCGAACTCGGGGTATGTTCGGCTCATCCCTAATAAGGACTTACTGGCATGTGCAATAATTTTACTCTGATCATCTTGCTTTTGACATAAAACGGCGCTCATGCTCAAATCAGTAAAACCAGTCTCCAGATAAAAAAGTTTACCCCCTCTGGATAGGTTAGGCATGGAGCCTGGGTGAGTTTTATTTTAAGCTCCGTCATAGCTTGTTCTTGAGTCTCCCCCCATATCCACTTAACATCTTTCTTAAGCAATGTTAATAGAGGTTGACAAATCTCTGCATAATTTTCAATAAACTTACGAGAGTAACTCATCATACCCAAGAATGATCTTAGTTCACTGATGTTAGTGGGAGTTCTGGACTTCACCACTGCTTCCACCTTCTTCCGCTGAGGATTTAGGCCTTCGGATGTAACCTCATGTCCCAGGAAATTAACTCTGTTGCGACACCATTGTGCTTTCTGCAATGAGATTTTAACCCCTGCCTCTCTCAATTGTTTAAGAACATGTGTAATTTCTTGAATATGCTTCTCAAACGAAATACTTTTCAGTAAAATATCATCCACATATGTCAAATTACCCCTCTTGGCTGCATCTGGCATGGCTTTATGTAAAAAGACAGCGAACTCATGACCTGAGTTTATATAGCCGAAGGGCATTCTGGTCCAAGTGTATTGTTATTGACCGAAGGTGAAGGCCAATTTATATTGGTCCTCAGGACTTACCTGAATTGTCCAGTATCCTTGGGCACAATCCAGCGCGGTAAAAATCTTACACCCTTGTATTTGGACTAGACATTGATCAATATATGGCACGGGCCAGCCGGATCTGTACACACGTTTATTTAGCTGTCTCAAATCAGCACTAGGGATGAGGCGAACACCCCCCAAGTTCGGTTCGGGCCCGAACTTACCATTTGTTCGGGTCCGAACCCGAACCTGACTGATGCAAGTCAATGGGGCTGAAAATTCGGTTTTTAAGAGTGCCCTCCAAGAGGGCATATATGCTACATATTTGCCATAAAAGGTGTATGGGGGTCCGGGTAGTGCCCTGGGGGACAGGAAACAAGGACAAAAAGTTTTAAAAAAAACGTTTTTAACCCTTTCGCTGCTGAGGCTTTTCCCGCCTCTGTGCTGAGGTCATTTTTACCGGTTTTGCTCATCATGTTTAAACGTGTTTTGAAGGCTTATTTTAGTATATTACCCAGACATCTTATATATCGTTCTTTCCGTCAGACTCGGTAGATTCATAATATGTCATTATTATATGTATACGTTATGTCATGTCTGTATATTATAACAAAAAATGCAATAAAATATGTATTTTCAATAATTTACAACGTGTAAAGTGTTTTTTTTCACACTTTAACATGCGAGCAATTGCGGTTATATTTTGTATGGGGTGCGCTTGTTAAAAAAATTAGATATGGGGACTCGTTACATTTTTTTGGGGGGAAAATTACGCGATTTTTAACAAACGCACCGCATACAAAAATCATTAGTGCAGCATCATTGTTCACATTATAATTGAAATGGGAACAATATTGCTACACTAACAAACCAAAAAAAAGAAAAAAAAATGTTTATTTTTTTTTTATAATTTTTTTTAAATATATTTTTATTTTTAATTTTAATTTTAATTTTTTTTAAAAAACTTTTTCATATTCGTGTTTGGTATCATTGGAACGGCCATGCTCTGGCCGATCCAACCATACCAAACATTAATCCCTAGCTGCCACGGATCGGGAGATAGGGAGTTCATTGGAACTCCCTATCTCCACCGTTGGTGGCAGTTAGGGGTTAACTCTAGGACTGGCGTCATCGTGCTACGCACGATGACGCCAGTCCTCAGGGGGAGTTCCTGGAGGCTTGGCCGACATCCAAGATGTCGGCCAGCTCCGGGAAGGATCGCGAACCGGCGCTCTTCAGCGCCGATTCGCGATCCAGCTCCCCAGGGGTTAATGCCAGGCACCATTTGGAAGGGCAGGCTGTGCCCTTCCAAATGGTGCCTGGGTTAACCCCCGCAACGCCGCCGATCGGGAGGGAGAGAGGTCCGAAGGACCTCCCCCCTCCCTTTCAGGCGCCTCCTCCGCACATGCGGGGGGCGCCTGAATTAGGTGTCATCCCGCTGCCGCGATGACACCTAATTCCAGCGGCTGTGGTTCCGGATGCCGGGCTGACATCGAGGATGTCAGCCCGCACCGGGGGGGCCAACGATCGCCGGAACCGGCCGAACGCTGACCCCAATGGGAGGACGCGCTCAGCGCGTCCTCCGCACAGCAGCAGTAATGCGGAGGACGCCGCTGAGCGCGTCCTCCGCATTGAAGTGGTTAAAGGGACAGTGAGTTTTCCATGAAATAAGGGTTAAAAATAAAAATGAAAAATTCCTTCAAATATCGTGCCTAGGAGGTCCCCATAACCTGCCCGTGAAGTGGCGGATTTCTTGGATGTATAGAAACACTTAAAAACAAATAAATGACGTTTCATATGACGGTAAATGCTTTTCCTTTAATCTATCCATAAACAACTGCTTGGGGCGGCAGCCTGTATGAAAAGACAATTTAGGACGCGCAGAAAAAGTTTAGTGTTTTTTTTGGCTAAATTATTGTGAAACTTATGCAGGCTTTGGATGAAAGTAATCAATTGGGCTTTTAGCGTCGGCAACAGTGCCGTCACACCGTAACCCCTCTGAGGATATGAATCTGATACAGGCGTCAATGGCAGTGCACCCAGATATTGTTCCATTAGTGCCAGGAATGCAAGTACTATCATACAGTAACCCCTCTGTGGTATTGTGGAAGAGTGCAGGGGTGGACCATGCAGTCCTATATTAAAAAGATTTGAATCTGGGAATGGGCGTCAGTGCATCCAGATATTCTGCCTTTGGTGCAAGACTGCCAGGCCAGCAAGTATCATCATACAGTAACCCCTCTGTAGTATTGTGGAAGAGTGCAGGGGTGGACCATGCGGTCCTATATTAAAAAGATATGAATCTGGTAATGGGCGTCAGTGCACCCAGATATTGGGCCTTTAATGCCAGGCCAGCAAGTATCATCATACAGAAACCCCTCTGTAGTATTGTGGAAGAGTTCAGGGGTGGACCATGGGGTGTTTTTCGGAACGTCTGTTCTCCTCGTTTCAAAGTGTCTATTCGTTTTGACGTAAACTAATGGTTTTTCGGGTCCGATTATTCTGTCGATACGATAATTCTGTTGATACGATAATTCTGCCATTGAGATTTCTCATGTTTTACAAGAAGGATACATTGAGATGGGAATGATACAAAATTACAGAATCAGCGATATAACCAAAAAATATGTTGTCCGAAATTACTAAAATGGAACCGAAATCAGGAATGGAGCCGAAATTACGAATGGAACGAAAATCATTTTCGATTTTACACATTTCTAGTCCATTCGAAAATTCCGAACAAATTTTCGTTTCGTTCCTTAAAGTTTTCGTTTCGGAAAATTCGGATCTGAAAATTTTCGTACAATCGGCTGAATCCGAATGCACGAATCTGGAAATTTCGTGAAAATTCCGAAATTCCGAAACGCACATCCCTACCGGTACCCCCCCATCCTGCTACGCCCTCCAGTATTCACTTCCACATTGAAGTCCCTGACTGCGATACCTGTTTGCCAAAGCTCCCTAAACCTCTTGACAACCACCTGATTCTTCTACCAAAGACTCCAAAGACCATCTGTTTCTATATCTGGAAATTTCATCATTCTACCGGTGCCCCCCATCTAGGATCCCTGTGTACCAGACCCATTGCTGAACTCTGACCACTCTATTGCCTGTTCCCTGCCTGATTGTACGTTCTTGCCGGATTCTATGTTCTTGGATATATCTGTTTAGTTCATGTCTTTTATGTTCTTGTGTTTATTCTATAATAAACAACCTTTTGTTATTCTGAACCTGCCTCTTTCACTGCATCCTGGGCTCACAACCCCACCCTGCTATACCAAATCAGTCTACACATGACAGGCGGAGAGAAGGTTGCTGCCATTATCACAGACGATCATTCCCAGCTGAAGCTGGCGTGGTGTTAACCATCTCTGCACCTGACCCTGCAGAGCTGACAGAATTTCTGGCCCGGTGTGGCTCCTGTCCCCTAAACAAACCAGCTCAAGCACAGTATGGCTTCTTTTTGCTTGAGCCATTGCGTAGACCCTGTCAGGCGTCGGTTTAACTGCCACTTCGCCAGAGACAGAGGAGGAGGAGGAGGGAGAGGTGGTGGTGGTGGTGGAGCAGACAGACCTCATACAAGCAGCTTTCTGGAGGTGTGGTGGATGAACAAGCTCCAGCACAGAGCCCCGTCTTGGATCCCTCCCAGCTGCAATCAGAGTTACCCAGTGTGCCGTGAAGGAAATGTAACGACCCTGTCCATGCTTGCTGGACCACATGTCTAAAGTCACATGCACCTTGCTGCTGACTGCCTTTCCCAATGACTGGATAACATTGTCTTCCACGTGCTGGTATAGTGCTGGAATGGCCTTCCGTGAAAAGTAATGGCGTTTTGGAACCTGCCACAGTGGTACAGCAAATTCACGGAAGGGAGCAGAGTCCACCAGCTGGAAAGGCAGCAGCTGCAATGCGAGTAATTTAGCTAAGCTGGCATTTAGACACTGTGCTTGGATGGTTGGGACTATGTTTTTTCTTACGCTGCAGCAGCTGTGGCAACGTAATCTGACTGCGTAAATCTTCAACTGATGGGATGATGTCACATTGTGAGGAAGGACCTGGTACATCCATTACTGTAGCATCATCCCTGTCAGTGGAGGTTGTAGGCAATGACATGGCAGGACATACAGTGGGGGTAGAGACAGATGATGAGGAGGAGGACCTACGCAAAGTTTTGCGCCAACGGGATGTGTGGCAGGTGTTCATATGTCGCCTCAAGCACGTGGTACCCAAGTGTCCGGTGTCTTTCCCACGCTTCAGCCTCATCTGACATAGATTACAAATAGCAACGGTGCGCTCTGCTGCACATTTCTTAAAGAACTCCCAGACAGCAGAGTTCCTCAATGTGTGCTTTGAGACAACAGCGCTCTGCACCGGAGCAGCTCTGACATCTGATGCCTTGGACTGGATAGTGCTACGGTTGGTCATAGAGGATGTTGTGCCTCGTGTTTGCTGTGCCTCCACCTCCTCCTCCTCACTTGATTCCTCTGTTCGATTTGGCACCCAGGTTGAGTCAGTGACCTCATCATCAATGTCATCTTCACCCCCTGTCTCCTCGTCACTGGAGCCAACTTGGCAGTATGCTGCAGCTTCTGGGGCAACATGAGTGCCAGTTATTTGAGTGTCATCACTGGCACCCCCTTCCTCTAGGTTGATTATACTCCCTTCCTCAACCTCAGAGATTGAATCAGAGCACTGTACTTTCTGCACATCCTCAAGCAGCATGTCACTGTCATTGCAGTCAAATAATTCAGCTGACTCCTCCGTGTGTGATAGCGAGGCTACGGCAGGAGTAGCTGTGGACATGGAGGCTGCATTAGATGCTTTGGCAGCTGAGGTGGACTGTAAAGCACTACAAGCCTGGCTGGCAGAGGACTCAGAGGAGGAGGATGGCCTGGTTAGCCAATCCACCCAATCCTCTGTATGTTGCTGCTGCTTAAGAAGACGGCCAGCACTAGTTAGAAAGGACAAGCGTGCCCCTGCAGAGGATGCAACACGTCCACCATGACCAGAGGCACAGCCTCCCGACACAGGGGCTGCCGACAAAGGGGCTGCTTGCCCTCTTATCTGTGTCTGGGAGCATCTGCCTGTCCTTTTTGTTCTTTCAGACATGGTGAGTGATATATAGATTAACTATATACAGAACTCTGATTAAATCTTTAATCTTTATACCAGAGTTGAAAGAACTCTGGTATAACTCAGTGAGACACCCTGATAGCTGGCAGCCAGTGACAAGACACAGATTACAATTCCCTCCTATAAATCAGTGAGACCTCTTGATGGGTGGCAGTGAGAAGCCACAGATTACAATTCTCAGAAACCTCCTATAAATCAGTTTGACCCCTTGATGGGTGGCAGTGAGAAGCCACAGATTACAAATCTCAGAAACCTCCTATAAATCAGTGTGACCCCCTGATGGGTGGCAGTGAGAAGCCACAGATTATACAGCAAGCATTTGCTTTTGCGCAATGGAACCTAGAGAAGGCCGCTGTATCTAATAAGACTTATTATGATTTTAAGACTACCAAAAAAGAGTATGAGATTGACGATAAGGTGTATCTGTATAATTTTAGTAGAGATCGAGTAAAAGAGAGAAAGTTCCTTCCATCCTGAAAAGGACCATACTTGATAATTGATAAACTGTCTCCTGTGGTGTATAAAATAGAGATACCCAAAGGATAGGAGAGTATTGAAAAATGGGTTCACATTAATCAATTGCGTGTTTGTCATCCTAGATCTCAACTCAGAATGTGTGAAGGTGGAACAACAGAAGACACTTAACTGGTATCATGTGAAGTGATTGTTTTGATTAACATGTGATTATTCGTCCCAGTATTCAGATGTTTAACTCAAGTTAGTAGGTAGACTAGATCCGTACAGTTAATTAAATTTAAATCAGAGATCAGAGTATCTAGGGAATTTGAGTGAAATCACTAGTTGTGTTTAAGGAAAACTTACTGGTGTATAGATTGAAATCTATAAATGGTTATTTATACTCTTTCTTTCAACAGAAATAGAGAAAAGTAGTTAATCCAAACTGCGACGCTAATCCGCAAAAATGAGTCGGACCACCAAGGATATTGCGATTATTTGGAAATTCTACTGTTTTCCGCACAATTCCGAGCAGATCCAATATTTGAACCAGGACCGTCTTCGGGCATTATAATCCAAGAATCGCCTGGATTTCTTCTGACGGAAAGGAGAATGTTAAAGTTCCATGTGAATCAAGTTCATGCAAGCGTGAAAGACATGCTGGATAAAGCCAGGAAACCGTTTATTGCTATGTACAAGAACCACCGGAAGAAAAGATTTACCGCATATTTTATTGTAACCACTGTTTTACACAGAAAGAGAAGCAAATGTTTACGGAAGGATCTGGTACAAATCAAGAAATTGTTGATACCTACACCAGTGATTCTCATAAAAGTTCCTAAAGAATCAAGAGTCGTTATCGGAGAAGTTACTCTTTATCCGGTCGGAAATTAAGTCTGGTATGACGAGATACAAATCGTCGACGCATTCCGAGAATGAGAGATACCTATGAATCCGGATTTGAAATTTCTACTAGAGAACAAGCCTGATCATACCATTGAACTTCTAATAAAGAAAGATAATCTAACGATTTATGCTCCAATGTATTCACAGCTTGATCATCAATTGCTATCTGCTTATACTTGGCCAAATATTACAGAGATTGTGATTTGTATAGTAATTATGTTTCTAACTGTCTGGATGATTGTACTAACAAAGAAAGTACGTACATTGAAGTTTAAAAACACTGCATCTTCAATTATTAAATGGATGAAAGATGAAAGACGTGTTACGAAAGGTGGAAACCTAGCCTAATTGGTTAAAGGTGGAAATATTTCATGCTTACATCGTGATTTTGTCTAAATAAAGAATCAGATGCAACCAAGGGGGGGTTATGTTGGGTATATTATAATGGAAAATAAAAATGGATGCCTGTAGCCATCTTGTTTTAATGTAAAGTCTTTTTTTTCTCAATTTTCGCCTAGTTTTAGAAATGGACAGAAATTTGTTTTTAAGAGTTCATGGCTAGCTGAACCATAAGAGTTATGGGTGTTTTTATAAATGCTATAGACGATAAAATGTATTTATTTGATATAATGCTGAGCTTAGTACCAGACATGTCATATTTAAATTTATTGGTTTGTTTTAACAAGTCCTTGAATTAAAGATATTTTTCTTTTTGGGTATAGGAACATATTTAAAATCTCTATGCAAGTGTAGAAAATATTCACAAAATATATTTTTTTAATCAATATATTCTATATATTCACAGTAAAAATAGATGCTCCAATACATATATTTTGTAGAGTGTAGAACTATATAACGGTATAATTACTGAAGAATAGAATAAGCTATTTAAATATAGAAGTATTTTTGCTTATCTAATTTCAAAGGAATTTAGCTGATAAAGAGTACTCAGTAAAAACCTTGCGAAGAATAGAAATAACAGAAATATTAAATCAAAAATGACAGGAGACCCAAAGTCTAGGATTGAATATAGGGTCTTTGACCTCTGACCTGAGATAAGGGATATTAAAAATAATTTGTGAAAAATATTTGAAGAGCAACACTGCCCTCGAGGCATAGTAAATATTTTAAGAATAAATATAAGGGATCTATAGAGATAAAGTAATATTTAAATGAAGGGGTAGATTTTCAGTGACGTCAAATTTACTATAATTGGATCTGTACTGTTCGTTGAATTCATTCAGATCATCCCAACACACAATGCATTGATGCAGAGCATTCCAGGACAAGACACACAATGCATTCAGGATAATACATCTCAATTAGGACCACACCTAAATTTTCCCTCATGGGAATGCACAATTCTAACTCGCATGCATTGAATATCTGACATTGATAATTTTAACATATTCCAAAACAATATATTATATTCAAAGAATATTGCTGCTGTAACTATAGAAAACTTGAATCCAGATCTGGACAGGTAATGTGTGAGAAAGCAAAATTAAGGGATTAATGTAAGAATTATATGTATATGAGTGTGTACTTTGCAATGAAATAGATTGGATTTAACAGTACTTGAGATATCTCAAAGTCTTCAAAATATTTCTAAATCTGCAGATAGAGATATGAAGAAGAATCGGATATAAGGATTTTATCCTAAAGTATTTGTTGCAAATAGTATATACATATTTATATATATTGAATTTGGAAGTTGCTGTGATTGAAATTAATAAGCAAAGAATTACATAACTACAAAATAAAAAGCAGAAGATTGGAAGCTTAATTCTCGATATTAGGGGAGGATTCACTAAATAACTTTTTATTATTTATCATTCTAGAAATATAATAAGTGATCGCTCATCTTTTGTTGATCCATGTAGCATAGAGAGAGATACATACAGTATATCTCTACGAGATCTAGCTTGTTAACCTCCCTGGCGGTATTCCCGAGTGTGACTCAGGGTTAAATTTCGCTACCGCGAACGGTAACCCCAAGCCACACTCGGGCTGGATGCAGACTCACCTCCTCCTGGCTCCCTCGCTGTCCCCCGCAGTGTGATCGTGGCGATCTGCTTCCTGGAAGGCTCCCTGTGAGTCACATGATGCAGGCGGGGCGGGACCAGCATAAAATAAATCTTTTAACAGTTTACACTTTGGATTATAGAGTGTAATGTTTATGAACGGCTACTAGGTGGCAGTACAGGATAAGAAATAGACCATACATCGTCTCACCCTTGTTTTCAGACAGATTTCAGTGTTTTTTGTTGTATTTTATTGAATATCATTTATTTGCATTATTTTGGATAATTATTTTTGGGATAATAAATAATTACTGAAGAATAGAATAAGCTATTTAAATATAGAAGTATTTTTGCTGATCTAATTTCAAAGGAATTTAGCTGATATAGAGTACTCAGTAAAACCTTGCGAAGAATAGAAATAACAGAAATATTAAATCAAAAATGACAGGAGAGACCCAAAGTCTAGGATTGAATATAGGGTCTTTGTTAAGACAGATTGACCTCTGACCTGAGATAAGGGATATTAAAAATAATTTGTGAAAAATATTTGAAGAGCAACACTGCCCTCTTGAGGCATAGTAAATATTTTAAGAATAAATATAAGGGATCTATAGAGATAAAGTAATATTTAAATGAAGGGGTAGATTTTCAGTGACGTCAAATTTACTATAACTGGATCTGTACTGTTCATTGAATTCATTCAGATCATCCCAACACACAATGCATTGATGCAGAGCATTCCAGGACAAGACACACAATGAATTCAGGATATTACATCTCACTTAATTTGGACCACACCTAAATTTTCTCTCATGGGAATGCACTATTCTAACTCACATGCATTGAATATCTGACATTGATAATTTTTACATATTCCAAAACAATGTATTATATCCAAAGAATATTGCTGCTGTAACTACAGAAACCTTGAATCCAGATCTGGACAGGTAATGTATGAGAAAGCAAAATTAAGGTATTAATGTAAGAATTATATGTATATGAGTGTGTACTTGGCAATGAAATAGATTGAGATATCTCAAGTACTGTTAAATCCAAAGTCTTCAAAATATTTCTAAATCCGCAGATAGAGATATGAAGAAGAATCGGATATAAGGATTTTATCCGAAAGTATTTGTTGCAAATAGTAATATATTTATATATATTGAATTTGGAAGTTACTGTGATTGAAATTAATAAGCAAGGAATTATATAACTACAAAATAAAAAGCAGAAGATTAGAAGGTTAATTCTCGATAATTCGCGAACGGTAACCCCGAGCCACACTTGGGCTGGATGCATACTCACCTCCTCCTGGCTCCCTCGCTGTCCCCCGCAGTGTGATCGCGGTGATCTGCTTCCTGGAAGGTTCCCTGCAAGTCACATGATGCAGGCGGGGCGGGACCAGCATAAAATAAATCATTTTACCGTTTACACTTTGGATTATACAGTGTAATGTTTATGAACGGCTACTAGGTGGCAGTACAGGATAAGAAATAGACCATACATCGTCTCACCCTTGTTTTCAGACAGATTTCAGTGTTTTTTGTTGTATTTTATTGAATATCATTTATTTGCATTATTTTGGATAATTATTTTTGGGATAATAAATTATTATGTTGTGTTTCAAACTTTATCGGACTCAGTGTATTTACTATTTATTTATTTATAAATGATTTTACCAGTAAGGACTCTTGATTGCACAGATTTCAGTGCGTGATTCCTAATTATTACAGGCTAACTATGTACAAAAACACGTTTCCTTTAAAAAAAAATTGAGACGCTTTTAGACACGAAATTTTAAAAAAATTAGACCGCCAGGGAGGTTAAACATTGGTTTGCTGGAAAATACATGTTAATTGTTTTCGTTAAGCAGAAATGTTTATTAACCATCTGTGTATAGTTACTAACTGATAAAGTAAATGATATTAATCATATATGCAGTTACTAACAGAAGATACATATATTGGGAAGCTAGTAATCTATGTGCTGATGGATGGATGTGGTTGTTTATAAATCTTTGTTTATGATATGAGATTTGAAACTTTTTGTATACGTAATAAATATATATATGTTTTTATCCAGTTATTGATTATATTTTTCAAAGCAAAACACATACAATTAAAAGAATTTAGGAGAATTTCTAGGAAATATAAACGATTGATATTTATATCTCGTATAAGTTTCTTAATTGAATATATATCCTCGACAGAAGCTGTTCCTTAATAATGGCCAGGTACTAATCTAAAGAAAGCAGACAAACAATACATACAAGTAGAGAGCAGGAGCAGGCGAGAATATTTGTTGTCACCCCTCACGCACTTTTATTTTTCTTTTCGTTTGAGAAGTCCTTCCGTTGAGATAACCCCCGCATTTATGTTTTTACTCCACCCCCCTTCCTTGCTGAGTGGACTTTGTATCCCTGCGGACTGTTTTTCAGACTCTTTGAGACCTTTATTTTGGATGTCCTGGACTTCCTTCTCTTTCCCTTTTTTTGTTGTTTTTTTGGTTCTACCCATATTTTGGGGCCTTGGGGTGCCCACTGCCCAATTGTGGCAGACACCATGGCTCTTCCTGCCATATATGGTACCTCGAGAGCCTTGGCCTTGTGACCTGCACTCTTCCATGGCCTCCTATTGTCCCTTGGGCTCTCAGGGAGCGAGCCAGGAAGATCATACTTTCGGCCTTTGCCATCTTTTTTTCACTCACTCACCCACCCACCTCCTTTTTTTAAATTATTTTCAGGTCACGGTGTACTTTTCGGTGTGTGTTCCACCATTTTTAGTTTTCTTATTTGTTCTCGATATCCTTGTTCTTGACCCTGCCACGCTTGTTATGCTTTTATGACACATTTTTGCAGTACTTTTATTTTATTTTCTTGATCTGTGCTTTCTGTGCTCTGGCCCTGTGCGGCCATCCTGGTGTACTGTATGTTTTATGCTGACATTCTTTAAAAATAAAAATTGTCAATTTGAGAAAAAAAAAGTTTTTTGGGGTCATCAGGGTTCATTCACTAGAGACAAAAGGCAGACCTGATTGGGAGACTTACTTCACATCAGTGTAAGTCACAGTACATGCAGTTTGTGTGAGTATACCATGGAGCTCCACACCATTATAATTCACAGTAATGTGCGTTGTGTATGAGTGTATCACAGAGCTCCACATTACTGAGAGTTTTATTGCTGTGCAGTGTGTATGGATGTATCACAGGCTCTACAGCAATAAAACTTACTGTAATGTGTACTCAGTTGTAATGTGTCCAAGAGTCATTTATGAAACACTATGGGGGTTATTCAGTAGGCGCTGTTTTTTGCCGGTTTAGCTACTGCGACAAATGTCAGTGTTTTACAAAAGGGAAATTTGAACAGTGGAAGAAGATTTGCTGATGAAGATTCTGCTGTCGTTTTAATTTCCCTTATTGAAATGCCAAAGTTTGTCACTGCTGTGACAACAACTGGAAGTTACTGCCATCTCCGTCGTGGATGCGCGCTTATCCAGCACAGTGCAGGGACCTGGTGCAAGAGGTGGCTGCAGTCACCAGCCCTAGCGGCAGAGCAGGGGCCATCATCTGTCCCTCCGGGATAGGGTGACCATTCGCCCCCCCATTTTCAGGGACAGTCCCCGGATTGAGGAGACCGTCCCTGGACAAATTATGTCCCCAGAACTTAAATAATGCTAATTTGCCCAGGCACAAGTTGCCCAGGCACACCCTAATGTTGGGTGAGGGGTTCTTCTTTAACCCTCATAGATATTTTGGATGTTCCTTATCTGTTTCATGATAACAATGTTTCAGACTGTATCTGAGCATAAACATTGGTTATGCCCATAGGCGTGCACAGGGGGTGTGCCTGGTGTGTCTGAGAATAAGATGAAGAGGTCCTTTTTCATCTCCTACATTGACATTTTAGATGTCCCTTATCTGGTTCATGAAAAATACCATTAAAACTGACTGGGTCTCTGGTTACAAGCTCATTATTTTGAATGAAAAATGTGCGTTTTTGCAAAGATCTTGTAAACTTTAGTTTTCACTTAATAAATGTTCTATGGGTGCACACCCTAATTTAATGGGTTGCACACGCCAGTGGCGCCAGCACACTCCTCAGTTCTACATAAATGGACATAATGTAGACAGGGTTACAATACATTGAGACTGAACAACATTTTGAAACACCAGTACAGAAGGAAACGAGGGCCCTATTCCCTTGGGAACTTACCATCTAGAAGGGTTGGGGGTGGAAACAGGGGGAGAGGATGGCAAGGTGAGGGTGATGAACTGGTTGGGGGAGTGAGGTGTATTAGTGAGTCGGTTGGTAGACATCCCTAAATAGGAATGTCTTAAGGGAGTGTTTGAAGGAAGGTAAATTATGTGTCTGTGTGATGACTGATTGTTGTGCGGGATAGCAGTGAGTTGTGATGGCTGTGTGTAGAGTGCATATTGGTTGTGCATTTTGTGTGTCTTTGTGATAGCTGTATGTCATGTGTGTGACGTGGTGGGCTTAAAAGGAGTGTAGCCTGGCACCCCTCCAGCTTCATACTTCACCAGCCGCCACTGAGTATAAGCTGTAATCTTTTAGTGTCTCCCTATTTATAGCTCTTTTACAAGTGAGTTGCTATGTTAGTCACTCGACTTTTAATGGTAGAGATCTGCACACCGATCCCAGCAGCTGCTTTAAGTAACTCTGCTAATATCACTTTCTAACTTGTGGGAACCTTGTGTAAGCTAACAAAAGCAGGGTTACGCAGGGTCAGCAGAATGGCAGTGAGAACAATTTGTATCATTTGCCGGAGATGAGAGAATAGGATTTGTATATTTTATTTTATATTTCTTTGCAAATAGAAAATCACATAAACAGACACTATGAACGGAATTACATAGTTAAATACTACTTAGGCTAAAAAAAGATGTGCGTCCATTGAGTTCAGCCTTTTCATACATCACTTACTGCTGTTGATCCAAAAGAAGGCAAAAAACCCAGTCTGAAGTGCTTGCCAAGTATGTAACATACTGGGTAAAAATTCCTTCTTGACACCAGATTGTTGGGGGGGGGGGGTCAGATTTCTCCTTGGATCAAGCAGCTTTTACCCGCATATTAAATTTTTTTAAATATATTTTTGCATGAAGTCATACAGTCGTTGTTAAGAGGTCTGTATAGACTCTGACCCAACCACCTCAACAGGTAGAGAATTTCATATCTTTAATGTTCTTACTGTAAAATAAACCTTTCCTATGCTTTAGGCTGAATTTCCTTTCATCCAGTCTAAATAGGGACCTTGTGTCCTATGTATAGATCTATTACTGAATAGGTTTCCAGACAATGGTTTATAACGGCACCGTATACATTGATATAAAGTTATCAGATCCGCTGTAAGGTGCTGTTTTTCTAAACTAAACAAATTTAAGCTTATTAGCCTTTCGTTATAACTTAAATCTTCCATTCCCATTATTAATTTAGTTGCCTGCCCCTGCCCTTTTTCCAGGGCCATAATATCTTTTTTTTAAAACAGGTGTGCAAAATGGCAAGGCATATTCAAGTTTTTTTTTTTATACTAGCTTTAGACAAGACTAATGAGTGACCAGGGGTGTAACTACCAGGGGTGCAGAGGTGCCACCGCACCCGGGCCCTTCAGTCCCGGGGCCCACACTCGCCTGCCTATATTATACATATAGCCAGGCCATGAGGTACCACCGAATCTGCTCGGACACTGGGGACAGGGATAAACACCTGAGCAAACTAACTGCATCATTCCAGCGGAAGGGCTACAAGGAAAGGACAATCTCTGAAAAAATCAAATCTGCCCTGAAAACACGGCGCGAACAGCTGTTGCGCTACAAAGAAAAGAAAAACAATACACGGATCCCTCTAGTTGTTTCCTACAACCCAACTCTAGAGGAAATTCGCAAAATCATCAAAGATCTGCAGCCACTGGTCACAAAAGACCCTGCGCTCAAAGAAATATTCCCACAGCCCCCCTTATTGGCATTCAAGCAACCCCCAAACATGAGGCGAAAACTGGTCCGCAGCGAACTCGCTCAGGAACAGGATGACATACAGAATGGGACCAAACGCTGTAACAAACCCCGCTGCAAACTGTGCCAACATATATGTGACAGCAGCACTGCGCGGCACAACAACGCCACTCAGAACATCAAGGGATCATGTCACGGAATGGCTCAACACCCTCAGCCAGGGGCGGTGCACAATGACATTGATATGGCCATGAACACTTAGGTGCGGTGGCACGCACAGAGTTTTGAAGTACTTTTATTTAGATGTGGTTATGTGTGGTGTAATAAAGTGTCCCCGTTGGTTATTGTGAAATGTGTTCCCTTTGTCTGCCTTGCCCGCCGCCATTTTCCGATCGCCTCGTGGTTGCGATCAGATTATTCGAATCGGAAAATGGCCGATTCGGACCATCCGGTCCGAATCGGCGACTCCCCGATCCGTAACGGCCAATGGGTCTTGTGAGGGCGGGCAGGGATTCCCATTGTATTCCTAATTGTGTGAAGTTGATAAATGTAGGAGATGTGAATAATAAACTCAGATCTACCAGTGCATCCAGCCTCGTCTGATGACTTTATTTCTCCGCCGCATACATTGTCTGAGTATCCCCCGCGGTCTCAGGGTGCGGTGTCCAGCAACGATCCGAACCGAATCGAGCGCCCTGTGCCAGCATCGAGCATCAGGACAGAGGCGCAGCGTGAGGTCATCGAGTCTGAGTATATTCAACCGGGATCCGATCCTAAAGGCGCGGCCGCGTACCGCGCTTCGGTATATCCAGGGATCGAGATAAGATCCGAACAGTCAGCCGCTTCCGAGAGATCCGTAACGTTCTCCGCAATCCGATCCGAAGATTCATCCGCAACCAGATCTGAAACGTTTCCCGCTAAGATCCGAATATTCCTCCGCGGCAGATCCGATCTCCATATTCGGACGGCCGCTCCGCAGACGTCTCCCGCATCCACAAGGTCAGTGAACCAGCCGCTCGAGACGCTGAGCCCCGTGTGGCTCAGTGGTCGGGCTGGTTCTACGCAGGGGTCCCCTCCACCGCCCGCTAACCCTTCCCCAGGGTCACGCCAGGCCGCACGAGACGCCGAGTGCCGCAACACTCGGTAGTCGGGCCAGCGGTAAGCGCCGGGGGCACGCAGATAGAGCACACCCGCAGGCGGACAACATCCCATTCCGTCATAGATCATTCCTGTGCACGTCAGCAAATGTGGTATATATGATCCAGTGCACGGCGTGTGATAAGGGCTGCTATATTGGTGAAACCAGCCTTAAACTAAATCTCAGGATGAACCAGCACAGATACTCCATCAAGAACCACCAGGAAAACACATATTGTACCCCAGTGGGACATCACTTCAATCTAGCAGGCCACTCCATCCAAAACCTCAGAATCAAAATCCTCAAAGGACATTTTAAAGATCACTGGGAACGCAAAACATATGAAATGAAAATGATCACATATTTCAACAATATAAAACAAGGACTTAATATAGATTCGGGTTTTCTAACCCACTATAATAACGTCACGTAATATTCATAATTCCTATTTTTCTGTGTCTTCCCCATACTCACTGTGATGTGTTTTTTTTGTGTTTTTTTTTCTTCTTTCTTCTTTCTTTCGTTCTGTCCTTTCACATTCCCTTTGAAGTGGACATGATTGCATCTTGCCTGAGACAATTAATGTTTCCTTTTTTTTTCCCCCTCTGACCATGTCATTTGGCGATGTACAACATCTAACACCCCCATCTGTGAGCCCTAGGACTGTCCCAATGTTTAATTCTATTATTTTGATCAGTTAGCTTCTATACCTGACGGAGGGAGGAATCCTCTCGAAAGCTTGTACTTTAAATGTAACGTTAGTCCAATAAAAAGGTATCACTATACAGACTGCTATACTCGTGATTTTGGCATCTGGACTAACACGGCCGACCTAATATAAATATATATATATAATTATTTTTAAAATTTATTTTATACAATACTAATTTCTGAGTACTATGGAGCTCTGTGATACGTTCATACACACCACATATTTCTGTGAGTTTTGTTGCTTTGGAACTTTGATTTACACTGATACACTGCATATTACTGTGAGTTTTATTGCTGTGAAGCCCTGTGATACGTTCATACACCCTGCACATTACTGAGTTTTATTCCTGTGGAGCTCTGTGATACACACCGCACATTACTGTGATTTTTATTGCTGTGGAGTTCTGATACCTTCATACACACCGCACATTGCTGTGAGTTAGTTTTATTTCTGTGGAGCTCTGTGATACGGTCATACACAGGGCACATTACTGAGAAATTTGCTGTGGAGCTCTGTGATATGTTCATACACAGCGCACATTACTGTGAGGTTTATTGCTGTGGAGCTCTGTGAAATACAAATAGTTCACATTACATTAAAAATGGAATGGATTGAAGAGGTCATAGTGGACCTGGAAAAAATGGGACACTGATTGTCTGAAGTCAACATTGTGGACCTGGAGGGAACCAATGCATGTTGACCGGAGGGGGACAAAATAGGTTTTTGCCTAGGGTGGGAGGAGGGCCGTCATGGTTCTTGCACCTGGGCCTGAGGTTTCTAGTTACGACTCTGTGAGTGACCTTGGAATCACGCATTCTTTGGTTGCCTGAAAATCACTGCTTCCTTCTTTCCTTTTATGCGCTGCTTTGTCCCATGATGTTTCTTAAAGGTTTAGCCAGTTTAGGTTACACTTGGTTGGCAACCCTAAGGTATACTTTACTTTATCGCCCTGATATATGTTGATGTATCCATTCTAGCATCCTTGTTATAATAAAACTACTGTAAAAATATGTATAGTATAAAACTCTTTTTAAGAATTAAAAGAAAGTAATATTACCTCTATCCATGCACATTCGTAATACAACTAACAGGGTTATTCAAAGAGATTTGAAAAGTCACCGCACGTTCGGTGACTTTTCGTTCTCTTCAATTCGGTTCCTTTTGCCGATCCCATTTCGGTGACCCTGCGGTGTATTCAGCAAGCACCACAGGGTCCCCGAATTGCAGGGAAAGGCTGCCGCAAACCCGACGAAAACGAACCGCAAAACCCAGCGAATGCACGCCGAAAACCCTCAAAAACATCTGGATTAACCTGCCGAAAACCACAGAAAAACCCGAGAAGGAGCCGATCACACACAGCGAAGCCGCCGGAAAAAGCCGAGAAAGCCGAGACCGCAGACAGAGCGAAGGGAATAAATTAGGAAAACAGTTTGTATGAATGTTTCAAAAGTGAAACACTGTTTGCAAAGAAACTACAGAGCGAAAATGTCTGAAATTTGCATATGAGGTCCAGGGAATGATAATAAAGAGGGCTATTACAGAAAAAATAAGTAAACTTAAAAAAAAAAATGCTTAAAATATCCTAAAAAATCTATAAATAAAGAGACTCTTTACTGCAGAATTTTATAATGAACAGTTTTTTAGATATTGAATTAAAACGGGAATATTTTTAACATTGAAGCCTATGGGATTCTCCTGAATAAATTTGCCGAATTAAACCACCGAATGGCAGGGCATTTCGGGAACCTTTCACTGCTGGTTTGTATTCTCTGAATAGCCGAAGCAGTGCTTTTTCATGGGGTTTTCACTGCCCTCGAACAGGCACCATATGTTCAGGCAATTTGCCAGGATTTGGCGAATTCCCTGTGTAGCGCTCACTCCCGGAGGAGCCGCTGAAAATGAACCACGGGTCAGTCTCCCCGCACTAGGGAATAAATACACTCCAGCACCGTTGTGGATTTTATAAATTATATAGTTTACTAAAGTAAAAGGCATATAATGAGACACGGTGTTCGTAGATATATTTACAGTATTTCGTATCGCGGTAAACGCGCAGCGGAAAAAAAAATACAATGCTTCGTAATTTCGAGAAACGCGTAGCGGAAAGAGAATACAATATTTCGTAATTCGAGAAACGCGTAACAGAAAAACAAAATAATATGCAAATCTTTACCCCTTTTTGGGATATTAGGGAGTGAGTCCCGCACAGGTTAAGTCCCGGACTGTAAGTGTATGTGTGTGTTATGGTACCCGGGTACTATTCAACTGGCCAGTGAATCTCTTAAACGATGTCTTCGACTAGTCAAGTTGGGGCCCTGTGGGTTTTAGAAATAAACAGCAGCGTGCTTTCTTGACTTTATAAAACCGGCCTTGGAGGCCTCTCACCCATCCGCTCGATCACCAAGGTTCCTCGGACCCAGGACGTCCCTCCGCTCGGTGCCTTGCTGGGATACTGGCTACTGGATCCGTTGTCTGGCTATTTGCTCCGACAGTGACTGGTCCAGCTACCGCCTGCTCTCCCATCCAATGGACCTGCGGTACTCCTAACTCGAGGGTCCTCCGCTTCCTTGACAGCAGCTTGGGTAATGCCTGTGGATCACTGGGTCTCCTTCTTGCAAGGCTGGATAACCCCATTTGGAATCCTGATGGGCCGCACTTGCGCTCCGGCCTAGTCATGGTTCCGCTCTGCAGCACTGTGTCCTCTCTCTTTCACTCCCTGGCGCGCTCTGCCAGCTATCTCCACGAGGCTCAGGATGTACCTCAGCGTGTCCCACCCACTTCCTGTGTCCGTTCCCAGAGCATGCCGGGAAATGTAGTCCCAATGTTCAGTGTCTCTTATCATGCTTGTCTCCCTCCGGTGGCCAAAAATAGGTACTACCACAGTAAGATTTTAAACACAGCGCTACACTCTCCCCCTCCTAGAACTCTTGGGTCTCTCCAAGGAGGTACAACAGTTACATTACATTTTAACACAGTTCAGATAACATATACAGGTTCAGCAGCAAACATACAGTGGGTTAGATACACTTCCTCAAGTTGACTCATGCTTTGGGCTACCTCAGCTAACATAGCAGACACTTCGGGCAACCTTTGCACTGTGGTGATGGCCTCTTCAGTGCTATGTCCTGGTGAGTCGTAGGTGAGTCGCTGGGGCGGTCGAACAGAGCGTTTTGGTTCTGGCTCAATCAGTTCCTCTTCAGGTGGAAGTACTATAGGTGCTGGCTCAGTCCTTCTTTCTACCACTGGAGCAGACATTTCTTCGGAGTATGATCCCTCCAGTGAAGGCATAGAACTATAATCATAAGACTCAGTTTCAGGAGCTACAGGGATTCCAACAGTATCAGGAACTTCTAACTGAAATTCAGGAGCTTCAGGTCTCAAATTACTTTCCCACCGTTCAGGAGCTGAGATAGCCTCTTCAGACTCCGGTGAGCGCATTCAGTCCAGACAAAAACTCTCTTCTTCACTGTCCCTTTCGCTCTCTTCGACAGCCTGGGGCTGCTGAGACCGAGTAACAGGAGGCAAACGTGGAGCAAGCGGATTTGGCAGAGAAAGTTCGTCCCCAACTGGTATCCTCACAGCCTCTCTCAAAAGGTAACAAATGATTCCGGTGCCAGTTCTTAAGAGGCCCAGCCTTTCCATCCGGCCGGATTTGATACACCAGAAGACCTGGCAGTTGCTTGCAGACAATGTAAACTTGAGAACTCCATCTATCCGCCAACTTGTGCCTCGCAGCAGCACCCAAGTTCTTCAACAAAACCCTATCACCGGGTTGTAGATCTTGTATCCGAACTTTCAAGTCATAATTCTTTTTGTTCCTTTGCTCCCTGTTTCCTGAGGTCAAATGGGCCTGTTCAAACGCAGAAGCCAGGTTCTTCCGAAGTCTATCCACGTAGTTTCTATGGGAAGTTACCGATGTCTGGTCTAGAGATAACCCAAGCGCCAAATCAACCGGCAGTCGGGCTTCTCTTCCGAACATAAGACGGTACGGTGAGTATCCAGTCGCATCACTCTCCGTACTGTTATATGCATGCACCAGAGTAGCTATGTGACGACTCCAACTCTGCTTCTCTATGTTTGACAATGTCCCCAGCATATTCAGCAGCATGCGATTAAACCTTTCAGGCTGAGCATCACATTGAGGGTGATATGGTGTAGTTCGGGTCTTTTGGATTCCCAACAGTTCCAACAATTGCCCAACAAGTCGGCTTTCAAAGTCTCTACCCTGATCAGAGTGTATTCTCCTTGGCAGGCCGTAGTGAACAAAGAACTTTTCCATCAGAACCTTGGCTACTGTCGGAGCGCGTTGATTTTCGTAGAAAAAGCTTGGTCGTAACGAGTGAAATGATCAGTCACTATTAGAATATTCCCTTGCCCACTAGCATCCGGCTCTAAGCACAGGAAGTCAATGCACACCAAATCCATGGGTCCCTGACTCTGCAGATGGCTCATTGGAGCGGTTCGGGTCGGTAGAGTCTTCCTCTGAATACACCTCAGACAGGAATGGCAGTAACTTTCCACTTCAGCTCTCATGCAAGGCCAATAGAATCTGTCTCGCACCAGCTTAAAAGTTCTTTCAGCACCCAAATGTCCATGCTCATCATGTAGCGATCGCAGCACACTCTCTCTATGTTTAGTGGGAAGGAATAACTGTTGAGTCTCTTCAGCATTGGTTGAGGGGCCCCTTCGGTAGACCACCCCATCCAACATCTTCAACCATTCCCCTTTGTAGACCAATCTGGCTCCATCCGGGGAATTTGTCAGCAGAATTTCCCGCTGGTTCGCAGTTAGGCCCTTTATGGTCAATGCAATTAAAGGGTCTCTGGCCTGATCCGCTTTCAGGTCCTGTTTTGAAAAAGTAGGTAGACTCTCATCCCTCAATTGCGTAGGGTTGCAGTAGAACTCAGGAACAGCCGCAGCCATGACTCATATGGCCTCCGCTTCAATCCCTCCCTTGACCCGGTGCTCTGCTCCTTGACACAAAGCTTGCACCCCGTCTGGAGTTAACTGAGTCCATTCTGCAGTGTAGGGTCTTCGATAAAGCATCAGCATCTCGATTATTCACCCCAGGGCGATACTTCAGGCTGAACCGAAACCCTGACAGAGCGGCCAACCACCGATGTCCAGTTGCGTCCAGTTTCGCAGTAGTAAGGACGTAGGTAAGAGGATTGTTATCCGTCTTTATCACAAACTCGGCTCCATACAGATAGTCCTTTAACTTGTCCACCACTGCCCACTTTAAGGCTAGGAACTCCAACTTGTGGGTAGGATAGTTCTTCTCTGAAGGCGTAAGACTCCAGCTCACGTACGCTACAGGCCTCAGCAATCCACCATACTCCTGATACAGGACTCCTCCTAGGCCTTCTCTGCTGGCATCCACATGTAGCTCGTACGGCTTGTGAGGGTCCGCGTAGGCCAAGACAGGAGCCCGAGTGAGACTCTTTCAGCTTCAAGAAAGCACCTTCACATTGACTAGTCCATTCGCCCTGTATGGACTCTCGAGCTTTCCTTGGTTCTGGAGCTGACGGGTTTCGGTCAGAGGCCTTGCAGCCTTCTTCGGTGTTTTCCTTCTGTAGGAGTTTGTTCAGTGGTTGAGCTATTTTTGCGAATCCTCCTACAAACCTTCGATAATATGAACAGAACCCCAAGAAAGATCTAAGTTCAGTGACGTTTCTGGGTCTAGGCCAAGAAGCTACGGCCTCCAACTTCCGAGGATCTGTTGAAACACCTTCTGCTGAGACCACATGTCCCAGATACGTAACAGACGGTAGGCAGAATTGGCATTTCTCCAGAGACAGTTTCAATCCCTCTTCATGGAGCCTCTTCAAGACCTTCTCCAAACGTTGCTCATGTTCTTCCAGAGTCTTCCCAAACACAATTATGTCATCCAGGTACACTAATACTTCGATCAGATTCATGTTCCCGACTTTCTTCTCCATCAACCGTTGGAACGTGGCCGGAGCCCCCGTAAGGCCTTGAGGCATTCTGTTGAATTCAAAGAACCCCAGTGGACAGATGAACGCAGTTTTCTCTTTGTCTTCGGGATGCATTGGTATCTGGTGATACCCGCTTCGCAGGTCTAGAACCATTTTGCTCCAGACAAACACTGTAAGGCATCTTCTATCCGAGGAGTAGCATATTGGTCTGGGATGGTTCTCCGGTTCAACGTGCTGTAGTCTATGCATAGGCGGACAGAACCATTCTTCTTCCGAACCATCACTATTGGAGATGCGTATGGACTCCTGGACTCTTGAATCACCTTGGTTCTTTGCAATTCATTCAGCTGTTCTCGCAGATCATCCAAGTCTCCCAGCGGAACTCGCCTTGACCTTTCACGAAACGGCTTGTCTTCTTGTAATCGAATGCGGTGTTCAGTGTTTTTAGCTAGCCCTACGTCGACCTCATCTTTCGAGAACAATTCTCTCCACTTTAGAACTTGAGACTGAAGACGTTTCTTCCACTCGGATGAAATGGGAGCATCCTTGGGGTAGAATCTTTCATCTGGAATCTCTTTATCCACTCCCCCTCCTAAATCGGTGGAGAGGGGCGTAGCGGACTCTACTTGCCTGATAGGCATTCGTGCTTTAAGGACTACTGGAGAATCAGACACATTGCACACGCTGACTGAGACTCTTCCTCGTGTTCTCTTCAGAGCTTTAGTGGAGATTATTTCAGGGATTACTTCGACTCCGGCTTCACTCCCATGATTAAAATCGGTTTCCAGCACCACATAGGGACCTGGTTGCGACCCGTTCAACTTGACTGAAGCCCGGAAACTCGCTACTTCTTCTGCTTGCAGAACCTTCTCTGTTCCTTCTAATCTCCATAGGCGCCCCACTTCGGCAGGTGCCTTCTGTTCTTCGACCATCCTCTGATAGACTGGACGTAACATTGGGTGTACTCCTTGAGTAGAACCTTCTTCCAATACGATAGGTGTCAGGAGACGCCGCACCAAATCAGTATTCGTCCCCACTATCATGGAACTTCTGTTTGCACCTGAGGGTCGAGGACACACAATGGCCAATGCATCACAACCTCCGGACTGTCCGATGACTTCGGATCCGATCTCCAATTTCACCTGTAGATACCCATCATAAGGGAGTTTCTCAGTTCCGATACCCCAGATTTCCAGGTCCTTCAATTTCTGTAGAGGAATGTGCTTCAAATGTTTCTCATAGAAGTCTCGGTAGATCAATGTCACTTGAGCCCCTGAATCCAACAGGGCATTAGTGTAGACTCCCTCCACTTGGATTGGCACAATAGGAGAAGGACCTATTAGTTGGTCAGGAAACTTGGTGGCGGTATCCGGACACTTAGACCCAGTTTGCTGTACCCTGGCCTTTTTCTTGGCCCGTGTAGGTTTTGGGTGTGCATTGCTTCCCCATGACGTAGGTCCGGATGCTAAGGGAGTGACTCTTTCAGTCCTGGCAGGCTCAGCAGTTGGCCCGACTTTGGGCCCTCTCGTCCGCTTAGTCCTGGCTTGATTTTTGGAGCGGGGTTCAACCTTCGGGCACCTAGGTTGCTCCTTCACTTGTGCCCTCTGGCGTTTCCCGCCGGTGAGGTAGATAACAGTCCTTCTAAGGCTTTTAACAGCTCCTCAACTCTATTCCTCTCAGGCTTTCGGTCTTTGCATTGTGCGCGGATGTGGCCCATTTCTCCACAACCGAAACATCTCTTCTTAGAAAGTGGAGACGCAGTCGCCTGTTGTGATTCAGTTAAAGGACCTTGGCTAGACGCCACAGCAACTCCGGTTGTCTGCATGCCTGTAAGGAACTTCTGCATCTCTGCCTGCATCTCTGTCACCTTCATCAACACTCGGCACAGTTCCACGTGCGCCTGTTGCAATTCAGCTTGAGCTTCCTGTACTTGCTTAACAGTTTTGTACAACTCACCACGTTCAGAGAGGTGTAATTCTTTGGCAGCCCTCTCTGTGGATTTAAAAGCGATCAGGTGCTCTTGCTCGTCCACGTCGGGATCCGTAAGTATCCAGCGAGTCGCTTTCAGGCTGCAGACCGTCGTTATGCCTTACAGGTTGTGCGTAAGCCCTTTCCCCTCGCCTGAAGGATTTTTCCTCCAGCAAAGCCTCCTCCTCTCTGACAGCTCGAATCAGTTCCAGGTACTTCAGTTCTTGATTACCTGCTCTGCTTCTCAGCTGCAGCATCACTGGATCTAGAGGTTGATAGCCCCTCAGGATCTGTTTTATTCGGATCTTATCCACGTCGGCCAGCTCGGCCCCTTTCTTGAGGAGTATCTGGTGCAGAATCTTATCTAGGCGCCTCATGTATTCGGTCATTCTCTCACCTTTCCGCTGATAGGTGTGTTCACACTGATATACAAGCTCTGCGGCCTTTTCTGTTCGCCCAAAAATTTCCTCCAAAACGTTTAAATAATCTAAAGCAGATTTCTCAGTCTTTTCTACTCAGTTTTAGGTTTCTCACCGCTTCTGACGCAGGTCCCTTTAAACTCTCTGTGATCCTTTGCTTTTTCTGAGCTTCAGGGACGTCCCAGTCATCCAGAGCCTGCATCGCCTGTTCCACCCATTCCTCAAAGGTTTCTTCTCCCGCCGGAGTTGGTACGTTTCCTGTAAAATTTCTCAACCGTCGATAACCGAAGTTAGTGTGCGGAGGGCTTGTTCTCTGACACTTAGCCAGCAAATCTCCAATAGCCACTATGAATTCAGGCCCGATCATGGCCAACGGACTGGGCGCGGGAACACTTGCGGATTCGCCACGTGGCACACTTGGCTGAATCAGTTGTACTTCCACCTCATCGGTCAGCTTCATGCTCGCACCCTGAAAACACACTGGAACACCCTTTCTCCATTCAAAAAGAACAAACGTGTGAGAGGTATCTGTGTTCTTTTTAATGTCCAGGATTAACCCCCGATGATCTGGTGTCAGCGCGGCCACGGCCTGGCGAATCTGATCTTCGGCCCAAGTGTCTGTGGGAATATCCATGACTATACAACATTCTAGCTGACTACTGTGCTCCTCACACCATTCGGCAACAGTGTCTGGATCCATATTTAACCCTTTAGATGCGGTTTTTCCAGAGACTGGATCCCGGAAACGAGCCCCCACGTGTAGCGCTCACTCCCGGAGGAGCCGCTGAAAATGAACCACGGGTCAGTCTCTCCGCACTAGGGAATAAATACACTCCAGCACCGTTGTGGATTTTACAAATTATATAGTTTACTAAAGTAAAAGGCATATAATGAGACACGGTGTTCGTAGATATATTTACAGTATTTCGTATCGCGGTAAACGCGCAGCAGAAAAAGAAATACGAGGCTTCGTATTTCGGGAAATGCGCAGCCGAACAGAAAAAAAAATACAATGCTTCGTAATTTCGAGAAACGCGTAGCGGAAAGAGAATACAATATTTCGTAATTCGAGAAACGCGTAGCGGAAAAACAAAATAATATGCGAATCTTTACCCCTTTTTGGGATATTAGGGAGTGAGTCCCGCACAGGTTAAGTCCCGGACTGTAAGTGTATGTGTGTGTTATGGTACCCGGGTACTATTCAACTGGCCAGTGAATCTCTTAAACAATGTCTTCGACTAGTCAAGTTGGGGCCCTATGGGTTTTAGAAATAAACAGCAGCGTGCTTTCTTGACCTTATAAAACTGGCCTTGGAGGCCTCTCACCCATCCGCTCGATCACCAAGGTTCCTCTGACCCAGGATGTCCCTCCGCTCGGTGCCTTGCTGGGTTACTGGCTACTGGATCCATTGTCTGGCTCTCTTTGCTCTGACAGTGACTGGTCCAGCTACCGCCTGCTCTCCCATCCAATGGACCTGCGGTACTCCTAACTCGAGGGTCCTCCGCTTCCTTGACAGCAGCTTGGGTAATGCCTGTGGATCACTGGGTCTCCTTCTTGCAAGGCTGGATAACCCCACTTGGAATCCTAATGGGCCGCACTTGCACTCTGGCCTAGTCACGGTTCCGCTCTGCAGCACTGTGTCCTCTCTCTTTCACTCCCTGGTGCGCTCTGCCAGCTATCTCCACGAGGCTCAGGATGTACCTCGGCGTGTCCCACCCACTTCCTGTGTCCGTTCCCAGAGCATGCCGGGAAATGTAGTCCCAGTGTTCAGTGTCTCTTATCGCGCTTGTCTCCCTCCTGTGGCCAAAAATAGGTACTGCCACAGTAAGATTTTAAACACAGCGCTACACCTGCTCTCTGGATAGCCGAATGGCCAAGAAAGGTCAGCGAATGCTGATTTTCAGCGTTCGGTTACCTTTCTCAAGCAATTCGGATCTCTTTGGATAACCCTGTAAGTGTCCCAGTAGCAGCTTACATTGAAAATATTGCTTACCATATGGAGAGCCTTAACATTTAAAGTGAAAAAGTGTTATGCTTGACAGATCAGGAACACTTGGTTCTCTTATGATAAATATTTTTTCTTTCAGTCTACCCACCTCATTTCTACAACATTTCTTTTTATAGCTATAGATATTTGGTTGAAGTATAAATGATATAATATATGCATTAGAAATTAATTTCACTCTTACACGCCATTACACAAACTGATGTTCATTAGACACTGCATGCAGTTATACAGCTCTAATAAGGATTGAGGTGATTCTCTTTACAATTTTCCCTTTATATGCCAGCTGGAATCTGGTTTAAAAATAGGGCTAGAATGACAGAATAATGAATTCAAGCAATAAGTGCATACTGCTGCAATGCGCTCATTATCTGTTTGTTAATAAACAAGCAATAATAGGATAATTTTTTTATACAAGATAAAGAAAAACAGAATTACAATATGAATTCAAATTAGGGGAATATGAAATAGTGCAAACATTTTTTTAAAGTTGATTAAGGGATGATCATGGGGCATGACATTTTTATTTTAAAAACAAACCTTCAGGATGCAAATATGCTTTTCACTGACAGGGTTATCCAAAGAGATTCGAAAAGTCACCGCACGTTCGGTGACTTTTCGTTCTCTTCAATTCGGTTCCTTTTGCCGATCCCATTTCGGTGACCCTGCGGTGTATTCAGCAAGCACCACAGGGTCCCCGAATTGCAGGGAAAAGCTGCCGCAAACCTGACGAAAACTAACCGAATGCATGCTGAAAACAAGCAAAAACATCTGGATTAACCTTCGAAAAAGCCGAACATGAGCCGAACAGGAGCCGAACAGGAGCCGAATCACACAGAGCCGAAGCAGCTGTGACATAGAGGAGGCAGTGAATAAATTAGAAAAACCATTTGTATGAATCTGGGAAAAAGAAACGCTGTTTGCAAAGAAACTACTGAGCGAAAATGCCTGAAATTTTCACAGGAGGTCCAGGGAATGATAATAAAGAGGGCTGTTACAAAAAAAATAAGTAAACTGAAAAAAAAAAAGAAAAAAAAATCGGACTTTTAAAAAAAAAAAAAATCTGAAAAATGCTTAAAGTATCCTAAAAAATCTATAAATAAAGAGACTCTTTGCTGCAGAATTTTATAATGAACGGTTTATTAGATATTGAATTAAAACGGGAATATTTTTAACATTGAAGCCTATGGGATTCTCCTGAATTAACTTGCCGAATTAAACCACCGAATGGCAGGGCATTAGGGGAACCTTTCACTGCTGGTTTGTGTTCTCTGAATAGCCGAAGCAGTGCTTCTCTATGGGGATTTCACTGCCCTCGAACAGGCACCGAACAGGCACCGTATGTTCAGGCAATTCGCCAGGATTTGGCGAATTGCCTGCTCTCTGGATAGCCGAATGGCCAGGAAAGGTAACCGAACGCTGATTTTCAGCGTTCGGTTACCTTTCTCAAGCAATTCGGATCTCTTTGGATAACCCTGTGAGTTGGAGAAATAATATTTTTATCTAGTCCTGAAACATATTCTAGATTAAAAAACATTGTTTATCAAGCAGCATCATAAAAGCAAAGCCGACGGTGTCCCAGATTGGCAAATATATATTTTCTGATCAGGTGAGGGGAATAGTGTGCGACGGTGTGTACATTCCCTCTATGTTTGTAGGAGAGGGCCTGGCTTTTTAAACCCAGGAGGAAAATACGTGTTTTAAATTGTTCCCCTGTGCTGCAAGGTCTCCACACCTGCTAATTAAAAGCCCTTAAATGTTTCCTGGGTGTGAGGAACCTGTGAGAGGTTGAGGAGATGGATTTGATTGGAGAGAGAGACAGACAAGCAGCAGCATAGCTGGTGAAGTGCTGAGGTTGGCAGCTTCCCAAAAGAAAAGGTTGGCAAAGATTTCCATTATTTTGTTAATTACCTGCGTTAGTAAGGGACATATATTTTGTTAGTAAGAACTCAGACAAATTAGGCATTGTTTTCTGTTATATTTTGTTTTGTATGCAGGAGGGCCACAATAAAACTCCGCTATATAAAGAGAATGTTTCCGCACCATAATTGCACTAGAGGACCGCGCTATATCGCCCCCCTAGTGACATATGGTGGAGGATGCGGGTAAGCACCTACAGGGCTGCGACAGTGGGTCAGCCAAGGAGACCCAAAGGATCCTGAGTAGGGATGGGCTGGCGGTTCGATGCGAACATGTGCATCGAACATCGGCCGTTTGAAAGTTCATACTTTTCAGGCCGTTCGCAAAAATAATTGAAATTTTTTAAAAAAATGCTTAGAAAGTCCTAAAAAAAAATCTAAAAATAAAGAGACTCTTTACTGCAGAATATTATAAGCAACGGTTTATTAGATACTGAATTAAAATGGAAATATTTTTCACATTGAAGCCTATGGGATAAAACAATCTTGTTGCTAAAACATCAGGCAGACAAGGCCCTCTAATCAGGCACTGTAGAGGGCAGCCCGCCGGGGCCTCCCAAGGATCCCTTGAGGAGCATGCTGCCGCCGAATGACAGAGCTGCGGGCAGGCCAGCCGGGTGCATGTGGCAGAGAGGTGGTGCAGGGAGGGAGGCACTGCACCTGCGGCCACGGCAGACTCCCCCCCACAACCAGGATCCATGGAGCCTCCACTGACTGACCACCAGGCTAAGGTAAGGTGACACATTTCTAAAAAAAATAAAATCCGAGCACGTTTTTAAATGTCCCAAGGAACATAAAATAAAACCTTTTTTTTCTTTCTTTCTAATACTCACCTGATTCCTGTTTCCACCAACAAGCGCAGCCTCCCGTCACCCACGCTGTTAGACGCTGCATACACCGGCGCGCTGTGTGAAGCTTCTGAGAAGATACGCTATTAGTGTAGAGGGAGCGATGCAAAATGCGCAGCCTGCTTCCTCGCTACACTAATAGCATATCTTCTCAGAAGTATAATTGTTACTTACCCTGTTTGTTCTGAGAACCCGATCTGTTCTATCTATCTATATAGCGCTCACTCCCGGAGGAGCCGCTGAATAAACCTCGGGTTAGTCTCACCGCACTAGGAAATAACTATACACCAGCACTGTTGTGGATTTTTATATATTATATTCTTTACTGATCCCGATAAAGCAGCATATATTACGCATATACGGTATTTGAATGACAAGAATTCGTAACGTGGGAAAAACACGTGGCGGTAAAAGAAACGGTTAACCCCTCAGTTCTGCAGTGTAAGTCCCATGAATAATAGCTCAAAAATATGTATGTGTGTTGTCTCGGGTACCCGGGTACTGTATTCAACTGGCCAGTGAATGAAACAAAACAATCTTTGACTAGTCACCGTTGGGGCCCTGTGAATTTAAACAATATTGCAGCGTGCTTTTCTGTTTTGGAATTGTGGCCTGGAGGCCTCTCACCAATCCGATGAATAAAACTGTTCAGCACTTGATGCCCCGACCCAAGGATCTTCTCCGTTGTATACTGGGACTCCGTGCCACTGAATCTGCTCCCTGCTTGCCAAATCTCCGCACCTGGAACAACAATCCACCGCCTGCTCTCCCAATCGATCAGCGCAGTCTCCTAACTCGGGGTCCTGCCGGATCTAGCTTTTCCTCCAGACCTCTCAGCGCTGCGCAGATAGGTGTCAACACGATTACTGTCCTGATCTCCAGCACCAGTAAGACAGCGTCTGTACTCCGGCCTGGTTGCGATCCCTGACAGCTCCAAAGTGCATCCTCCACCTTTCACTGCTCCACTCACTCTGCTTCTCCCTTGCACGAGGCTGCTGATCTCTTTCCTCTTCCTGTACCACCTCCTTCCTGTCCTCACGCAAAGGATGATGGTCGGTGTAGTTCGGTTTTGTCCAGCATAGTCCACAATGTCTCTGTCTTCCTCTGGTGGCAGCAATAGTTCAATGCACCAGAATACAGTGTTTTTTAAAGCAGCGCTACATATATATATATCATACCTGCCCTTACCTTCCCCTATAAATTTGATAAAAATATACACACAAAAAAAACAAACCACTGCCTGAGACCCCGCACAGCCCACATGCCACCCCCCTCTACCTGGCTGAATGTATCTAATATATATAATTAAATACATTCAGCCAGGTAGAGAAAGAAAAAAAAAAGTTTTATTTTATGTTCCTTGGGACATTTAAAAATGTCCTCGGATTTTGTTTTTTTTAGAAATGTGTCACCTTACCTTAGCCTGGTGGTCAGTAGGGGCTCCCTGGGTCCTGGTTGTGGGGGGGTCTGCCGCGGCCGCAGGTGCAGTGGCTCCCTCCCTGCGCTGCCTGTCTCTGCCACATGCACCCGGGCGGCTAGCCCGCACAGTCGCAGCTCTGTCATCGCATGGGGAGGCCCCTGCAGGCTGCCCTTTACAGTGCCTGATTAGAGGGTCTTGTCTGCCTGATGTTTTAGTAACAAGAATGTTTTATCCCATAGGCTTCAATGTTAAAAATATTCCCGTTTTAATTCAATATCTAATAAACCATTGCTTATAATATTCTGCAGTAAAGAGTCTTTATTTCTAGATTTTTTAGTTTTTAAGCATTTTTTATACTTTTCAATTTTATTTTCGAACTTTTGGCGAACGTTCGAACGGCCGATATTCGATGCGAACTCGGAACAGCTCATCCCTAGTGCCAGACCAAACCGAGGAGCAAATAATATGTTTCAGGTGCCATTTGCCAGGAAATATCACCCGCAATTGCGATCAGGGTGATGAGCCCATGCAGTGCGACATAGGAGCACAAACCCTGCATAAGACTGTGTTAACCTGTTCAAAACTGTGTGTGGTAAATAGTTAATGTTCACAGTACTGGTTAAGGACTGTGAGGGTTGAAGGGAAGGGTGTTCAAGCACTCCTTGATTCTGGGAGTGAGGTTACTCTGGTAAAGAGCGCTCTGCTCCAGCCTGAAAAGCTTGATTCCAGGCAAACGATTAGTATCGTTTGTATACATTGGGACACCCATTCGTACCCCACGGCAGATGTAGAAATAATCACTGATGTGAGGAAAGTTGAATGTAAAGTGGGGGTAGTGTCTGTATTGCCGTATGATGTTGTGCTAGGAAGAGACTTCCCTCAGTTTTGTCAATTATGGGAAAAGTCCTCATTACCGCAGAAACCTTGCTCTGGGGAGGAGCAGGAAATAGAGGGAGCAGATGCTATTTTCCCTTTCTCTACTATTGATTGGGAGCCTGGCAGAGAGCCAGAGTCTCCCTTGGTATGTTTGGGCAATGAGGAGGATGGGCCTCATAATGATGATCTGGTAGAAGTAGAGCTTCATGATATTGGAGTCCATCCTGGCAACTTCCGAGCTGCCAAGTGGGAGGACCCAACTTTGGCTATGGCCAGAGAAAATGTGCAAGTCATAGAACATGATCTGGTTAACCCTGACAAACCATTATGTTTTCCCTATTTTAAAGTGAAAAATAATTTGCTTTAGAGGGTGGAGCAAAAAGGGGCTGAGGAGCTGGAACAGTTGCTGGTTCCAGAGACCCACAGGAATACTGTTTTGAAGCTGGCTCACAACCACGTGCTAGGAGGTCACCTGGGAGTGGATAAAACAAGGGAAAGAGTCCTTAAACGATTCTATTGACCAGGTATATTTGCTGCCATTGAAAGGTTTTGTAAATCTTGCAGAGTGTCAGCTCAAGGCTCCAAGTAAGGGTTTCTGCAACCCTCTTGTACCCCTACCTGTCATAGAGGTACCATTTGATCGAATTGGTATGGACTTAGTAGGACCGTTGCTTAAGTCCGCTAGGGGGCACCAATATATCTTAGTCATTGTAGACTATGCCACACGGTATCCCGAGGCGGGCCATTACCAAACACCTCCTCAAAGCCTATTGCCAAGGAGTTAATGCTGATGTTCAGCAGGGTGGGCATCACAAAGGAGGTCCTTATGGACCAGGGAACTCCATTCATGTCTAGAGTTATGAAGGAGCTATGTAGACTCCTTAAATTAAAGCAACTGAAAACATTGGTATATCACCCACACACCGATGCCTGGTGGAGAGATTTAACAAGACTCTAAAAGCCAAGCTTTGTAAAGTATAGACAAAGATGGAAGAACTGTGACTGTCTATTACTTTATCTAATGTTTTCTATTCGGAAGGTCCACAAGCTTCCATTGGGTTTTTACCGTTTGAAATGTTGTATGGCAGACATCCCAGGGGCATTCTGGATATTGCCAAAGAGACATGGGAACAAGAGTATACCCCCTCACCGTAGTGTGATAGAACATGTTGCCCAAATGCAAGACCGAATAGAACGAAGCAGTACTGCCTATAGTCAGGGAAAACATGGTGAAATCTCAAAGAGCTCAGCAAGCCAGTTACAATAGAAATGCGCGGTTATGGAAATTCAAACCAGGGGACAGAGTTCTGGTCCTTATCTCTCCCATTGAAAGTAAATTCCTGGCCAGCTGGCCAGAGCCTTAGGAAATTATTGAACAGATAAGTGAAGTAAACTATAAAGTAAGCCAGCCGGGTAGAACGGAAGGTAGAACAGATCTACCACATTAATTTATTGAAACCCTGGGTAGACTGTGAAGCTCTCTTAACATCTAAAGGTAAACCCACTTACGCCACTAGTGGGAAGGAACCTGAGGTGTATATTGCTGAGACTCTTGTCCCTCATCAGAAACAGGAAGTGAAGGAGTTTGTGTCTAAGAACAGATGTGTTTTCCCCAGTACCAGGAAAAACACATGTTATCACCTATGACATCGTTACAGAGCCCGGGAAAAAGATTAATCTAAAACCGTACAGGATCCCAGAGGCTAGAAGGGAAGCTGTTAGCACAGAGGTGAAAAAGATGCTCGAGATGGGCATTATAGAAGTCTCACAAAGTGAATGGAACAACCCAATTGTGTTGGTGCCCAAGCCGAATGGGGAAATACAATTTTGTAATGACTTCCATAAACTGAATGAAATATCGAAGTTTGATGCCTACCCTATGCCCCGGGTTGATGAGCTAATTGAAAGATTGGGTAGAGACAGATACTTGAGCACGCTGGATTTGACCAAGGGCTACTGGCAGGTTCCCTTGGCAGCAAAACCAAGGGAAAAGACAGCCCTTTCCTACCCCTGAGGGGTTATTTCAGTACAAAGTACTGCCATTTGGGTTGCATGGTGCTCCAGCCATATTCCAGCGTATGATGGATAGGATACTTAGGCCCCATTGAGAGTATGCAGCTGCATACCTTGATGACGTAGTGATTCACAGTGAGGACTGGGAAACACATCTGTCCAGGGTTCAGGCAGCAGTGGATACTATCTGGGCTGCTGGTCTAATTGCTAACCCTGCAAAGTGCTCTTTGGGTTTGGAAGAGGCAAAATATCTGGGATATACAATTGGTCGCGGGCTCCTCAAACCCCAGCAAAGTAAGGTGGATGCCATTGCAAATTGGCCACGTCCCGTCACCAAGAAGCAAGTGAGAGCATTCCTGTGTTTAACAGGCTATTATCGTCGATTTATTCCCAAGTTTGCTACCATTGCCAGTCCTTTGACAGAGCTTACTAGAGTCAAAAGCCCCATCATGGTCATGTGGACCCCGGAGGCAGAACAGGCCTTTCAGATCCTGAAAGAAGCCTTGTGTGCAAGCCCTATTTTGGTAGCTTCAGATTTCTCAAAACAATTTGTCGTACAAGCAGATGCGTCAGATGTGGGTTTGGGTGCTGTCCACTCTCAGGTGCATGGAGGAGAGGAACATCCGGTCATGTACCGGAGCCGGAACCTGGATTCTCATGAGCTGAGATACTCCGTAGTTGAGAAAGAATGCCTGGCGATTAAGTGGTCTCTAGAAACTTTGAGGTATTACCTGCTAGGGAGTAGGGATGAGCCGAACATACCCCGAGTTCGGTTCGAGCCCGAACCCGAACTTCCCATTTGTTCGGGTCCGAACCCGAACCCCCATGCAAGTCAATGGGGCTGAAAATTCGGTTTTTTAGAGTGCCCTCCAAGAGGGTATATATGCTACATATTTGCCATAAAAGGTGTATGGGGGTCTGGGTAGTGCCCTGGGGGACAGGAAACAAGGACAAAAAGTTTTAAAAAAAAGTTTTTAAAAGGGACAGTGAGTTTTCCATGAAATAAGGGTTAAAAATAAAAACAAAAAAATTCCTTCAAATATCGTGCCTAGGAGGTCCCCATAACCTGCCCGTGAAGTGGCGGATTTCTAGGATGTATAGAAATATGTAAAAACCAAAAAATGACATTTCAAATGACGGTAAATGCTTTTCCTTTAATCTATCCATAAACAACTGCTTGGGGCGGCAGTCTGTGTTAGATTTTAATTTCCTGTAAATATAATAAATATTTTGTCTTAAAAAGCCGGTTCTTATAAAATGGGCTGTGAAATTCCCACCCTCCATTTCTGTTAGTTTCAATACTGCATAGACCGTTGTTCCTTCTATAGGATATGAGCTGTGGCCGATTTCCTGTTCTGTTCAGTGCAGGAAAATGTGCGCAGAAGCGGGAATATGGGAAAAGGATTTCTTGTGAACCATATATGGTAGTAAGTTAACTGAGTGGCTAAACTTTGATGTTGTAATGTATCTGTACACGGATTGGCTATAAATTCTTTGAATTTTAATAAATAGATCTGGCTTAACGAGGAAAGCCAGACTTCTGAGAAAGACCAATACAGTTTTGTGATTGATTCTTTTGGGGGGTCTCCGCCATGGCATAGCGCAGCTCTTACTTTGGTTTTGATATATAAGAAGAAACTTGGAAAAGGTTTATGGTAATTATAATGAAAAATAGAATTTTTCAGTCTGTATGAAAAGAGGAGACATTTTCGGACACGCAGAAAAAGTTTACTGTCAGGGTTATTCAGAGAGCGGTGAAAAGCAGGAGAATGACTGGAGAATGGAAAATTCTAGGTCAAAATAGCCAAACCAGAAAAATTCTCCCATTTATCTCACTTTCCAAATCGGCTATTTGGTCCAGATTGTTCTCTTTTCCTGCCATTCTCCTGGTTTTCACCTTTCTCTGAACAACCCTGAGAGAGAGGTGAAAGCCAGGAGAACTGGCAAGAGAAGAGAACAATCTAGACCAAATAGCCAATTTGGAAAGTGAGATAAATGGGAGAATTTTTCTGGTTTGGCTATTTTGACCTAGAATTTTCACTTCTCCAGTTATTCTCCTGCTTTTCACCGCTCTCTGAATAACCCTGTGAATGTTTAATCCCGAGGTGAAAAATAACATTGCTTTAGATTTTTTTCAAACACCAGTTAAATGCAGCATATTAGGATGTTTTAGGGAAATTAATTCTCAAATCTCAATCAGAAGCAGACACCAGACACCACCCCACCCTCAGTATATTGTACAATGTATCAAATTGATTACCAGACTAAAAACACCCTGGTGTTACGCCTGTTTGTGAACAGAGGCCATTTAGAGTTCATAATCTTTCCACGTACACATTAGTTTTTAATTCAATATCTAATAAACCGTTGCTTATAATATTCTGCAGTAAAGAGTCTCTTTATTTCTAGATTTTTTAGTATTTTTTTAAGCATTTTCTATACTTTTTTAAAAAAAAAAAAAAAAAAAAAAATCGAACCCGAACCGAACAAGCCCAAAAAGTTCGAAATTCGCGAACTTTAGAACTGCCAAAGTTCGGGTCGAACTCCGAACCGTCCGAACCCGAACAGCTCATCCCTACTAGGGAGGCGGTTTTTACTGATTACTGACCATGCGCCGTTGACATGGATATGGCAAAATAAAGAAAAGAATGCCAGAGTGACCAGGTGGTTTCTTAGTCTCCAACCCTGCCGGTTCTCGATGGAGCACCGGGCTGGTACGGCCAAGGGTAATGCTGATGGCCTCTCCAGAGTTCATTGCCTCTGGTCTAAGGCCATTGGGGGGAGGGGATATGTGATCAGGTGAGTGGAATGGTGTGCAACGGTGTGTACATTCTCCCTATGTTTGTAGGAGGGGACCTGGCTGTTTAAACCCAGGAGGAAGATGCGTGTTTTAAATTGTTCCCCTGTGCTGCAAGGTCTCCACACCTGCTAATTAAAAGCCCTTAAAGGTTTCCTGGGTGTGAGGAACCTGTGAGAGGTTGAGGAGATTGATTTGAGAGAGAGACAGACAAGCAGCAGCAGAGCTGGTGAAGTGCTGAGGTTGGCAGCAGCTTCCCAAAAGAAAAGGTTGGCAAAGTTTTCCATTATTTAGTTATTTACCTGCGTTAGTAAGGGACATATATTTTGTTAGTATGATCTCAGACGAGTTAGGCTTTGTTTTCTGTTATATTTTGTTTTGTATGCTGGAGTGCCACAATAAAACTTAGCTATATAAAGAGACTGTTTCCGCCCCATAATTGCCCTAGAGGACCACACTATAGCGCCCCCCCAGTGACAATTTAAAAAAATCACTTTGAGTTTGGAGAAGTTTAACGTCTGAAATCAATATTCCAATCCTGACACTACACTCGGGTGAAATCAGTTATTACTTAACTTAACATGGTTAGTGCAATCAATTTGAAGCGTCTCGAGATGAAAAGGTATTACAAAGTGCTCAGCTCACATAAGTTACCGTCAGGATGTAAATTGACAAATTTTAAGAGCTACTATAAGCTAGTGCTAATTCCAGACAGATAACCTTGCCAAATCTTGAGCGTATGAAAAGGAATGCAGCACAGACCATACACAGGGTCATATTCCATAGTTGATCCCACTAGCATTGCTAGGTGGGGGCAGGGGTGCGGTCTACACCAGGTGACACCCACACTTAGGGTGACACCATCACCAAATACTTTGATTTTTGAACCGGCCGCCGGCTGGTTCAAAAATCAAAGTATTTGGTGATGGTGTCACCGTAAGGGCGGGTCGTGTCACCCTAAGGCAGGGGTCAGCAACCAATGGCCCGCGGGCCGTATACGACCGCCGCTGCATGCTGTTCGCCATGTGTCAGCTGGGGGCAAATTTATCCATGTGTGAGCTGGACAACTATATCTGTCACGGTGGCTCAGGGGATGGGGCGCCTGGCAGCAGCTTCCTCGCTGCTCGCTGGCCAGGCGCCGAATGTAAACGCTTCCGGGGGCGCTCACGTGGGACGCCGAGGGGCGGGGCCTGGCGTTATGACGCGGACCCGCCGGCTTTAAAACCCAGTCTCTCCAATACACCGGTGCCCTGACGTGGTATTCACCTCCCGCAGAGCTCTTGTGTTATTTTGGCATTGGCAAACGAACCCTCCTGTGTATGACCCTTGGCATTGGCAAACGAACCCTCCTGTGTATGACCCTTGGCATTGGCAAACGAATCCTCCTGTGTATAACCCTTGGCATTGGCAAACGAACCCTCCTGTGTATGACCCTTGGCATTGGCAAACGAACCCTCCTGTGTATGACCCTTGGCATTGGCAAACGAATCCTCCTGTGTATAACCCTTGGCATTGGCAAACGAACCCTCCTGTGTATGACCCTTGGCATTGGCAAACGAACCCTCCTGTGTATGACTCCTGGCATTGGCATTTACTCTGCGCTAGGTTCTGCCCTTAACGTTGGTACCGAGGTCAGTCTATGTGGCACCCTAAGCACGCATCAGACTACCTCTGCTATTACTAAAGTCCTAGGGAGGACTTGTGATCTGGTCTGTACCCCTGTCTGGTGTTTCCTTTCTTTATCTGTTACCTGCTTCATTGTCTATATAGCTTTGCCGACCATTCAAGGATCGGAAGAGTAGAAAGGGAGCTACATAAAGAGATCAATATCTTGGTAGTCAGAAAGATTTGTGACAATACTCTATTCCCTACCTCTGTCTGGTGTTACCCTTGTTTATATATTGTCTGGTAAATTGTCTGTCTAGTTTGCCGACCATTCAAGGATCGGAAGGGTAGAGAGCGGTCTGCGTAAAGGGACCACACTTTTGGTAATCAGAGGGATCCGTGACATTACGTCAGGGCCAATGGATCCCGCAGACCTCTCTAACCAGCTGGCACGTATCGCAGCCAGACAAGAGGAACAGGACCATAGGATGGACCAGATTTCTCTCGCTCTGCAAACCCTGTTAAATCGGTCCAATACAGGTACTACAAACCCTCCAGATCCAGTGTTGCCTAGGGTCAGTTCCGTCCCCCTGAGGGACATAGGCTTAGTATGAAGGCACCCCTACGCTATGATGGTACACCAAGCCTATGTCGGGGTTTTTTGACTCAACTCGAGATCTTGTTTGAGAACAATCCAGGTTCTTGTATGTCTGATAAAGCCAAAGTAGGATATCTGATCAATCATTTAACAGAAAAAGCTTTATTGTGGGCTACGCCGTTGTGGGAAAATAAGAAACCCATCATTTATGACTATGAGGGTTTCACCTCTGAGTTAAAACGTACCTTTGATCCCTCTAGGAGGGCTACCAATGCGGGGAGGTCCTTGTTTCACATCAAACAAGGTAATAAGAGGGTCGCCGATTATGCCATAGAGTTTAAAACTTTGACTTCTGAGGTACTTTGCCGAACGACGTTTTAACCTTAGCCTTTACCGAAGGCTTGAACGAGGCTTTTATGTTTGAACTGGCTCCCTTAAAATTACCAGAAAGTCTGGACCACCTGATAGATTTCTGTATAGCCATGGACGATCAAATCAGGGAAAGGAGACACCCCAGAGATAGACCCAGAAGGGTCTTGCCTCCTTTACCCTCGTTACCCAGACACACCAGTACGTCAGGTGGTTCGGAGAATGTGAAAACAGATTTACCAGTCGTTGAACCCATGCAAATAGGGAAGACAGGTATTTCAGAAGCAGAAAGAGCGCACAGAAGAGAAAAGGGGCTCTGCTTCTATTGTGCAGGGGCAGATCACTTCCGCCTTCGATGTCTTCAGAGCCCAGGGTTAGCAGGGCTGAACATAGCAGAGTGGGATTCAGAACAGGAGACACCCAGGTTGTCGGTTCTCTGTGCGCCTCCTTTGTGGATAATGAGAAAAAAAATCCAGGATTCTGTTACCGGTCTCCCTAACCTGGGAGGGGGTTCACCTCAAGACTGAGGCGTTCTTAGACTCTGGGGCCTCAGGCAATTTTATGGATAAGAATTTTGCTTTCAAAAACCTCATACCTCTGGTGCTCAGGGAAAGACCTCTAAGGGTGGAGGCCATAGATGGTAAACCCCTGTCATGTCCATATATCACTCACGATACAGTCGATGTATGTATGAAAACAGGGTTTTTGCACCAGGAAACCATAAGATTTCAAATCATTGAATCACCCTCATGTCCTGTCGTTCTTGGGTTTCCATGGCTAACAGAGCACAACCCAGTTGTCGATTGGGTCCAGAGAGACATAAAATGTTGGGATCAGAGTTGTCAGTCTAAGTGCCTAAGCAGAGTTCATGTGATTGGTAGCCTCAATATTGCCACAGCCCCTCCTTTGTCCACAGAGGTTCCTGAAAGTTACCTGGCATTAAAGGAGGTGTTCTCTAAAGCCAGGACTGAGGTCCTACCACCACATCGTCCATATGACTGTGCCATTGATTTACTCCCTGGTACGATGCCTCCTAGGGGTCATGTATACCCTTTATCACAAAGAGAGAACGACATTATGGAGGAATACATAAGGGAGAATCTGGAACGAGGATTCATTAGACGGTCCTCCTCTCCAGCAGGAGCAGGTTTCTTTTTTGTTTCCAAGAAAGAGGGAGACCTGCGACCTTGCATCGATTATAGGGGTTTGAATAGGATCACTATAAGAAATGCATATCCATACCCCTCATAACAGAATTGTTCGACCGATTAAAAGGGGCTCGGATCTATACGAAGCTTGATTTACGCGGAGCGTACAACCTGGTCAGGGTTAAAAAGGGAGACGAATGGAAAACGGCTTTAATACACGTAGCGGGCATTATGAATACCTGGTGATGCCTTTTGGATTGTGTAATGCGCCAGCCGTCTTCCAGGACCTCATAAACGACACTCTAAGGGAATTCCTGCAAGAATTCGTCATAGTATATCTAGACGATATCCTGATATACTCTCCTGATGTAGACACTCATCATGTCCACGTGAAACAAGTGTTGAAAAAACTATTGAAGGCTGGATTGTACTGTAAGCTAGAAAAATGTCTATTCGACATAGTGACTGTGCAATTCCTTGGTTATATAATAACTCCTGGGGTTTTCAAATGGATCCTAAGAAGCTCTCAGCTATTCTTGACTGGCCTCTACCCCAAGGACTTAAAGCCATTCAGAGGTTTCTGGGGTTTACGAACTATTACCGAAGGTTCATTAAAGATTTTTCGGCCTTCGTGCCCCCTCACGGCTATGACAAAGAAAGGGGTGGGAAATCAGAAATGGACACCTCAAGCCACTCAAGCCTTTGAGGCACTAAAGCAAGCTTTTACTACTGCCCCTGTTCTCCGACATCCAGATCCGGCTCTGCCTTTCCAAGTAGAAGTTGACGCCTCCGAACTAGGTCTTGGTGCAGTCTTGTCCCAAAGGGAGGCTCCTGACAAACCCTTGCATCCATGCGGCTTCTATTCTCGGAAGTTGTCCCCGGCAGAGAAGAACTATGACATTGGAAATAGAGAATTGTTAGCAGTCATCGCGGCCTTGGCCGAATGGAGATATTTATTAGAAGGGTCTAAGGACCCCATTGTTATCATAACCGACCATAAGAATCTCACGTACATTGGAGATGCCAAACGTTTAAATTCCAGACAAGCGAGATGGTCATTGTTTCTTTCAAGTTTTAATTTCGTGCTTACCTATAGACCTGGGTCCAGAAACATTAAAGCAGACGCATTGTCGAGACAGTATGAGTCTTATGAACATAATATTCAAGATCAGCATCCCATTGTACCCCAGGAAAGGATTATAGCCGCTACACGATTAGTGTTTCGTCTCCTCTAATGAAAAGGCTGCAGACCGTCCAGGGCGCAGCTCCTGGGGGAAACCTCCTGCGAGACTCTTTGTACCTGAGAACGAAAGAGAGGAAGTACTTAACATCCATCATGATAATAAAACTTCCGGGCATATGGGTATCACCAAGACTGTGTCTAGTATCAGTAAACTCCTCTGGTGGCCCACGTTGCGCCGAGATGTCAAAGATTACATTGCCGTGTGCGAAGTGTGCTCAAGACAGAAAAGTCCCAAAACAGCACCATTGGCTTACTCCAGCCTTTGCCGATCCCGAACGACCCTGGTCACATGTAGCCATGGATTTTATAGTAGAGTTACCTGAGTCAAGAGGGAATACAGTGATACTTACGATCATAGATCGATTTTCCAAGATGGGTCACTATGTTCCTCTTCGGAAACTACCTTCGGCAGCTGAACTGGTGCCCATATTCATTGCCAATGTGGTCCGCATTCACGGTGTCCCTCGGGAGATAGTCTCTGATAGGGGGACCCAATTCATCTCCGGATTCTGGAGAGGGTTTTGCAAGAACGTAGGGATAGACCTCTCTTTCTCTTCGGCTTATCACCCCCAGACCAACGGAGCAGCAGAACGAGCAAACCAAAATATAGAGAAATATCTCAGGTGCTTTATCTCAGAACACAAGATAACTGGTCACACCTGCTACCATGGGCAGAATATGCTATTAACAGCGCAGTAAGCGAATCCACAGGTCATTCTCCTTTCTTCACTGTTTATGGTTTTGATCCTCCCGTGCTCCCCGCCACGTTTCCTGATACCACGATTCCTGCTTTAGATGAGCAACTGGCATCATTGAAAGAGACTTGGGGGAGAGTGAGACGGGCACTGGAGGAGAGTAGTGCCATCCAGAAAACCAAGGCCGACAGACACAGGAGGCAGGCACCCGTGTATCAAGTTGGGGACAGGGTTTGGCTGTCTTCACGTAACATCAAGCTCTTAGTGCCTTCCATGAAGTTGGCTCCTAGGTACATCGGTCCCTATAAGATTCTACGGCGACTCAACCCTGTCTCCTATGCTTTGGCGTTACCCCCCCCATTTTAAGATACACAATGTATTCCATGTTAACCTTTTGAAGCCATTATTATGTAATCGGTACACCAAAGTCCATGCTCCACCGCCTCCTGTCTCTGTGGAGGGCGAGGAGGAGTTCGAAGTTAAGGCCATTCTGGGTGCCAGGATGTCTAGGGGTCTTTGCAGTATTTGGTTGATTGGGTGGGCTACGGTCCGGAGGATCGTTCTTGGGTACCAGCTGCGGAAGTTCATGCTCCTAGGCTAGTGAAGGCCTTCTATTTGGCGCACCCCCGTGCCCCTGGGGGTCGTCCAGTGGCCGCCCCTGGAGGGGGGGGTTCTGTCACGGTGGCTCAGGGGATGGGGCGCCTGGCAGCAGCTTCCTCGCTGCTCGCTGGCCAGGCGCCGAATGTAAACGCTTCGGGGGCGCTCACGTGGGACGCCGAGGGGCGGGGCCTGGCGTTATGACGCGGACCCGCCGGCTTTAAACCCAGTCTCTCCAATACACCGGTGCCCTGACGTGGTATTCACCTCCCGCAGAGCTCTTGTGTTATTTTGGCATTGGCAAACGAACCCTCCTGTGTATGACCCTTGGCATTGGCAACGAACCCTCCTGTGTATGACCCTTGGCATTGGCAAACGAATCCTCCTGTGTATAACCCTTGGCATTGGCAAACGAACCCTCCTGTGTATGACCCTTGGCATTGGCAAACGAACCCTCCTGTGTATGACCCTTGGCATTGGCAAACGAATCCTCCTGTGTATAACCTTGGCATTGGCAAACGAACCCTCCTGTGTATGACCCTGGCATTGGCAAACGAACCCTCCTGTGTATGACTCCTGGCATTGGCATTTACTCTGCGCTAGGTTCTGCCCTTAACGTTGGTACCGAGGTCAGTCTATGTGGCACCCTAAGCACGCATCAGACTACCTCTGCTATTACTAAAGTCCTAGGGAGGACTTGTGATCTGGTCTGTACCCCTGTCTGGTGTTTCCCTTTCTTTATCTGTTACCTGCTTCATTGTCTATATAGCTTTGCCGACCATTCAAGGATCGGAAGAGTAGAAAGGGAGCTACAAAAAGAGATCAATATCTTGGTAGTCAGAAAGATTTGTGACAATACTCTATTCCCTACCTCTGTCTGGTGTTACCCCTTGTTTATATATTGTCTGGTAAATTGTCTGTCTAGTATTGCCGACCATTCAAGGATCGGAAGGGTAGAGAGCGGTCTGCGTAAAGGGACCACACTTTTGGTAATCAGAGGGATCCGTGACAATATCCATGTGTGAGCTGGGGGCAAATTTATCCATGTGTGAGCTGGGGGCAAATTTATCAATGTGTGAGCTGGGGGCAAATTTATCCATGTGTGAGCTGGGCAACTATATCCATGTGTGAGCTGGGCAAATTTATCCATGTGTGAGCTGGGGGCAAATTTATCCATGTGTGAGCTGGGGGCAAATTTAACCATGTGTGAGCTGGGGGCAAATTTATCCATGTGTGAGCTGGGGGTAAATTTATCCATGTGTGAGCTGGGCAACTATATCCATGTGTGAGCTGGGCAACTATATCCATGTGTGAGCTGGGCAACTATATCCATGTGTGAGCTGGGCAAATTTATCCTTGTGCGAGCTGGGGGCAACTATATCCATGTGTGAGCTGGGGCAATATATCCATATGTGAGCTGCTGGGGGCAATATATATCCATGGGCGAGCTGCTGGGTGCAATATATATCCATGGGCGAGCTGCTGGGTGCAATATATATCCATGGGTGAGCTGCTGGGGCAATATATATTCATGGGAGAGCTGCTGGGGGCAGTATATATTCATGGGAGAGCTGCTGGGGGCAGTATATCCAGAGCTGCTGGGGGCAATATAAATCCATGTGTGCCTTCACTTTAACTGTCTTCAAACAGGCACTGTACTTTCTGTCAGTTCACCAAAATTTGTGTGTGAGAATATGGGAGAGCGCCACAGCAGTAAACCTCACAGTAATGTGTGCTGTGCTCGAGCATTCAGTGTTATATGGGAGTACTGATTTATGAGTAAGAGTAGTTAAAAAAAAATCCGTAAAACTCAGGGGGTGACACCATAAGTTACCACACCGGGTGACACCAACCCTAGTGACGCCACTGGTTGATCCCTCAATGGATATAGCCATGTACGTACGTATAGATATAGCCATGTACGTATGCCAGCAGGAGCTAGAACAAGCCACAGGCTTTAGTGCCATTGCTGTACAAAAATGTGTACAGCGGCACACCAGTATAAAACATATCCATGTAAACACAGTAACCTTCAAATAGTGGATGGACTAGGTCTCACACTACTTTTTCAGTGCTGGAAAAAGAGAGGGGCAGTCAAATGGAGCCAGTTGTGAGTTCCTGCCCGTGTATACACAAAAGCTGTACGTGTATCCACTGGAGCTCTCACACAGCTTGTAAAGCTTTATGCCATAACGAGCTCTCTTTGAAAGGATGCATTGCTTGAAAGCAACACAGCCCTTGAAAAGAAACAAGGACTCATCGGCCGACAGGTTTTGTCCCGTACTGTAACACTCTGCAAATCTTGCCATCAAATGTCCTCTGCCCGTTTCCCTGTCCCCCTACCCAACCCCCTTTTTTTCCCCTCTTCTCTCGCTCTCTCCTCTTCTCCCTTCCTCCTCGCATCATCGCTGACGTGTGGCCAGTGTAGATCCCTACCATTCCCCCCCACCTCTTTTTGGTTTTACTTGATGATGCATACCGTATTGTTTGGAGTAGTTGTTGTTTTGGAGTAGTACGGGGCCCCAATTTCACACTTAGCCCTGAAAATATTGTTCAGAATACAATTTGACAAAAAAAAACACAACAACTCAGGTAGACAGGAGATTTGCCCTATTCTATCTATAGAGAGGGCAGGGGGTAATGGTGCAAAGAATTCACATGATAAATAGTATAAACTACCAAGCACAAACTTTATTATCGGAGAAAAGCACACAATGAAGAAAAGACACAAAAAAAAACCACATATGAAACAAATGTATAAAATTATTTGCACCATTACCCCCTGCCTTCTCTATACGTAGAATAGGGCAATTCTCCTGTCTACTTGAGTTGTTGTGGTTTACTTTTGCTATTTTGGTCTCTTGTGGGTTAGGCCCATTGTAGGGGTGGGGTGTGTCAATTACACCTTATGGGAGAGATTTATCCTGATGGTGGATCTCTCAATGCTCCTCTTTTGTGCTTTCAGCATACAATTTGGTCTGCTAGACAATAAATTACAAGAACCCATCCTCTATTCCTGGTAAAATCTTTATAAATAAATAACTTTAAATAGTTAATGGGTTAGAAATTAGCAGGGTCCACGAGGATTGGCAGAAAATTGTGGCAATTCTGCCTGGATCTTATTAGCAGAGGTCCAATCAGATCCTGGTTCAGGCCTCACTACAGCCTGTGTGCCAGATAATACTGTAGTGGGCTGCAGCAAGATCAGGTAGTAAAACAACTGCAGACATTGCACTGCCATGGGAGCAACCTGGGAACTCCGTGTGGCCACGCCATGGCTCATTACATTGTTCCTCTTCATCACAGGAACTGTCACTAAGTGTCGATGCTGCAGGGATGATATCTCTGTCAGAATCTTCAATAGAAGATTCATCATCAGCGCTGAAATCAGAGTCTGACATAAGGACGTTAGCGGCTTCCTCAGCGCTCATGAATCGCTTAGCCATAATTTACATTTTGGGGAAAAAAAGGAAATGTATTCTCAAACAAAAAATTACGCCGTCTGAGTGTGTAAATTTGTGTATACAGTATCTCACAGAAGTGAGTACACCCCTCACATTTTTGTAAATATTTTTTTATATCTGTTCATGTGACAACACTGAAGAAATTACACTTTGCTACAATGTAAAGTAGTGAGTGTACAGCTTCTTTAACCCCTTAGTGACCGCGGACGTACCATGTACGTCATGGCCGCGGGTCTCTTTTAGACCCGCTGACGTACATGGTATATCCTGCGGTCTTTTGAGCGCTGGAAGCGATCGGATCGCTTCCAGCAGCTCAAACGCCATTGCAGGCTGCCTGGGAGTCCAGGCATCCATGCAATGGCGGTTAGAAGTGCCGGGGCACCTTGTGATCACTCCCCGGGAGTGATCAACATCCGGTTTCACCGGAGAGGTGCCCGGCACTTCTAGAGAGCGCTGGAAGCGATCGGATCGCTTCCAGCAGCTCCAGGGCCATTGCATGCTGACTGGGAGTCCAGGCATCCGTGCAATGGCGGACAGGAGTGCCGGGGCCCCTTGTGATCGCTCCCCGGGAGTGATCAACATCCGGTTTCGCCAGACAGGTGCCCCGCACTTCTACAGAGCGCTGGAAGCGATCGGTATCGCTTCCAGCTGCTCTGAGTATATTGCAGGGTTGCCTCGACATCGAGGCATCCTTGCAATAGGGTTACTTGCCGCCGGTCCGTCTGTGATCGCTCCCCCCGAGCGATCACTTCCGGTAGCGGCAGGAAGTACTGAGTGCCACGAGGTATCGTGGCACGCAGTACAAAAAAGATCACATAAGTGATCAGGTGCTCTGCTGGGTGCCTCGAGGGATCAAGGCACCCAGCAGACTAAAAAAAGTGTAAAAAAAGAAGTAAAAAAAATAAAATAAAAATGAATAAAATAAAATAAAAGTGACAGCCAAGATGGCGCTGCCCTTCTAAGGGCAGGGTCATCTTGGGGCTGTGTGGGATGTTCCTAGCCTGCCTCATCAGAGAGGCAGGCTAGCAACATCCAATCAGAAGTAAGAAAAAATCTAAATAAAATTTCTAATTTGTCAGGTCAGGTCAATATTTTGTAAATATTGGCTCTGACCTCTGTGATTCTCCCTCCCTCTCCTCACTTGTGTTTTGGTGAGCGAGAGATCAGATTTGACAGGTTAGAGATTTTAGGTAGATTTAGTGAGATTAGAAAAATTGAGGCAGATTTAGAGAGAATTTAGGGAGATTTAGAAGAATTGAGGCAGGTTTAGAGGGATTTAGAGAGATTTAGGTGTTTATTTGTATTTTCTTGTGAAACCCAACGGTTCTTCTAAGAACCAACAATCCGCTTATATATATAATAATTATAAAATTTTATAATCTATTATATAGAATGTCTGAGAGGGTGTACAGCGCCGAGGAGGCATATGCCATCCTGGCGTCAGACCCTGATTTTGACCCCACTAACTGCTCAGAGACGTCGCTAGATACATTATCTATGCTGGCTGATGTATCTAGTGATGTTTCTGATGCAGATCCTGGGCCACCACCTGCCAGCAGGAGACGCACAGCTCCAGCTGAGGAGTGGGTAGTGCCTCATCGCCAGAGGCCAGATATCCCTCCTTTCACGGCAAATCCTGGCATCAATATTGATGTTGCAGGATTTACCGCTACACAGTTTTTGCAGGTGTTTATGGGGGATGATTTGTTGGGCCACATTGTTGCCCAATCAAATTTGTATGCCCATCAGCATTGTGCTGTGAAGCCAGACTCCTACTTGGCAAGGCAGCAATGGACCCAGCTAGGTGTGCCAGAATTTCTGAAATTCTGGGCACTTACTATGCTGATGGGCATCATAAAGAAGCCCTCAATTCGCTCCTACTGGAGCAGTAGCCCCATCTGCTCTACCCCCATTTACCCCCAATAATTGTCACGTAGAAGGTGTAACCCCTGGAGTACAGTAATTCTACTACCCTGCAGTTTCTATGTAGTAACCAGCAGATGGCGACCTTCTGTTTGCTCTGGAGATTCAAGACTGTGTGGCTCTATGGTTTTGTGTGTGGAGGCAGGGCTGCTAGAGAGGAAGCAAGAGAGAGGAAGCTGGAAGGTGATGGTGGCTGAGATTTGTGGTATTGTGTCCAGTGCTGAAGCATCCTGCATAAAGGCTCCCAGCAGACTCTGTATCCAGATCAAAGCACAGAACTGTTCCTGGCAGTGATTGTTCTGCAGAAAGAAGGAATCCCAGTGGAGCAGCTTCTCCCCTTCCTGGACAAAATCTGATTGCAGACTGGAGTGGTAAGCGGAGACCTCTCCCCTTGGTTTTACAACAAGGCACTCTGACACTGGTTACTAAAGCAGCAGTCTGACTTCTCTGATCCCTGGAACACCCCAGCATATTACAAAGTGGATTACAATTATTCTGGGCCCCAACAATGTGCACCACCTACCTATGGTACCATTAGGGAAAAGACTAGGATGGGCCTCAGTATTGTTTGTGGGTGGGTAAACTCATACTGACTCTTGCGTTATTTACTTATTCCACTGCATTATGTTTATTTACACTGTTACATTTATTTTTGCATAGAGTTTTTCTGTGCAATACAAACTTCTATAATAGACAGCTCTGTGTTGATTTATTGCTTGTTTAAATATGTTCCCAACTGGATCTCACACCCAAAGCCTGGATGTCCAGTTGGGTGGAGGCACTGCCGCAGTCATGTACCCAAACTCCCAGGTAGCGGAGGCTCAGGATCGGCTTGCAGAGCGCTTGAAGGTAACTGAGGTAAAAGACCACAGGGGTATTTGTGGGACTACGCAAAAACCCGTTACAAAGGTATGAAAACATTTTGCGTTTCATGCACTTCAGTGACAACAGCCGGTGCCCTCCTAGAGAGCATCCCCAGTTTGACAGGCTGTATAAAATCCGCCCCCTGATTACCCACTTCGCCGCCAGGTTTGCAGAGGCTTATACACCTGGAAGGAATATCTGCGTTGATGAATCCCTAATGAAATACAAGGGAAGGCTAGGATTCAAGCAGTATATTCCTTCCAAACGCTCCAGGTATGGAGTGAAGGTGTATAAGCTCTGTGACAGCGAGAGTGGGTATACTCAGGCCTTCCGGGTGTACGAGGGAAAGGATAGTAGCCTTGACCCTCCAGGTTGCCCAGAACACATGGGAACCAGTGGCAAGATTGTGTGGGACCTACTTTTTCCCCTGATGAACAAAGGGTACCACTTGTATGTTGATAATTTTTATACGAGTGTCCCTTTGTTCAAGCTGCTGTATTGTTTTGATACAGCAGCATGCGGTACTGTTCGCAAGAACCGCGTAGGTTTCCCAGCACAGCTTGTCCGCACCCGGTTAAAAAGGGGGGAGACCTCAGCTCTGCGCCAAGAGGAGCTGTTGGCGGTCAAGTACAGAGACAAGAAGGATGTATACCTTCTATCCACCATCCACTCTGAGAGGTCTGTGGAGGTCTCTGTGCGTGGCAGAGCTGAGCGCATCAGGAAGCCAGTGTGCATCAAAGCCTTTAACCGGCATATGGGTGGGGTTGATCTGGCAGATCAGCTGCTCCAGCCCTACCAGATTATGCGGAAGTCAAGGGCCTGGTACAAAAAGGTTGCAATTTACCTGATGCAAATTGCAACCCACAATGCCTTTTTGCAGAGCAAAACCCCGGAGTGACGCTGTCCTTTTTACAGTTTCAGCTCCAGGTCATTTCGGGGTTTTTGTACCAGGATGCACATGCTCCCCGGGCGGTGATGGGGGACAGAGTTGGGGCTACACATTTTATTTATAAAATCCCCCCTACTGAGGGCAAACAGAAACCCCAAAAAAGATGCAGGGTGTGTTTCAAGAGGGGGCAGAGGAGAGACACAATCTTTTACTGCCCAGAATGCCCTGGACAACCCGGTCTGTGTCTTGGGGACTGTTTCAAGATATATCACACTGTGCGTGATCTGTGATTTTTTTTTCCTTTCTATTTTTTTCTTACACGTTAGTTAGTTAGTTCAGTTTAGTTTATTTTTCTTTTACTGCACCAGACTTTTACATTTTATTCCTACATTTTTATGTTCTACAATTGGTGCTGTATTTTGCCAAAATCTTGGCACACCTATGCATGGGGGGCATGGGTGTACTCAGGAGACCTTGCAGAAAACAACCTGGAGAGTTTTCATGCAGTAACAAACAACAGTGTCTCCTAAAGCACAGTCCAAATCTAATGTGGGCGTAAAAATCAGAAAATTGAAAAATTACCGCCACACACCTTCTCAAATGTTTTGGGCTAAAACCGTTGCATCCATGGCATCAAAGCACTCCATATGCAATACCTTGGGGTGTCAACATAACAAATATAAACAATTTTCTGGCAATAATTCAACTGGGGTATGCGGTAGACCCAAAACCAAAGATAGGCCTAGCTGAAGAAATAATCTCAATTTCAACTCCAATGACAAAGTCATAAAAATTGTATTTGAACCTTCCCAAAATCCTGGCAAACCTATGCATGGGGGGGCATGGGTGTACTCCGGAGACCTTGCAGAAAACAACCTGGAGAGTTTTCATGCAGTAACAAACAGTGTCTCCTAAATCACAGTCCAAAACTGATGTGGGTGTGAAAATGACCACCAAACAGTATCCAATTTGTTTGGAGCAAACGGTTGCATCCATGGCATAAAAACACTCCATTTACAATACTTTGGGGGTGTTAGCTTACCAAATATATGCACGTTCATAAAATTGGGGTATGTAAAAAGGCCCCTAAAAAGAAGATAAGCAAAGAAGATACTGTATGTCAAATTAGAAAATTGACAAGCACATGTCAAAAGATTGGCGTAGCACCCCAAAAACAACAGAACAAATCTATATATGGGTGGTATCACTTTACTCAGAAGATGTTGCTGAACATATTTTGGGGTGTTTTTTGACAGTAACCCATAACTGGATTTGACAATTCATGCCTAAAGTACAATGTGTGTGAAAAAATAACACAAAAAGTGACTACCTGAAAGTTTGACATAGAGCTAGTGCATGGAAAGTGTTAAAATACAACTCTTTGAAGCACCCTAGGGTGTGCCCTTTCTAAAAATATATGGTTTGAAGGGGGTAAATTACTTTGGCTGGCTTCAAAAATGTCCCAAATAAGACATGGGTGCATGATGACGAAATGTGAAAATTCCAAGTTGGAAAACTGAAATGTGCACCCCCCAAATGAACCGACATACCTATACATGGGTGGTATCAATTTACTCAGAAGATGTTGCTGAACATATTTTGGGGTGTTTTCTGGCAGTAAACCTTTAGGCTAGGGTCAGACGAAAGCAGTTTTAACGTGCGTTTAGACGCACGAAATCACGGCCGTGCTAGCAGCAAATGACGTCCAATGCCGGGGAACACACGAAGTACGGCCGCACGATAGGTCGTCCGCGCAACGCAAGTGGCAAACAAACTCATTTTTTCTAGAACGTCAAATCGCTAGTACGGATGTACAGAGTGCTCTGCGTCCGCTAGAGGCGTGTGTGCGTGATTGGGAGACGTCAGACGCTGCTAATGTCCGGCCAACATAACGTCCAGACACAAAAAGTGTTTAATTGATGATCCGTACAAAATCACGGACGAAAAGGCGCATCGTATGACCGCTATCGCGTATTCCGTGAAAAAATGCGTCCATTCGTTCGAACGCACTTTTTCACAGACAACGCGAAAAATGCGTTAGTCTGACCCTAGCCTCAAAGTTCACAGTACATGTATTCTTAAATTGCGTTAAAAAAAAAAAAAATCACCAAAACATTTTTTTTTCTCAAACTTTGGCATAGATTTGTGGTAAAATGGTTTGCATGGAAAGAGTCAAAATACCCCAAGTTTAATACCTTGATTTGTGTACTTTAAAAAAAATATGTATATGTGGAGGGTTATTCAGGAATTAGTGTTACAATGTCACTATCACTAGTTTTGAAAATAAACTCTTTGGAAATGGCAAAGTGCTACTTGCACTTATTGTTGCATAAAATAAGGAAAAAAGCGAGGAATATGTAAAAATTGGGTATTGCTAAACTCAGAACTAAATTTAGAAACTACTAAGGAATTACATTTTTTTGACGGTTGTTGATACATAAGAAATTTTGGGGGTCAAAGTTCGAAAAAGTGGTGTTTTTTCAATTTTTTTGTAATATTTCACAATATTTTTTATAGTAAATTATATGAAATGATGAAAAAAATTGTATCTTTATAAAGTCCATTTAATGACGAGAAAAACAGTGTAAAATATGTGTGGGTTACATAAACGAGTAAGAGGAAAATTTGACGTAAACACTAACAACGCAGAAACGTAAAAACAGCAGCGGTCACTAAAGGACGGATTTGTGTAAAACCGCCCGGTCACTAAGGGGTTAACAGTGTAAATTTGCTGCCACCTCAAAATAACTCCACACACAGCCATTAATGTCTAAACTGCTGGCAACAAAAGGGTGAACCTTTAAGTGAAAATATCCAAATTGGGCCCAATTAGCCATTTTTCCTTCTCGGTGTCATGTGACTCGTTAGTGTTACAAGGTCTCAAGTGTGAATGGAGAGCAGGGGTGTTAAATTTGGTGTGATCACTCTCACTCTCTCATACTGGTCACTGCAAGTTCAACATGGCATCTCATGGCAAAGAGCTCTCTGAGGATCTGTAAAAAGAGTTGTCGCTCTACATAAAACACATACTTAGAACGGTCCAGCACAAAAAGTGCAAGGAGAGTTAATAGAGGGGATGTGGGTCCCCATCACGAACACAATTTATTTAAGAAAAATCACAGAAAAAAGCACACTAATATTAAAAACACATGAAAAGATGAAAAATGGATAGATGAGATGTAAATGATCCAATCAACTGCCAATGACACCACAATTACCGGCTGGGTGGAGTAGAGGTAATGTCACTGCTCTGCATGGAGAGAGCCTGTGGAGTCATGGGTTCGATCCCAGCGAGCAACCTCTCCAGTAAGTGTCCTTGGCAAGACACCTAACGGTACATACTCGCCACCCAGGACATACTTGAAAACGAGAGAAATCTCAATGTATCCTTCCTGGTAAAATCCTTTCTCAAAAAAAAAAAAATTAAATGAAAAACCAAGTCAGGAGAGTAGCTAACAAAAGAGAGATAATATTATAGGTGAAATACTCTCTATAAAAAAGGGCTAAGCCACCTAATCATGAAGTGAGGTGACATGGCAAATCAATGATTCATGGCAAGTCAATAATTCATAATGTTCATAATTGTTCACATTCATAATGTAGCGTGGTGGGGGCCCGCGCATGTGCGATCATCATCACACGGACTTCCCATTTGCGGCCGAGTGGGAACAAGCAAGTCAGCGGTCCGCAGTTTGATGTTTCTGCAGACAGTGAGTGACGACAGGTGAGCCAGTCTGGCAGAGCAACCTGCACAGAGCCGCCTACGTTGACACTTCAACGCGGTCTTCGTCTCTCTGCCTTGCTGCCACCGTTGTAGCTGCGTGCATCACGGGCAGCCCAGCGCACAGCCCTCCTGGTCAGACCCCCTGCCTTCTCGACTCCCCACACCCGGCAGAGCGCGCGTAAGGGAGTGGGACACAAAAACGTGCTGGTGACAACCATGGGGGGCTCCATGTGTTGCCCAAGGAGATTCTAAGACCCTCCAGCCTTAACATTTTAAGACCCTCTGAAGCCAAAAATCCTCTCCAATGCCTCTCACCAACGTGATGCACCATCTGTCCATGACAGGTAATGTATGGGCCTGTTGCAGGGCCCTATCTTCCCAGGCACCGTTCCCTGCATCAGGACCATACATTACCTGTGTGCATGGTAATTAAAGGGGTACACCGTGCCTGGGAGGATAGGAAGGACGCTGGGCTCCTGTGACCGGACAGGTGGTAAGGGTCCTGCACACTGTACCCCCTGAACTACCAGGCACAATGCGTACCACCAGACCTGCCATGCACACAGGTATTGTATGGGCCTCGTGCAGGGAGAGGTCCCCAGAGTCTGACGGACAGATAGAATGCTGGGCTACTGTGACAGGACAGGTGGCGCTCTGGGTGTCAGTACACTGTGCAGGGCCCTGACACGCAAAGGGTCACCTGTCCTGTCACAGGAGCTCAGCATCCTTCCTGTTCACCCAGGCACCTCTCCTTGCACCAGCCCCATACATTACATGTGCCACCCAGTGTGCCCTCACCAGCAGGTGCCAGCTTACCAAGTACCAAAGGACAGCTTAACAGCTGGCAGGGGGACATGCCTACGGGAGCAAGGAGCCACAGGAGACTGGCATCATTGGCCGCCAAACCGACACCCAGATATACCCATTTATAATACAGTCAGGTCCAGAAATATTGGGACATTGACACAATTCTAACATCTTTGGCTCTATACACCACCACAATGGAGTTGGAATGAAACAAACACAATGTGCTTTAACTGCAGCTGTCAGCTTTAATTTGAGGGTATGTACATCCAACTCAGGTGAACGGTGTAGGACTTACAGCAGTTTGCAGATGTGCCTCTCACTTGTTAAGGGACCAAAGGTCATGGGACAGAATAATAATCATAAATCAAACTTTCCCTTCTTAATACTTGGTTGCAAATCCTTTACAGTCAATCACAGCCTGAAGTCTGGAACGCATAGACATTAGGGATGAGCCGAACACCCCCGTGTTCGGTTCGCATTCGAACTCGAACAATTTCAAAAGTTTGAGTTCGAACATGAACCGAACTCAATGCAAGTCAATGGGACTCAAAAGTTTGAATTTTAGAGTGCCCTCCAAGAGGGCATATATGCAAGATATTTGCCATAAAAGGTGTATGGGTAGTGCCCTGGGGGACAGGAAACAAGGAAAAAAAGTTTTAAAAAAATGATTTTAACCCCTTAGTGACGGGCGGTTTTACACAAATCCGTCTTTTAGGCTAGGGACAGATGAGCGCATTTTCTGCAGCCACCGTCAAAATGTACGTCGATGCGTGCGCACGCATTTTTTCACGGAATACGCTTAAGTGGTCAGACGATGCGCAATTCTGGACGTATTTCATGACGATGGGGTGAAAAGAAGTCTAGGGAAATCCGGCTGTTTGAACGTTATGTAGGCCGCACACTAGCAGCGTCTGACGTCTCCTAATCACGCACACACGCTGCCATGCGGCCGCAGCGCACTTTGTACGTCAGTAGCAGCGGTTTCACGTTCTGATAAAAATGCGTTCATTTGCTGGTTGCGTGGTGTCGGCGCACTTTCGTACGCACGTACTGCGTATATTGGCCGTCATTGGCCGTTATGTGCTGCTACTGCCGCCGTGATTTAGTGCGCCTGCACGCGCGTTCCGACTGCCCCACTCTGACCCTAGCCTAAGTGACCGCTGCTGTTTTTACGTTTCTGCGCTGTTAGTGTTTAGGTCAAATTTTCCTCTTACTCGTTTATTCAACCAACACATATTATACACCCTTTTTCCCGCCATTAAATGGACTTTCTAGAAATACCATTATTTCCATCATATCGAATAATTTACTATAAAAAAAAAAAAAAAAAAAAAAGATATATGAGGAAAAAAATGGTAAAAACACACTTTTTTGTAATTTAATCCCCAAAATCTACAACCACCCAAAATGACCCTGGCTAAATAGGTTCAAAATTTTGTCTCGAGACTAGAAATACCCAATTTTTACATGCGTTTGCTTTTTAACCCCTTCACTGCTGAGACACCTATGTGCGCTGCGCTCATTCTGACCATTTTGTGCTAATTATTTTTAGATGACATCCTAGGTCCTATTTAATTAAACCCCCCCCAGACAAAAAAACTTTAAAGAAAAAAAAAACATTTTTTTATTTTATTTAATTTTTTTTTTTTTTTTTTTTTTTTAAACCAAACCTGGTCATGTTTGGTATCATTTGAAAGGCCATAATCAGGCCTTTCAAATGATGGCAAATATGACCATCTAGCTGCCATGGATCGAGAGATAAAGGGATCCTTAGGATCCCCTTATCTCTACATGGCAGCTAGAGGGTTAACTGGCCCTCTGACATCCTCACACATATGGCGAGGTTGTCAGTGGGTGGGGGGACCTGGAGGCTTGGCTGACATCCAAGATGTCAGCCCCCCTCCAGGTTTGAATCGTGTTTTGGCGCCAATTGGCGCCGCAACGTGATCCGGCGGCGAAACGGTTAATGCCATACACCGCTGGAAAGGGGAGGCTCTCCCCTTTCCAGCGGTGAAAACGTCATCTCCCTAGCTTCAATGGTTGGGGAGATAGAGGGCTCCGAAGGAGCCCCCCCTCCCCTCCATTGAAATCCATGGGGACGCCTGCTGAGGACGTCACCACGCAGCGTGGCGACGTCATCAGCCTCGCCTGCCCATGTAAATCACATGGGCAGGCTTCCTCCCTGCCAGATCGCCGTGGGATCCAGCGAGGGAGGTGAGTATCGGGCGGGAGGGGGATTAGGCGCCGCTGACGTACCCTGTACGTCCGCGGGTCTAAGGGAGACCCGAGGACAAGTTGTACAGAGTACATCAGCGGCCCTTAAGGGGTTAAAGGAACAGTGAGTTTTTCAGGAAATAAAGGTTAAGAATAAAAAGGAAAAATTCCTTCAAATATCGTGCCTAGGAGGTCCCCATAACCTGCCCGTGAAGTGGCGGATTTGTAGGATGTATAGAAACATTTAAAAACAAAAAAATGACATTTCAAATGACGGTAAATGGTTTTCCTTTAATCTATTCATAAACAACTGCTTGGGGCGGCAGTCTATATGAAAAGAGGAGACATTTTAGGACACGCAGAATAAATTTAGTGATTTTTTGGCTAAATTATGGTGAAATTTATGCAGGCTTTGGATGAAAGTAACAATAGATGCTTTAAAATTGGGCCTTTAGTGTAGGCAACAGTGCCGTCACACAGTAATCCCTCTGGTATTGTGGAAGAGTGCAGGGTTGGACCCTGCGGTCCAATATTAAAATGATATGAATCTGGTATAGGCGTACAGTGCACCCAAATATTGTGCCTTTGGTGGCAGCAAGTGCCTTCACACCGTAACCCCTCTGAGGTATTGTGGAAGAGTGCAGTGGTGGAGGTTTTGGTAATGCTGAAGAGATCCCCGATCTATTCGGTTACATCAGCAGCTATAACAAAACTGGGTCAGCAATGTTTAGGCACTTGTTCTGCGCTACTGTATATGGTGAGAATTGGCACACACCAGTAGCAACAGGAAGCAAACAGAACAGGCAGGGAATACACAGAGAGAATAGTCAAATGGCAGGCAAAGTCGGCAACAGATCGGGTCCTCAGAACAAGCAGGGTCAGTAACAAGTATACAAACTGATTCGGTAAGCTAGCGATGCGGAAATAAAGGCTGAGACACACTGAGCATGTAGCGATGCACAGCGAAGAGAAGCAAACATTTTGCAGGCTTGACTTCACTCCGCCTCACAGCGTGTCTACACTACATTATGTTTGCTTCTCACTGCACTGGTGTAATGCCCCATGGCTGCCACCATCCTAAAACGCCCCCCTGGTGGTACACTTCCTATCCTGTTCCTGCCCTGCAGCCAGCAACCAGCAGTGTAAGAGTTAACACCAAAACACACGTGACTCCCGAAATAAAGGGCTCTGCCCCGCACTCACACATTGCTGGTTCATTACAGCTTATACGCTCTAAGGGTGAACACGCTACCTGATATTGCTGCTCAGTAATCCTGTTCCTGATTCCCCATCTCTGGATCCTGCAACTACAACCTTCATTCCCATCATCCCTCTGCAATCAACCTGGTCAGTCATCATATTCATCCACCCTCCTCTACCCTTATCCTCTGTTTAATTGTGCAGACCACTGCACGCTGGGCTCATACTCTCCTCACCCCTGGTGCCACCCCGGTACCTTCCCTAACCCTGACAACTGGACAGGAATCCACTAACTAAATTAAAATGTACACACAAAACCGTTTTATTTTCACAAAGCACATGTTATATAGGCAAAAAAAAAAAAGTTTCTACTAAATAAAATACAACAAAAATGACTGTTAATTTAATAGGAATAGTATAAAAATATAAAAAAAGGTAACCCCTGATCATCTTTATTATAGGGAGACGGAGCGTTGTGTATAGAGTAGGGATGCATTGATACCACACACAGAACATATACGTATATATCAACACGCAGACCTATATATACGAATATATCAACACGCAGATATATATATATACACCCACCCACAGACCTCAGACCATATATACACAAATGCACATGGGGGGTTGGCATGTGGACAATCTCAACTAAATGCGCCCCCCATTTGGCTGATCCCTCCAGAAAAAATTTTGAACCCGACAGAGCAGAGATTATATATATTATTCTCTGCTCTATCGGGTTCAACATTTCTTCTGGAGGGATCAACCAAATGGGGGGGAAAAAATTAGTTGCCAAAATGTGTGTGTAATACAAGTCTGGAGATAGATATCATACCTGCCCTTACCTTCCCCTATAAATTTGCTAAAAATATAAACACAAAAAAACGAACCACTGCCTGAGACCCCGCGCAGCCCACATGCCACCCCCCTCTACCTGGCTGAATGTATCTAATATATATAATTAAATACATTCAGCCAGGTAGAGAAAGAAAAAAAAAGTTTTATTTTATGTTCGGACATTTAAAAATGTCCTCGGATTTTATTTTTTTTAGAAACGTGTCGCCTTACCTTAGCCTGGTGGTCAGTGGGGACTCCCTTGATCCTGGTTTTGGGGGGGGGTCTGCCGCGGTTGCAGTGGCTCCCTCCCTGCGCTGCCTGTCTCTACCACTTGCACCCGGGCGGCTAGCCCGCACAGTCGCAGCTCTGTCATCGCATGCTCCTCAAGGGGATCCTTGGGAGGCCCCTGCAGGCTGCCCCCTACAGATGAGAGGGCCGTGTCTGCCTGAAGTTTTAGTAACAAGAATGTTTTATCCCATAGGCTTCCATGTTAAAAATATTCCCGTTTTAATTCAATATCTAATAAACTGTTGCTTATAATATTCTGCAGTAAAGAGTCTCTTTATTTCTAGACTTTAGTATTTAAGCTTTTTTTATACTTTTTTTTTCGAACTTTTAGCGAAAGTCCCAAAAAGTTTGAAGTTCGCAAACTGTCGAACGGCCAATGTTCAATGCGAACTCCAAACAGATCGAACCGAACAGCTCATCCCTAACAGACATCACCAGACGCTGGGTTTCATCCCTGGTGATGCTCTGCAAGGCCTCTACTGCAACTGTCTTCAGTTCCTGCTTGTTCTTGGGGCATTTTCCCTTCAGTTTTGTCTTCAGCAAGTGAAATGCACGCTCAATGGGATTGAGGTCAGGTGATTGACTTGGCCATTGCATAACATTCCACTTCTGTCCCTTCAAAAACTCTTTGGTTGCTTTTGCAGTATGCTTTGAGTCATTGTCCATCTGCACTGTGAAGCGCCGTCCAATGAGTTCTGTAGCATTTGTCTGAATGTGAGCAGATAATATTGCCCGAAACACTTCAGAATTCATCCTGCTGCTTTTGTCAGCAGTCACATCAATAAATACAAGAGAACCAGTTCCATTGGCAGCCATACATGCCCACGCCATGACACTACCACCACCACGCTTCACTGATGAGGTGGTATGTTTAGGATCATGAGCAGTGCCTTTCCTTCTCCATACTCTTCTCATCACTCTGGTACAAGTTGATCTTGGTCTCATCTGTCCATAGGATTTTGTTCCAGAACTGTGAAGGCTTTGTTAGGTGTTGTTTGGCAAACTCTAATCCGGCCTTCCTATTTTTGAGGCTCACCAATGGTTTACATCTTGTGGTGAACCCTCTGTATTCACTCTGGTGAAGTCTTCTCTTGATTGTTGACTTTGACACACATACACCTACCTCCTGGAGAGTGTTCTTGATCTGGCCAACTGTTGTGAAGGGTGTTTTCTTCACCAGGGAAAGAATTCTTCGGTCATCCACCACAGTTGTTTTCCGTGGTCTCCCGGGTCTTTTGGTGTTGCTGAATTGGATGTACATACCCTCAAATTAAAGCTGACAGTCTGCAGTCAAAGCACATTGTGTTTGTTTCATTCCAACTCCATTGTGGTGGTGTATAGAGCCAAAGATGTTAGGATTGTGTCGATGTCCCAATATTTATGGACCTGACTGTATGTATGTGTATATGTGTGTGTATGCGCTCATACTCACTGCTTTACCATGAGTTTTATTGCTGTGGATACGGTGTATGCTCATAACTGCCTTTACCATTTGAGTTTTATTGCTGTGGTTTCTGTGGAATCTCCTGTTAGATGTAAGCTCTCAAGCAGGGTCCTCTCTCCTACTGTTCTGTTTGTGTGTGTTTAACGTGTACGTTTATTTGTTATTCTGTCCCCATTGTACAGCACTACGGAACTTGTTGGCACTTTATATGTACTTGTAACTATGTGGGCTGATACTCACTGCCTTTACCGCAAGAGGCAAGAGTTATACTGCTGTGGTGTTCTGTGATATGCTCATACATGCTGCACAATCATTACTGTGAGTTTTATTGCTGTGGAGCTCTGTGGTGTGGTGTGTATGAGCGTACCACACAGCTCCACAGCAATAAAACTCACAGTAATGTGCTGTGTGTATGAGCATATCACAGGGCACATTACTGTGAATTTCATTGCTGTGGAGCTTTGATATAGTAATGTGCGGTGTTTATGAGCATGAGTTTTATTGCTGTGGAGCTCTGTGATATGAGCATAAACAGCTCAAATTACTGAGTTTTTTTCGTTTCCTCCCCATTTTATTTATCTCATTTATACTAAGGGAGTTAAGTACACTTATGTTAGGAATATATATATTTGTTCTATGTTTTCATTAAAATAAATAAGTGTGAGTAGGTGGGAAGTGCTAATGAGAAGCTGGGGAGCAGAGGAGAGCAACATGGGTTGGAGAGGAGAGCAACATGGGTTGGAGAGGAGAGCAACATGGGTTGGAGAGGAGAGCAACATGGGTTGGAGAGGAGAGCAACATGGGTTGGAGAGGAGAGCAACATGGGTTGGAGAGGAGAGCAACATGGGTTGGAGAGGAGAGCAACATGGGTTGGAGAGGAGAGCAACATGGGTTGGAGAGGAGAGCAACATGGGTTGGAGAGGAGAGCAACATGGGTTGGAGAGGAGAACAACATGGGTTGGAGAGGAGAACAACATGGGTTGGAGAGGAGAACAACATGGGTTGGAGAGGAGAACAACATGGGTTGGAGAGGAGAACAACATGGGTTGGAGAGGAGAACAACATGGGTTGGAGAGGAGAACAACATGGGTTGGAGAGGAGAACAACATGGGTTGGAGATGAGAGCAACATGGGTTGGAGATGAGAGCAACATGGGTTGGAGATGAGAGCAACATGGGTTGGAGATGAGAGCAACATGGGTTGGAGATGAGAGCAACATGGGTTGGAGATGAGAGCAACATGGGTTGGAGATGAGAACAACATGGGTTGGAGATGAGAACAACATGGGTTGGAGATGAGAACAACATGGGTTGGAGATGAGAACAACATGGGTTGGAGATGAGAACAACATGGGTTGGAGATGAGAACAACATGGGTTGGAGATGAGAACAACATGGGTTGGAGATGAGAACAACATGGGTTGGAGATGAGAACAACATGGGTTGGAGATGAGAACAACATGGGTTGGAGATGAGAACAACATGGGTTGGAGATGAGGATTGCGGAAAGGAGATGTGGAAAAGCTGGGTTGGAGATAATGAGACGCTATGGAAGAGACAAGAAGCTGGGGAGGAGATAATGAGAAGCTATGGAAGAGACAAGAACAACCTGGGGAGGAGATAAGGAAAAGCTAGTGAGGAGGCAGGGAGATGCAGAGGAGAAGATAAATTGTGGGTAGATAAGGCTAAACTAGGGGGGGAGATCAGGGGAAGAGGAACAGCAGGGTAGAAGGTGCGAGATAAGGGTAGATAAGGCAGAGAAAAAGCAGAGATGGTTGCAAGACAGATGGAGAAGAGAGAAACATGAAAAAGTAAATTAGATTAATTAAAAAGACGTTTTAATATGAGGGGTACAATCTATGGAAAGGGGCCGCCAGGGGGTACTCGGAGGAAAAAAGGTTGGGAACTACTGTTCTAGAAGAAACGGAGACAATAGTTACTGATGGATGTGCTGGTGCCTTATGCAAAAATCAGTTACAGTAATCCCTCAGTCGTTCGCGGACTCAGTGGTTTGCAGATTTTTTCCGCTTACCACGTGGTAGTAGCATCCCGGCAGAGAAGCTGCTCCTGTGCGTCTCCGGGCGCACGATCGTGGCCAGTGCATTCACTTCTCTCGTCATCGTTACAAGAGAGGAGATGCCGAGGCTCCTGGATCCTCGGACCACGCTTGTGGGGGTGCACTGGAGTCTCGCTATCACCTCTCCTGAATGATGCCGAGAGAAGGGAATGCCCTGGACGTGATCTTGAGACTGGAGCTGCACAGGAGCAGCCATTCTGCCAGGAGGACGGCGGCTCCTGGGTCCTAACGCCGCATGGCTGTGCTTTTTTTTAGCACAGCCACAATTCGCGTTTTTTCAAAATTCGCGGGAGTTGTTGGAAAGTAACCCCTGCGAATTTCGGGGGATTACTGTATTGGAAGAGGATTTAAATGCTGCAAATTTTATTTCTATTTATTCGGATGCATCAAACCACAAGGAAGTAAAGTTGATTCCCATAATAAGATATTTTTCATACCAGTCTGTAATACACATCAACATTTTGGAAGTAAAAGATTTGCCAGGCAAAACATCTGACATAGTTGCTGATTATATTTTGGAAGTGTTAAAGTATCATTTAGATACCAAGGTACTTTGATTTTGTGCTGACAACGCCAATACTAACTTTGGAGGAATGCAAAGAAATTGGAAAAATAAAGTTTTAACCAAGCTGTAACCAAATTTGGGTCGAAGTGAGCTTGTGGGAATTGGTTGTGCCCCTCATATTTTGAACAATGCTATACAAACTGCAAGAAGAACAAATCCCTATGACAGCGCTCTGGGATAGGGAGGAGCAGGGCTTTTTTTTTTTTCAGGCGGTACTCGCCAGTACTCAGTTTGGGCTGGTGGTGAGGTGTCGGTACTAACAGGAGAGAGCATGATCCTCCTCCCTCCTCCTGCAGTGGCAGGCAGAGAATCAGAAGCCCTCGGCAGCCCATGTTGCTCCTGAATGCTTCCAATTGTCAGGAATGTATGTAGGGATCAATAACCCCCCTCTTCTCCCAGTAAGTGACAAGGGAGGGCTGGTTGAATAAAATCTCCCCTGTTTCTTCAGTGCCCCAGCTCTGGCAGATGTGTGTAAACATGCTGCACCCCCCCCCTCTCTCTGCAGCCGCTGAAACTTTGAACAGCATGGGGAGGGGGGGTGCAGCATATTTACACACATCTGCCAGAGCTGCGGATTGTCAGGTAAGCGGTGTGATCAGAGGAGCTGGCACTGTAAAGCGGTACAGGTGGCTGTCTAAGAGCGCAAGACCAGAAGGGGTGCAAAAAAATTTTTTAATCCCTGGTCACTTGCTTTGACAGGGATCCAAATTTTTAAACTATCTGCCTGTCGCTGTGTCCCTACTGTGTCCCTACTGCTCCTAAAAGATGTCTATACTGCTCCCCTACCCCCAGCTTCCCCAGCAGTTCCAGACAGTGTGTGGTACACCCTGGAAGGTGAGAAGGTGGAAATTTAAGTCCTGGCTGCATTGCTCTGCAGGGACTCAGTGACAGGCAGCCCTCAGAACAAAGAAAAAAACTGCTGCGGCTTCCAAATACACTTCAAAACAGCATTTAAAAATATCAGCTCTGGCAACACAGGTATGTTCACCTGGTCCTGCTGTTACCACCATGTGGGGGTGTTCAAGGTCAAACACCCTCTCATTGGAGATCTACAATATTTTTCAAACAGTGGAGTTCTCATGCTGTGGAGCTCATACATACTGCGCATTACTGTGAGTTTCATTGCTGTGGAGCTCATACAGACTGCGCATTACTGTTTCATTGCTGTGGAGCGCATACACACTGCACATTACTGAGAGTTTCATTGCTGTGGAGCTCATATATACTCAACAAAACTGAGTTTCATTGTTGTGGTACTCACAAATGCTAGGGGATTATCCACTCAGTGCAGCGTTGCAAAAAGAAAAAAACAGCTAACTGCACTGCAATACAGATTTTTCTTGCAACAGAGGCACTTAGTTGTAGTTCATTTAAAGGAACACAGTTTTAAAAATTATGGTTCCCTTTTATAATGTCTTCCTTTAAATGAGCTATAACTATTGTTTATTAGGACACGAAAATAGTCATAATAATCAGTTTTTCCTTGGGCATGAGAATACCCCACCCATTTTTCCAGAAATATAGCACTGGGGAGTAGGGATGAGCTGTTCGGTTCTGAGTTCGCATCGAACATAGCCTGTTCGTTTGTTTGCGAACTACGAACATTTCCGGGTGTTCGCCCGCAATGCACCACAATGGACCACAATGCACTTTTCCACTGGCCTGAAGCTCGTAATTGGCTACAATCTTGCATCTGACCACAGGTCTGGTGCAAGACAGGTTCAACAGTATGCCAATCACGGCTCAGAGTCCTGATTGGGCAACTTTTGCCCAATCATGGGCTCACAGAGCTAAGTCCCGCAGCACACTATATAAGGTTTCAAAGCAGCGTTTCTGCATGCATTTGAGAGAAGATTTCATAGGAGATTGTTGTTGTGTGTTCTTACTGCCGGTCTGCCATGCTATTGGGGGGTCTGGGGGGTCTCATTTCTACCAAATATCTGGGAATTGTTGTAATCTTTGTGCTCAGTCCCAGCAAGTATTTTGGGGGTCACTAATTTCTACAAAATATTTGGGAATTGAGGTGATCTGTGTCTTGTCACACAGCCAGTGCCATGCAGTATTTTGGGGGTCACTAATTTCTACAAAATATTTGGGAATTGTTATAATCCGTGTGTTCTCACTGGCTACCACACATCAGGGGGTCTCACTTATTTATAGGAGTTTTCTAAGACTTGTAATCTGTGTATTCTCACTGCCACCCATCAGGGTGTCACACCAATTTATAGGAGGTTTCTGAGACTTGTAATCTGTGTCTTCTTACTGCCAGCTATCAGGGGGTCCCACATACTTCTATCAGATTTATGCGAATTGTAATTTGTGTCTTCACTGCCACCCATCAGGGGGTCACACTGATTTAAAGGAGTTTTCTAAGACTTGTAATCTGTGTATTCTCACTGCCACCCATCAGGGTGTCACACCGATTTATAGGAGGTTTCTGAGACTTGTAATCTGTGTCTTCTCACTGCCAGCTATCAGGGGGGTCACACTGAGTTATACCAGAGTTCTGTATATATTTCATCTAGATATCACTCACCATGTCTGAAAGAACAAAAAGGACAGGCAGACGCTCCCAGACACAGATAAGAGGGCAAGCAGCCCCTGTGTCGGGAGGCTGTGCCTCTGGTCGTGGTGGACGTGGTGTATCCTCTGCAGGGGCACGCTTGTCCTTTCTAACTGGTGCTGGCCATCTTCTTAAGCAGCAGCAACATACAGAGGATTTGGTGGATTGGCTAACCAGGCCATCCTCAGAGTCCTCTGCCAGCCAGGCTTGTAGTGCTTTACAGTCCACCTCAGCTGCCAAAGCATCTAATGCAGCCTCCATGTCCACAGCTACTCCTGCCGTAGCCTCACTATCACACACGGAGGAGTCAGCTGAATTGTTTGACTACAATGAGAGTGACATTCTGCTTGAGGATGCGCAGCAAGTACAGTGCTCTGATTCAATCTCTGAGGTTGAGGAAGGGAGTATAATCAACATAGAGGAAGGGGGTGCCAGTGATGACACACAAATAACTGGCACTCATGTTGCCCCAGCAGCTGCAGCATACTGCCAAGTTGGCTCCAGTGACGATGAGATAGGGGGTGATGATGAGGTCACTGACACCACCTGGGTGCCAGATCGAACAGAGTAGTCAAGTGAGGAGGAGGGGGAGGAGGAGGAGGCACAGCAAACACGAGGCACAACATCCTCTATGACCAACCGTAGCACTAGCCAGTCCAAGGCATTAGATGTCAGAGCTGCTCCGGTGCAGAGCGCTGTTGTCTCAGAGCACACATGCTGGAACTCTGCTGTCTGGGAGTTCTTTAAGGAATGTGCAGCAGACCCCACCGTTGCTATTTGTAATCTATGTCAGATGAGGCTTAAGTGTGGGAAAGACACCGGACGCTTGGGTATCACGTGCTTGAGGCGACATATGGCCTCCTGCCACACATCCCGTTGGCGCAAAACTTTGCGTAGGTCCTCCTCCTCATCTGTCTCTACCCCCACTGTATGTCCTGCCATGTCATTGCCTGCAACAACCTCCACTGACAGGGATGATGCTACAGTAATGGATGTACCAGCTCTTTCACAATGTGACAGCATCCCATCAGCTAAAGATTTACGCAGTCAGATTATGTTGCCCCAGCTGCTGCAGCGTAGGAAAGAATATAGTCCCAACCATCCCCAAGCACAGCGTCTAAATGCCAGTTTAGCAAAATTACTCGCATTGCAGCTGCTGCCTTTCCAGCTGGTGGACTCTGCTTCCTTCCGTGAATTTGCTGAATGTGCTGTACCACAGTGGCAGGTTCCAAAACGCCATTACTTTTCACGGAAGGCCAATCCAGCACTATACCAGCATGTGGAAGACAATGTTATTGAGTCATTGGGAAAGGCAGTCAGCAGTAAGGTACATGTGGTCCAGCAAGCATGGACAGGGTCGTTACATTTCCTTCACGGCACACTGGGTAACGGATTGCAGCTGGGAGGGATCCAAGACGGGGCTCTGTGCTGGAGCTTGTTCAACCACCACGCCTCCAGAAAGCTGCTTGTATGAGGTCTGTCTGCTCCACCACCACCTCTCCCTCTTCCTCCTCCTCCTCCTGTGTCTCTGGCGAAGTGGCAGTTAAACCGACGCCTGACAGAGTCGACGCAATGGCTCAAGCAAAAAGAAGCCATACTGTGCTTGAGCTGGTTTGTTTAGGGGACAGGAGCCACACCAGGCCAGAAATTCTGTCAGCTCTGCAGGGCCAGGTGCAGAGATGGTTAACACCACACCAGCTTCAGCTGGGAATGATAGTCTGTGATAATGGCAGCATCCTTCTCTCCGCCCTACGAAAGGGTAAATTGACGCATGTACCATGCCTAGCACACGTCCTAAATCTAGTGGTACAGCATTTCCTAACCAAGTACCCAGGATGGCAGAGCTTCTCAGTCAGGCCTGAAAAGTCTGCAGCCACTTCAGACGGTCATTCCCAGCAAGCGTTCGCCTGGCAGAAATTCAAAGAGAATTCCACCTTCCCACAAACCGTCTGATCTGTGACATGCCCACCAGGTGGAACTCGACATTAGCAATGCTGCAGCATCTGCACAAGCAGCTGAAGGCCATCAACGAGTACCTGTGTGAGTATGGCACAAGGGCAGGTTGAGGTCAACTTGGTTTCCCCCCGCAGTGGCTGATGATCAAGGATGCATGCACTGTACTGTCACCATTTGAGGAGGCAACGAGGATGGTGAGCAGGGACAGTGCATGCATCAGTGACACAATTCCTTTAGTGTTCCTGCTGGAGCACACTCTGGGGGGAATTATAGATGTGGCTCTAGAGGCAGAGCAGCGGGAGGAAGAGGAGGCCTTCCCTAGCTCTCAAGGCCCCAGTCTTTCTGCAGACAGCATTCCAGCGGGTCCTCCTCAGATCAGACAAGGGCTAGTGCGTGGCTGGGAGGAGGAAGTGCACGATACGGTCATCCTCATTGACCAGGAAGACTCGCAAGCTAATGCCACCTCCAACCTACACTGCATGGGCTCCCTTATAATGCAATGCCTGCTAAAGGACCCCAGGATTAGTGCTATCAAGGAGAGGGATCATTACTGGTTGGCAACCCTTCTTGATCCACGATACAAGGGTAAAGTTGCAGAGCTCATCCTGCCCGCACAGAGGGAGCACAGGATGAAAAAACATGAGGATGCTCTAAAGCGACACTTGTGTAACACCTTTCCAGGCACTGGTAGGTTACCAAGTGATGACACAGGTGCTTCTGAGGCTGCGGATGATCAGAGGAATAGTGGTGAAGGCCAGGGCCGCTTGACTGATGCATTTTTTAATTATTTTAGTCCACGACCCGATGGACGCATGTCTTTTTTCAGCCTATATAACTATGTAACTATCTAACTATGTAACGACGCCCGGGGACGTCAAATGTAGGCACCCATTGCCAGCGTCTTCACCATATGGTGCAGGACTACCTAGTGGCAAGGGCAGACCTGGATACCTTTCCAGCAGATGATTTACTGGGTGTTCAGATTGGATCACTGACCAGAATTTAGCCAATATGCTATTCAGCTACTAGGTTGCCCTTCATCTAGTGTGCTTTCTGAAAGGACGTTCAGTGCCGCTGGAGGTTTTGTCACAGACAAAAGAGTGTGTCTGTCCACTGACTCTGTAGACCGGCTGACATTTATAAAAATGAATCAGTCCTGGATCAGCAGTTATCAATCCCCTGATGCTGACGTAACGGAATAGATCGGGGATGTCTTCTGCATTCACAAAACCTCCAGCACTGAACACTTCCACAATACCACAAAAGGGTTACGGTGTGAATGCACTTGCTGCCATGAAAGGCACAATATATTTGGCTGCACTGACGCCTGTGCCAGATTTATATCATTTTAATTTTTTGAACCGCAGCGTCCAACCCTGCACTCTTCCACAATACCACAGAGGGGTTACTGTATGAATGCACTTGCTGGCCTGGCACCAAAAGCACAATATCTGGGTGCACTGATGCCCATTACCAGATTCAAATCTTTTTAATATAGGAACGCAAGGTCCACCCCTGCATTCTTCCACAATACTGCAGAGGGGTTACTGTATGATAGGGATTGCAGGCCTGGCACCAAAAGCACAATATTTGGGTGCACTTCCACTGACGCCTTTATCAGATTCATATCCTCAGAGGGGTTACTGTGTGACGGCACTGTTGCCGACGCTAAAGGCCCAATTTTAAAGCACCTATTGTTACTTTCATCCAAAGCCTGCATAAGTTTCACAATAATTTTGCCAAAAAAAATCACTAAAGTTTTTCTGCGTGTCCGAAAATGTCTCCTCTTTTCATACAGACTGCTGCCCCAAGCAGATGTTTATGGATAGATTAAAGGAAAAACATTTACCATCATTTGAAATGTCATTTTTTTGTTTTTAAGTGTTTCTATACATCCTAGAAATCCCCTACTTCACGGGCAGGTTATGGGGACCTCCTAGGCACGATATTTGAAGGAATTTATCGTTTTTATTTTTAACCCTTATTTCATGGAAAACTCACTGTTTCTTTAAAAACGGGTTTTTTTTTAACTTTTTGTCCTTTTTTCCTGTCCCCCCATACAACTTTTATGGCAAATATCTAGCATATATGCCCTCTTGGAGTGCACTCTAAAAATCGAATTTTCAGCCCCATTGACTTGTATTGAGTGCGAGTTCGAATCCAAACATTTGGAAAGTTCGAGTTCGAGCGTGAACCGAACTCGGAGGTGTTCGGCTCATCCCTACTGAGGAGGAGTTTCTGATTTGTGGTGATGCAGCCTATGTTGAAGGCGTGTGAACAGCAGTATTCTGCTACTGCTGGAAGATATAGTTTAAAGGTGGAAGGTCTTCACTGGTGCATCTAAATATATACTGTATGTTGATATAGAAACATGTGGTGTCACATTCAAACATACTTAGATATGAAACACAGGTAAACACGTTAAATGCTGATAACTATTAGTGTACCATTAGAAGATAGTTCATATGCAGAGGAATATACTTATAAATTGTATATGTGCAGATTCTATTTGAGGTACTGGTTGGAAAAATATCACTGGGTTAATGGTGCCACCTAGTGTCCTGTGGAAATATATCGTCAATAAAACCTAAAGGGGCACTATTACACTCTTCACGCACAATTTTGCGTGTGCGCAAAAATGCATTAATGCAAGGGGCAAAACCCTATGCGCTGAACGTCGTATTACAACGTCCGAGCAAAAAATGTGCGTTAACGTTTAACGCGGATGGACCTGCGCGAGCATAGTGAACTGTGCGTGTCCTATACTTAACATTATGAGCGAAATGCGTTTGTGCGCTGGTACGCGGATGGTATTACAATCTATGTGCAAAATTTAACGCACAACGTTGGCGCGCATAATTTTAACGTCTTTGGAAAGCTGGTGGTAACGGCAAATCTGAACGTCCTATCTGAACCCAAATATACCAGCCCATGAAAAAAATACGCTGCAACATATACAGGGTAATTCAAAGAATTGAAAAGTTACCGCACGTTCGGTGACTTTTCGTTCTCTTCGGTTCGTTTTGCCGATCCCATTTCACCGACCCTGTGGTGTATTCAGCAAGCACCACAGGGTCCCCGAATTGCAGGGACAGGCCGCCACAATCCCGACAAAAACGAATCGCAAAACCAGGCGAATGCACGCCGAAAACACGCAAAAACATCTGGATTAAGCCGCTGAAAACGCAGGAAAAACCCGAGCAAGAGACGATCACAGGCAGTGAAGCCACCAGGAAAAGGCCGACACCGCAGACGAATGCAGTGAATAAATAATAAAAACAGTTTGCTTGAACGTTTGAAAAGTGAAACGCTGTTTGCAAACAAACTACTGAGCAAAAATGTCTGAAATTTACATATGAGGTCCAAGGAATGATAATAAAAAGGGCTGTTACAGGAAAAATAAGTTAAAAAAATCCAGACAAATGCTTAAAATATCCTAAAAAATCTATAAATAAAGACTCTTTACTGCAGAATATTATAATGAACGGTTTATTAGATATTGAATTAAAACGGGAATATTTTTAACATTGAAGCCTATGGGATTCGCCTGAATAAACCTGCTGAATTAAACCACCGAATTGCAGGGCATTTCGGGAACCTTTCACTGCTGGTTTGTGTTTTCTGAATAGCCAAAGCATTGCTTTTTTTTATGGGGATTTCGGTGCCCTCGAACAGGCACCGTATGTGCAGGCAATTCGCCAGGATTTGGCGAATTGCCTGCTCTCTTGATAGCCGAATGGCCAGGAAAGGTATTTTTCAGTGTTCGGTTACCTTTCTCCAGCCATTCGGATCTCTTTGGATAACCCTGATGATGTTTTAGCAGGAAGCTGTGAGAGTGAGTTAGGTCTGGGGGTGGAATACGGAGCTGTGGGAGTAGCAGAGACATCCACGGCAGATCACAGCCTCTGACATTTAAAACATTAATCATTCATTTTACTTTAAAAACAGCCCCAGCAGCCTTGCATGTGACCAGCTAACGGGATTTCTCCCAGTGAGCCAGTCATTGCCTGCAGAAAAAAAACAATGAGTTCGGATAAATTTTATGTCACTTTTATTCTTGGGGGCGGGGGGTGGATCCAGAATGCTTTCAGCAGGCACAGCAGAAGGCAGCTGTGCTCACAACTCGTCTCGGGAATAGGCCGGCCCTTTTGCCTCTCCCAAGGAGTAAGCACATGGTCCCTGAACATCATCACATGTGCATGAGTGAGAGCACGTGGCTGATGGGAGGAGGCAGATCTGACTGAGTGGGGGGGAAGAGACGTCACCAAACAACCCTCACACGGCCAGTGACTGGTGGATTGGTGCTGCGGGGCGCTCTCACTCACACACAGCCTGTGTGCGAGTGAGCATTCAAGGAGAAAGTAAGCATTGCAGGCTCAGCAGCTCCTCATGTAGCAGTGATCCGGTCAATCCGGAAGACTGCTGCATGTGTATGGGGGACACAGATACACACAAAGGGGATTTTCCACTCGCCCTCCCTTAATTTTCACTCGCTAAATGCGAGCGGAAATTTTGACCCCTGCTCTAGGGTGTTAGATTTGACATCTCTCAATGTACTAATGTCATGTAATCCACTGGTTCCAGGCCTCCTGTTGGTGAGAGCGATCCACGCCAGCTCTTCCTTAAGCCAAGCCAGTCTGTCCTGTGTTGCTTCTGGTTTCCCCTGCTGCTGTTCTGGCCTGGGGGGGGTCACATGGTCTGCCCTGTCCCTATAAATATGCAAGCAGCACAGAGGCTCCTTGCTCCTGCGTGGGTTTCAGTTCCTGAAGGGTCTCCTGTTCCTGAGAGTTACTGCTTCCTGGTACTATATCTTGTTTTGGTAATCCGGTGTATGATCTTGGTCTAGTTCTGATGTTCCTTCTGTGTAATCCCTGTACTTTGTGTATTGATATTCTGTGTACCGATTCCTGGCTGTTCTGACTTCCCTCTCTGGTATCTGAGTTTGGCTTGTCTGACATACTCTCCTGGCTCTAGATCCTTTGGCTCTGGTTCTGACTATTCTATTGTATGTTCCTTGTGTCCTGTATTCCTGTTATGTGTATTACCCAGCAGCAATATATTCAGTCAGTATTAAAGGCCATTGCAAGGACCTCAAGGTTTCCCTTTGTTGCTGCTGGGTGTGGGTATATTGTCTTGCTGTATCCTGTTCTCGTGAGGTTCCCTTTCCCTAGACAGAAGGCCATACAAAGACCTTATTCTAAAATTAGGGATCCCTTTAGAGTTCTGTTTTCTCCTTGCCATTCCTGTTTCAGTTGTTCTGTTGCTTATCTTGTCTGGTATCTGTGTGCTGCGGTCTGTGGCCATGCAGCCAGCAACTAACCTGCCTCAAGGGCTAAATATCAGTATCAAGGGTCCACCTTGGCTCACACCGGGTGCCCCCTGTGTCAACTAAAACATCTATTTCGTCGGTGTTGTATCCGGCCTTCCGGGACTCCCCAGGTTTGTGCCCGGTTACCTGTTTGCGGGAATAGAAGTCCCGTACTCTTTCCCTTCGTTATGCATCCGATTTATCTCGTTCCACGTCCCCCATCGGTAGGTGGACATGACTACCTTAGCCTGGTGGTTCAAATGGTTGTTGACCCTCGATGGTGTGGATGTGTCTGTTGTTTGGGCGCACTCTGTACGTAGTGCGGTGGCTTCCTTGGCTGTGGCAGCCGGTTGTCACCTGGAGAATTTACTCAAGGCTGCGGATTGGTCTAGGGCAGGGGTCAGCAACCTTGGCTCCCTGAGGTTTTGTGAACTACATTTCCCAAGTGGCTTAGTCAGCCTAATGGGTGACTGAGCATCGTGGGAGATGTAGTTCCCAAAACATCAGGGAGCCAAGGTTCCTGACCCCTGGTCTAGGGAGTCTACTTGTTTTTTTTCTTTTGAAAATATGTTAGCATGAAATCACAAAGGGCCTTTGCAGGGCCACTTGGAAGTCAACAATCATAGCTCAGCATAAGAAAATAATAGAAGACATACAAAATGTCTGCTAAAGACGTCCAATATAGTGAGGAGGGAGGAGGGAGAAAACGAAGCAAGGGGTAGTGCCATCCTTGGGATGTTCCCGCAAGTCTGGGGGACCACGGGTGGCCAAGGGGAACAAATGGCACTAGGCCCAGGGACTCGGGGGGGCCAAGGCAGCGCTCCTGATGGACCCCAAAGAAAAAAGGAACTGGGAGAAGAGAAAAAAAATGGGAGGGGAGAAAAAATGTCCTCTGGTGAGGAGCACCTCGAAAACCGAAAACTAAAGGAAACTGGCCGCGCAGGGCCAGGTCATGACATCAGGTTTACAGCTTATAGAAAAAAGTCATCTTAAAACAGCATAAGAAAACAGATAAAGTCATCACCAGCAGGGTAACTCAGCAAAAAAAACTCAGCGAAAATACTCAGGTAGCGTCCGCAATAAGCAAAGAGAAAACATCAGCGAAAACTAAAATGAGGGGATGTCTCAGAGAAGGAAAGTCAATCACAGTGGGGGGGGGGGAATATAAAAAAATAATTTTAAAAAACAAAACATAAAAGTCTCAGCGAGTGGTCAAATAGAAAGTTCAAGCAAAATGTCATCTGAAAAAGGTCGAGTATAAAAAAAAAGAAACACAAAAGAAAAACCACCAAAGCAAAACACCGCAGGAGATCAGCCAACATCCCGGAATGGGAATTCTCGTGGAGCAGACAGGGCAACCCAGGAGTGCCAAGACACCAGTCCTGCTGCTCCGGTGGTTCCCAAGCTGCATCCTGGACCAGGACATCAGCAGCAGGAGTGCCGCAGCCAGCAGTAAAACATGGACGGAGCAAGAGGCACTCCTCCTTCCCCGGACTTGTATCAGGACCTTCAGGCTCCACCATCAGCCCAACCAGTGCCACGCTGCCCGGCGGGCCAGGTGCAGCAGACGCACCACGACCACACAGTGGCGACAACTCTTCCCGCAAGGTAAGCTGCATCTGCTGAGAGACTGCTTCACCCTTCTCGCCACAGGCCTCCTCCACTGTCTTACCGCCAGGTGCAACAGCTGCTTCTCGGAACTCTTCTGGCATGGCTCCGTTCGAGGGGAACCCATACTCTCACAGCTCCTCAGAACTGCCAGGAAGCACCACATGTCGCCCCGCGTCAGCGTGCAATCGTCATCATCTGTCTCAAGCAGCAGGCACTAGAGGCCCAGAAATGCTGCCTCCAGGCCAATCCTCGGGGAATCTGATGGGAAGCCCGCTTGCCACCTCGTGCATCCACCGTCCTTCCCCTCCACTGAGTCGGCCAGGAGATGGGGGGCCCTCTGTCTCCACAGCCCTCTGCCATGAAAAGGGTGTCAGGGCCAGCAGACGAACCGCTGCATGGGCCCTGGACAACGTGTCTCTGGTGGCGATCCGCCCTGGGTCCTTGGGGGAGAAAGTTCGGCAGCAAAAGACAGAGGGAACCCATTAAGAGGAGGACGGGTCGGAGCTCCAAAGACGCACTTCCTCTCCCCTCCGCAGCCAGCCACGCCCCCTCTAGGGAGTCTACTTTCAAGACTTTTTATTGCAAGCCGGTTGTTCACTGATCCGCGACTCTGGTGGATCAGCTTTGAACATGCAATATGAGCCTCTGAGTCCATGTATTACAATTTTAGAACTTTCCTAGGTATGAAGGGAGGTTTGAATTGTAATAACGGACTCAGAGGCGAGGATTGCCCTTCTCTCCCTCCCGTTGAGTTTATTGGTGTCCCTATATTTCTGACCATTGGCACTTCCGGTCATACTTTTGATGCCTCCCGTCTCGTGTGGCTTGGTCTGATGCCCCTTTCATGTCTCTGTTTTCTCTGCAGCTTCCTGAGTGGTACTGTCCACTCTGGAGCACTTTACGTCTGCCTTAGTGGATTCTGTGTTCCTGAGACGTGTGACTCCTTTGTTACCTATGTTTTGGATTTGTTTCTGGATCTCAGGTGGCTGTTCTACCTGCGCCAAGAAAAGAAGAGGTATGACGCAGCTCTGGGGAATATGTATGGGAAGGAGGAATGCAGGGTTTGGCTTATGGAGATTGGGAATTTCTGCACAAGGACTTGTGTTTTCTGATGGTGTTACCATGCTTTTTCTACAGTTAAATCATTGCTGCTGTTAAAATAAATGCAAGAAAAGAGATGCAATATGAGCCTCTGTCCTTTATTGCAATTCAAACTTCCCTTCAAACTTTGGCCACTCTGACTTCGGCAGCATCCGAATTTGGAGACGCATAGAGGACCAGATACTAGCACACTGTAGCGCGCTGACATCATTGGTTACGAGTTGTTCCCCGGTAGAAAGGATATTCAAAATCTAACCCAAAGAATCTAGGTTTTTTTTAAAACATATTGTGACAGAGTGTGGGACTCTGTTTATGCCTCTTCCTTGGCAGTAGATACATCTGTAGCTCATTAAGCTCCCTTATAGGAGTTCTGAGAGAACAGGGCAAGTCAGAAACAGACTGCATGTGCAAGGAGAAGTTTGGAGCTGCACAAAAGGCATGCTGACACGTATGTACAAAGCTTGTGTAACGGGTTTTTGCGTAGTCCCACAAATACCCCTGTGGTCTTTTACCTCAGTTACCTTCAAGCGCTCTGCAAGCCGACCCGGAGCCTCCGCTACAAGGGAGTTGGGGTACATGACTGCGGCAGTGCCTCCACCCAACTGGACATTCCAGGCTTTGGGTGTCAGATCCAGTTGGGAACATATTTAAACAAGCAATAAATCAACACAGAGCTGTCTATTATAGAAGTTTGTATTGCACAGCAAAACTCTATGCAAAAATAAATGTAACGGTGTAAATAAACATAATACTGAGGCCCACCCTAGTCTTTTCCCTAATGGTACCATAGGTAGATGGTGCACATTGTTGGGGCCCAGAATAATTGTAATCCACTTTGTTTGTAATATGCTGGGGTGTTCCAGGGATCAGAGAAGTCAGACTGCTGCTTTAGTAACCAGTGTCAGAGTGCCTTGTTGTAAAACCAAGGGGAGAGGTTTCAGCTTACCACTCCACAGTCTGCAATCAGATTTTGTCCAGGAAGAGGAGAAGCTGCTCCACTGGGATTCCTTCTTTCTGCAGAACAATCACTGCCAGGAACAGTTCTGTGCTTTGATCTGGATACAGAGTCTGCTGGGAGCCTTTATGCAGGATGCTTCAGCACTGGACACAATACCACAAATCTCAGCCACCATCATCTTCCAGCTTCCTCCCTCTCTAGCAGCCCTGCCTCCACCACAAAACCATAGAGCCACACAGTCTGAATCTCGAAGAGCAAACAGAAGGTCGCCATCTGCTGGTTACTACATAGAAACTGCAGGGTAGTAGAATTACTGTACTCCAGGGGTTACACTTGTAAAAACTTGTTTGCTTGTTTATGCTGGGGGGGGGGGGACAGGATAGCTGTCCCAGTAGCCAAGCCCATAGTGAGCGAATTGCTGTTACTCAGCTTCCTGAGAAAAGGAGTAGGCCTATTTATTTGTGGTTTTTTTGTTTGTTGTTTGGCACAGCAAACTGTTCTGGGAACAATATACCTGACTGTTACAGAGACGTTTATGAGGAGTACAACAACTAGCTGTATATTCTCAAAACTGCTTGTCTGAGTGGCCTTACCACAATATCCAAATTATATAATTCATATTATTCAGTAGTTATCAGAAAAGCATCACAATTTACCTACAAAAAAACCTTCTGCATTTCTGTAACATAAATAAGTTTGAATCTGTAGGACTTTCTGTCATATGAACTAAGCATGGAGTGTGGGTGTGAGCCCAATATGTAGTGAGGCATATATGAGAGAGGCAGGTTGCAGGGCTAAACAAGATATTTTATTAAAAACAACAAAAAGCAGAAGCAACTAAATGGGAGGACAGAATCAAGTGTGTAGAGGTTTGAGGGTGAGATGAGCAATAAACTAAGGCAGAGGAAAGACACAGGAAAAGAGGTTGAAGGAATAGATGGATGGCTAAGAGTAGTTGGAGAACTGAACCAAGAGGTATTAGAGAAGGAGGAGTGGGCGAGGCACGCAAAGAACTAAAGCAGAAGGAAGATACAGGAAAAGGGAATGAAATCAATAGAAGGATGGCTGAGAGTGATGCAAGTGGGAGCCGAAGTGAGAAACTAGACGGTTATAGGGAGCTAAAGATAGGGGGAGGCAAAGAGCAGAATGAAAAGGTGAAAGGATTAAACAGGATGAAATAGACACACGAGGAAACTGAATATAAACAGAAATTAAAACAGATTAACTAAGATAACTAAAGTCCAAGGCAAGTTATTCAGATAAGGGCTAGGCAATAATCGTGGTACGGTATCAGGCCGAGGTACAGAGATAGGAAAATGTACAAATGTCCATAGCCAGGGGTCATACACATATATTCCAAAAAGAGAGAGGAACGGGAAACAATGGATGGAGGTTACCGGTGAGGCAGAAGGAGTCAGATATATAGTCCAGATGGGTAGAGGATCAGATGGGTAGAGGATCTGATGGGTCAGGAACTGATGGGTACTCGATAGGGTTATCAGATGATTAGTCCAGAAGGTAGACAGATAGGGGTTCAAGAACAAGGTGCTTTCTAGACACAGGTCAGCTTGGTGCAAAATTCAGACTTCAATGAGGAAGTGCTCAGCAGAGGGTGCGGCTTCCTCATAAGGAGTTCTCATTAGCAAGAGATCAGGTGAACCTGTGGTTTCTTGGTGTGCACAGGTTACAGGCAAGTCTATAGGAACCTGTATTAAACAGGAGTGCATTGCGTTAAAGGGGTTGCCATGGGTTTAAACTTGAGGTTCCTGATACTTTGTTTTTTCCTAAATTATTTGGATTGATTTATCCCTTGATTCATGGTAATTATGCATAGCTTCTCTTATGAAGGGAGGTTGCTATAGTAACAGAAGGAGGAGAACAGGTGCTAAAATGCTATGATATAGTAAATGGCAGTTGCACTCTGCCTTTCTCTAAGGATATTACCTTTCTCTAAGTTTATTTATAGCAGTTAATAATTAATAATCTTTGAGGATATCATCTCCGTGAACAGAAGTAAACTGAAAAGATTTCTGAAAATATGGTAACCTTATAATTACCCCACATCCTTTATTCTGAGAATGCTATCAGTAAAAAAAAATAATGATAAAGAATTGTTGCCAAGGAATTTGATAAAGTTGCACATGAAAGGATAGTGTTCAAATTAAGAAAAAACGGTCTAGATAAAAATTCTTGTTCTTGGATTGAACATTGGCTAAAAATTAAAGTGCAGAGAGCTGTCCACCGTCTTCAAATGCTGGGTGCGCGCGCACCTAACAGCCGCGGCACGTGCACAACCGGCGCGTGCCAGCATAAAAAGGCTGAGATGCACTGTATTCAGAAAGCACCACAGGGCCGCCGTAATTCAGGGAAAAGTCGCTGCAAACCCACCGAAAACTCACCGCAAAACCCGCTGAACGCACACCGAAACCAGCAAAAACATCTGGATTAACCCTGCCGAACACGCCGGAGAAACCTGAGCAGGAGCCGATCACAGCGCAGAGCAGCCGCCGGAAAAACCTGACACCGCAGACGAATGGAGTGGAAAAAAAAAACAGTACGCTTGAATGTTTGAAAAGTAAAACGCTGTTTGCAAAGAAACTACAGAACGAAAATGTCTGAAATTTACATATAAGGTCCAATGAATGATAATAAAAAGGGCTGTTACCGAAAAAAGAAAAACGATTTAAAAAAAAAAACTGTTTGCAAAAAAATCCAAAAAAATGCCTAAAAGATCCTAAAGAAATCTAAAAATAAAGACTTTTTACTGCAGAATAAAATCATAAACGGTTTATTAGATACTGAATTAAAACGAGAATATATATATATATTTTTTAAATAACTTTTTTATTGAGAGGTATGTTCATATCAACATCGTTTTAGACAACATGCAACTAAAATAAACCGTTTACCATACCATCTTTAAAAAACACGGGTGAATGCAGCGGTATCTCTCAAACATTTTTCTAACAACTATATAATTAGAAAGTGGAAAAAGAAAAATGAACACAATGAACAAAGAGAGGGTGTCATGCCTGCTGGTGCCCCTACAGTGCAGTCTCCCCAACAGAGAGGGCGCCAGTCTATGAATCAGGTCACTTTGAAGGCTGCACCTGAGCAGAGACCTAGGCCTTTAAATATATTAGTCACTGACTGTGCTCTATTTATTTATTTATAAAGGATTTTACCCGGAAGGATACATTGAGATTTCTCTCGTTTTCAAGTATGTCCTGGGTTCAAGAACATTGAATTGTTACAGTTACAGAAATACAAAGTAATACAATGCAAGATATTAAAAAACAACACAAATATACAGATTAACAGAAAATAAATATGTAGGAAATAGTCATTATGTTACATGTTTATAGGCGCATTCTGTATTGAGGTATGTTAGTAAGGAGCTCTTGAGTGACTTAAGACTGGGGGAAGATTTGATGGTGTCTGGGAGGTTATTCCATAATTGTGGTGCTCTGTAGGAAAATGAGGACCGTGCCACTGTCTTTTTGGATTGTGGTATTGCAAGTAAGGTGCTGGTCCTGGATCGGAGGTTATAGGATGAGGGAGCTGCTGGGTGAAGCAGTCTATTCAGGTAGAGTGACAGCTTCCCAGAAATGCTCTTAAACACCAGGCTGGAAAGGTGAAGGGTGCGTTTAGACTCCAGCGATGGCCAGTTTAGCTCTTTTAACATGTCACAATGGTGGGTCAAGTAGTTACATTGTAATGCAAAGCGGCAGAATGAGTTATACAATGTAGTAAGTTTCTGAAGGTGTGTTTGCGGGGCGGCTGCATACACTACATCTCCGTAATCGATAGCCGGCATAAGCATTTGTTGTACAATCTGCTTTCTTACCGCGGGGCTCAGGCAGGATTTGTTTCTGTACAGGGCACCTAGTTTGGGGTAAAGTTTAGATGAGAGTTTTTCGATGTGGGAGCCAAAGAATAGATTAGGGTCCAACCACATACCTAGATATTTGAGAGAAGTAACTGTGGTCAGGGTGCCATTTGATTTTGTCCCAACACATAGATGGGGATTTTGCAATTTGTGTAGTTTAGGTGCTGTTCCATTGTTGCATTGTTACAGTTTTGTCAGTATTTAAAAAAAGTTTGTTGTGTTTGTTCCACTTTTCTACCTCTGTGAATTGTTCTTGCAGCACGGCCTCCGGCTGCGGGAGATTTGGTTTGCTGGTATAGATTACGGTGTCGTCTGCAGACATTGGGCAGATCATTTATGAATATTGTGAATAGCAGGGGGCCTAGTATTGAGCCTTGGGGTACACCGCAAGTGACTGGGAGGGGGAGGGAGGAGCTGCCAGAAATTGACACATATTGTGATCGGTCGGATACATATGATTGAAACCAGGTTAGTGTGCGATCACCAATGCCAATGTTTTTAAGTTTTTCTAACAAGATGCCATGGTCTACTGTGTCAAAGGCCTTGGCAAAATCAAGAAAGATGGCTCCAGTTAGGTTTCCTTGTTCCATCCCAGCTTGGATATCATTACAGACTTTTAAAAGGGCGGTTGTAGTTGAGTGATTTGTACGAAAGCCTGATTGATCTGGGGTTAAGTAGTTCCAATATTGATAATAATCACGTAATTGTGTGTAGACGCATTTTTCCAAAATTTTTGACATTACAGGGAACAACGATATAGGACGGTAGTTGGATACCAAAGTACTGTCACCACTTTTATGGAGAGGTACCACTCTCGCAGTCTTCCAGAGTTTGGGTATGTATCCAGTCTCCAGTGATTCATTGATTAGGGTTGCGACAGGATTTGCAATTGCTGGCGCACTGATTTTCAGCAGCATTGCTGGTATTTGATCAGGTCCAGACTGGTATTTCCTTTTTTGCTTATGAAGAAGTTTAGTAATGAAACTGACAGGCACTGGTCTAAAACTGAATTCCTGTCTGATACAGGGACTTTGCACAGTTGGAGGGGCCTGACCTGCATGAGGCCTCTCTGATTGCATGTCATTTCCTAGCTTGGCAATCAAAGTGGTGGCGCATCCAACAAAATAATCATTAAAGGCATTTGCTACATCTAGGGGGTGTTGCAGGGTTTGGTTGTTTACTTTGACAGCAGCTGGCTGGGAGTGGACTGGGGGTGCTTGTATGTTACTTATGGTTCTCCAAAAGTTTCTAGGGTTTGATATGTTATTGTTTAGATTTTCATTGAAGTACTGGGCTTTAGCCATTTTTGTTTGTTTTGTGCATTCATTTCGGCATTTTCAGTATTCATAGTGATCGTTCATGGAACCAGTACTCTTGAAATTTGATCACAGTGAATCTCTAAGCTGGTACATTAGTGTAAGATCAGCTGTAACCCAGGGGAGATGGGTCCCTTTTACTCGCACTTTATGCAGCGGGGCATGGGAATTCCAGACTTGCAGGAGATCAGACTGAAAGTATTCAACTGCACAGTCTAGGTCTGGGATTAGGTTTAGTCTGTACCAGGGGAGCTGTTTGAGATCACTTAGGAAGGATTCAAGAATACATTTCTTGAAAGACCTGGTGGTTATTACCTTTGGGGGAGATTTCAAGGCCTTAATTTTGCGCACGCAGTACACTAGACAATGGTCACTAAAGCTATTAGCAAGAATGCCTGCCTCCTGTATTCTATCAGGAGATGAGGAGAGAATCCAGTATAGCAAGGTATGGTTAGGGCTTTTCATATTAATGCGAGTGGGGGAGGAGATTAATTGAGTTAGCTGCAAAGTTTTAAACAGTGAGCAGTGTTTATTGTTTTTAGGATTTAGCCAATCTGTATTAAAAATCGCCGAGGACCAGCAGTTCACTTTTTTGGTTTTGGGCAAGTAGGTTATTAAGGATTTGAGATATGTCAGAGAGGGAGTGCACTGGAGAGCTCGGTGGACGATAGAATCCAGCAACAATGATTGATTTACTGAATGGGATCTCAATTATACCAGAGAGGAAATCAAAGGTGACAGGAGAGCTAGAAATCTGTAAGGGGGTGGACTTTATGGACTCAACATAAATAACAATTCCCCCTCCTTTCTTTTCTATACCATGAATACCCCTGTATTGATATGGCAGAGTCTGGTACTTTTGGGGTTAACCATGACTCTGTGAGCACAATGATTTTGGGTTTCTAATAGCAGCACCAAGCCTGAAGCTCATCCAATTTAGGGAGTAAACTGCGGATGTTACAGTGCACAAATTAGAGGCCTTTTTTAGTGGGGAGACTAAAGGTTGTGTCAGCTATAGGACCAGGCTTAGTTTCCACATCATTTGCCAGGGAAAGTAGCAGGATAAATAGGAATTTGGACAGAGTTTTCTTTTGGTAATGTGGTGAGGCTGCTGCATGCAGAGGATTTCTGAATCAAATTGATGTATGTTTTGAGTTAAATCCTCATATGTGTACTACTGACAGAGCTAAAGTGTGTTTTATTTATAATCATCTCAGAGACAAGGCCTTAGACTGGGCTACTGCATTATGGGAGTCTAAAAATCCCATAATCAATAACTATGAGGAATTTGTTACCAGCTTAAAAAGTGTGTTCTGCCCTACCAGAAAAACAAATTCTGCTATCAAACGGTTAATGAGGTTAAGTCAGGGAAACAGAACTGTGTTGGAATATGCTGTTGAGTTTCAGAGCTTGCTGCTGAGGTTAATTGAGATAATGAAACTCTGGTGTCCTGTTTTCTGGAGGTTTTATCTGACTCGTTAACCCTTGAATGCAGTCTGGAGAGATAAAACTGTCAGAGGAGAGGGGACTGGTATCAGAGGTTATGACATTGTCTCCATCTATACATAAAAGGCATTGTTACTTTACTGTTATGATTGAGGTGTGTTCGTCCATTATTCAGGTAGATGTACTTCTTGATTCAGAGGCAGAGGGCAATTTTATGGACACCACTTTTGCATTGGAGAAAGGGATTCCCTGTGTTGAAAAAACCCCACCTATTGCTATTCATGCAATAGATGGCAGAGCCCTTTCCAACCCTTATATTTCTAAGTAGACCAGTCCTAGTGCCATGTCTGTAGGAGTTCTCCATAAAGAGACTGTGATATGTCAGCTCCTATCATCTCCTTCATGTCCTGTTGTTTTGGGGTATCCTTGGTTACAAAAACACAATCCAGTCATAGACTGGAGAAGAAACACTGTTCTGTCATGGAGCAAGTCTTGTTTTGATTCATGCATGATTCCTGTCAAGTCTGTGCACACCATAAATGTACCCACTGCTGCTCCTTTATCTGTATTGGTTCCTATTCTGTATGAGGTGGTCAGGGAGGTTTTCATCAAAGGAGACTTTACCTGATCATAGACCCTATGATTGTGCTATTAATCTTCTCCCTGGCACTTTTCCTCCTAAGGGAAGAGTATATCCTCTGTCTCAACATGAGAACCTCATATTGGAGGAGTACATAAAGGATTCCCTTGCTAAGGGCTTCATAAGGAAATCTGTATCTCCTGCTGGTGCTGGGTTCTTTTTTGTCTCTAAGAAAGAGGGGGATTTAAGACCTTGCATAGACTATAGGGGATTAAATAAAATAACTGTGAAAAAGGCCTATCCCATTCCATTGATTGCTGAACTCTTTGACAGGCTAAAAGGTTCCCAGATCTTTACCAAGCTTGACCTAAGAAGTGCTTATAACTTAGTGCGTATTAAAGATGGTGATGAATGGAAAACCGCTTTCAATACCAGATCTGGTCACTATGAGTACCTTGTGATATTTGTTTAATGAAATGCGCCACAAAGAAAACGTCATACACGAAATACAAACAAAATGCAACGGGGGACAACAAAGACATCAGGGACAATGAACACAGGGGGTAACATAATCATGGGGGAAACACAGAATGACATGGAAAATGGCAGGAACTGAAGTCCACTGGGAAAACGGAAAATGAACTGGAATGGGAAATGGAAAATGAACTGTGGAATGAAAAACAAAAGTCCTCAGGGAAAAAATGACATACACATTACGAAGTGAGAATCGGCAAATGAAAAGAAAAACCTTAAAATTGGCAAGTGAATAAAGAAAATCTGTAAAATGAGACAGACGGCTGGCATTAAATAACTAACTACCTAAAATGTGGCACATGAACAAAAATGGATGAACCGTCAAACGAAGAGGGAAAACACAAAAAGGAAATCCTCAATCCGTGCAACCCCAACCAAAGTCCTCATGAACCCTCACACACCCATCCCAGGAACCTGCGAGACCCTTGCATAGTCCTTTGCACATGTAAGTCCGATCTCGTCAAGGTCCACCCACCCCCACATACAACCCACCTGAATGTACAACCCACCCGAGTACACAACCCACCCGAATATACAACCCTCCCCTTGAAACCATAATATTTACATATATACATATAACTGAAGCATAGAAAATCATATAAACGAACCATATATACAGAACATAAGAAAAACCATAATCAAAAGAATTACATGTGAAAATAAATATCCCAACTCGGGAAACCTTCTCCCCAAAAAAAACCTTTACAGAATAAACCCCCCCAAACAAAACCATGAGAAAACCGAACTGTCTGGACCAGACATAGGAAACAACCCTCCTCCCTCAGCTTCCACACCTGCTCTAGATGTTACCTAATGTGGAAACGGGTACTCACCTACCCTCACATGGGAGCCTTTCATAAAAATCAAAAACCGATCAAAAATCTACGGGGGAAAGGGTGTAATGACAGCGCATGTGTAAACCACCGTATGAGAGGTGTGAAAAAAAATCAGAGCGTACCATTAACATCCCTGGAGCTCAAGGCGGGCAGACCTTGACGTTGCGCCAAAACTTCTGCCAATAAGACGCATCCAGGGATGCCCTCTCAGAGGCACAGAGACCCGCCACCGCCGCCAGAATGTTGTGCACCACCACCTGACAGGGGAGGACCTTTTGACGGAGGGAAACCTGACACCGTGCGTTCCAAGTGTAATATCTAGTGACGGCGCTGACTAAGAATAACGTGCCCAAATGAAACCACCGCCCCCGAAGTTGGACATCCCATAGACCCACTCCGCGTAAGTCTGGCAGGAGGTGCATGGGATACCTAGGGCGGCGGAGACCTCGCGACAGACTGTCAGATTGAATGGGCACTCAAGGAGAAAGTGGTCCATGGACTCCACAGTCTCTGAACAATCCGCTCGGGGACAAACGCGGTCCGCAATGTTCATGTGCTTGAGGTTCCCTCGTACGTACAGCCTGCCGTGGAAGGAGAGGATAGCCACGTCTCGGAACTTGGGTGGAATTCTCCTGGAGTTCAGATTGTGCAACCCCGAAGAGAGAGTATGTGGCGGGCAGTCCTTCAAGACGAGGGAGGCGCTGTAGTTGGAGGCCAACACCCGGGACTCCACGACCTTCCTGGATGTATCTCTGACCTCCTCCACAGTGATGCCCCACCGTCGCATCATCCCTATGGCCTCGAGGACTGAAGTCGGGAGATAGGCAGAGTGACGGACTCTCGTACTTTTCACTATCCCCCCGTGAAACCATTCAGCCAAAAAAGGCAACACCCAGACCCTGAACCCGTGTACCCATCCAGGCGGGTCGTCCATCAGGAGACCCCCGAAATTCCTTTTCAGGAAAGCGATGGTAAAGAATACGACGGGGTTGACCATGGCCAGCCCGCCGTCTTTTCTGGACAGGTACGTGATCTCCCTCTGGATGAGGTTGAGCTTGTTCCCCCACAGCATGAGGAAGAACATGCCCAACAACCGGGTGTGAAGACTCTTCGGCAAGAGGAACACCACACTGACGTATCTGAAGATAGGCAGTATATAGGTCTTGATCAGGCGGACCCTCTCCGTCTGAGACAGCTTCCACCGGTGAGCCTCAGTGATCTTACCCGAAGCTATGGCCAACCTTTCGGTCCCGTTGCGGAGAGCATTGTCCCCCCGGCTGAACCGAATCCCTAGGATCTTAATCTCGGACTTGGGCGGCAGGAAACTGTCCGGGAGAGGAAACTCTTCCCCTTCCTTCCCTCACCAGAAAACTCCACTCTTGATCCTGTTTCCCCTGTCGACCCCCCTGAAACGCCCAGCCCCGTGCCTTCGAAGGAAGGGATCGATCGCAAAGGCGTACAGGAGGGGGCTAAGGGGACAGCCCTGTCGGACCCCGGCTAGGACCCGAAATGGCCGTCCCTTCCTGCCATTCACAAGAGCGAAGCTCTCTGCCCCCCAATAAAGGGTGATAAGCCAATTGATAAATTTTGCTGGAAGGCCATAGCGTCTCAATACTGCCCACAGATAGTGGTGGTCCACCCGATCAAAGGTCTTGGACTGGTCAAGTGCCAAGATGTATCCCATCCAATCCCCAGCCCTGCACCTGTCGACAGCCTCCCGTACCTCGAGAACGGCGTCGAAGACGTTACGGCCGCGAACTGTATAGAACTGCGAGTCGGACAGAAGACCCTCAGACAAAACTTGCAATCGCAGGAATAACTCTCTTGCCAAAATCTTCCTGTCGACATTCAGCAGCAAGATGGGAAGCCAGTTCCCCATGTCTGCCGTGTCGACCACCCCCGGCTTGGTCAGCAGTATCACAGCTGAGGTCCTAAACGTGGGGGGCAAAAGGCCCCCGTTAAGGGACTCGAAGATCTCAGCGAGATGGGGTGCCAAGAGAGCACTGAAACATTGATAAAACCCTGCCGTGAGTCCATCGGGCCCAGGCGCTTTACACTTGTTCTGGCTCGCTATGGCACCTTCCACCTCAGCTACGGTGATAGGGCCGATCAACTCCTCACTGAGGGAAGCCTCGAGATCAGGGTGAGGGTCGATGTCACTAAGGAAGCTCTCCACCTGGTCTGGCCGAGCCTGCTGCTTTCCGAGGAGTTCCAAATAGTACGATCTGACTACGTCTTGAATCACCCACGACGAATCCCGCAAGACCCCAGAGGTGTCACGTAGCCCAGAGATGACCTTGGTACCTTCCTTGCGCTTGCAACTGAGAAAGGGGTCGGGCGAGTGGTAAGACCCGTGATCTCTCTCCCTTAAAAGCGAGGAGTACCGATCGTACTGGAATTCCTTCATCAAGGAGCGGACCTCGGAGATCTCCCCAGAATCATCTCCTTGCGAGACCAGGCAGTCGAGCTTTCGTATAAGGCCGAAGTAGATCTTATACTTACTGTTCTGGGCGTTCACGGCAAGAGAGCAAAAAAGGGTACGCGCTCGCACCTTGACTATCTCCCACCACTCTGACTTCGAGGAAAATACGTCCTCTAAGGTCATCTGGTCTGCTAGGAATGTCGCGAGGTCTGCTTAACCCTCGCATCCGTAAGGAGGTCTGAATTGAGCCACCAAATCCCTCTGCCTCTCTCAGGGGACTTCGCGACGTTCAACTCGCAGGATAAAACAAGGTGGTCGGAAAACTCCACCGGCGTCAGCACCGGGGCTGTCGCCGGGAAGCCCTCCTTAACAAAAAAACCTATCTATCCTACTGCTGCTCTGACCTCGGTGAAAGGTGAACCCGGTGAGGCCTGGGACGTGCTGAATGTGCACATCTACCAGACTAGCCTGACTAACCATCTTATTTAGTAAAAGAAAATCGTATCTAAGGCGCCCTTTGGCACCCCCCTGTCCTTGGGCCTAGTGACGGTGTTAAAGTCACCACCAAAGAGGATCGCCTTAGATGTATAGAGGAAAGGCTCTATCTCGCTGAACAGGCACTTCCGCTCCCATTTCGACTGGGGGCCATAGATGTTAATCAGCCAGAGAGGCTGCCCGGCCAGCGAGACATCGAGGACCACGCATCTACCCTTCCTTAGCTCGACCACCCGTTGGAAAGTCACTTCCACATCTTGGAAGAGGATGGTCACCCCCTCGTATCTCTCCGTGGCCAGAGAGAAGGAGGGCCCCATCTCCACTTTCTCTTCACACGATGCAGGTCCGCCAGCGTATCCAGGTGGGTTTCCTGGATGAAGATGACCTGCTGGCGGGCCCTGCGAAAGTGGTCAAACGCGGCGAAGGTAGCCTTCGCCGACTTCAGGCTTGCCACGTTGTGTGTGGCCACGGAAAGAACGTGGTGGGAAGCCATCATGGGTGGTTAGCACGAAGAGGCTTCCCCCGTTTCCTACAATCCTCACCTTCGTCCTCTTAGGGGTACCTCTTGACAGATGTACCGGCGGGAACCGTCTCATCGTCCCCCAAGAGGACCACCTCGTACTCCTTGGAAGGCCCGTCCCCAGACCTGATGGGACCCTCGAGCTCCGCAGCTTCCACCAAGTCTGCCCACGAATCCTCCGACAGGGCGGAAAGGCAGTTGGACATCGTTACCGGCCCTTCGGTGGAAGGCGGCTTTGAGGATCGCTCCACAACAATGGGAGGACCAGTCCCCCCAGTTGCGGGGTGTTGAGGTGCCACAGCCCGGGGATTGACCTCCGAGGAGGAGGACGTCAGTGGTGCGGGTGTGGAAACCCCCTTCACTGTCTCCCCCTGTACCACAGTCTCCCCTGTACCACCTTCTTTGTAGTCCCCAAATATCCTATAGGCTTTGCAGGGCCTTTGCCCTTTCCCCCTACCACCTGCCACCCATCAGCGTCAGGTTCGGGGTGCTGATGGCCCCTGCCACCGGATTGTGGCCTCCCACCCCGGGACGTCGCTCCTGCCGCAGGAACACCCCTCCCCCTTCCCCCCGTCCGGCGATGGGGTGCCGGATAGCTGGGGTGTGAGCCGGGGGATGAGAGATGGGACCGTCAGCGGGAGTGGATCCCGCCCCCGTATCTGCATGTCCAGGATCGCCAGACCTTCTAGCCGGCGCAGTGCCTCCTGAGGAGGGTCGTGCGCCCCACCTCCCGCACTGCCTTGCTCCCCCGGAGGAGGCATGTCCTGCGGCTCGTCCCGCCAGATCTCCTCCAGGTTATGCTCAGCGAACGGGCAGGAGCGGTAGGCGTGCCCCAGCTCCCCACAGAGGTTGCACCGAATGTGGTCACATCCGTCCCTCAGGTGCCCTACATCACCGCAGAGCGCGCAGCGGAGAACCGCACATCCACTACTAAAATGTGTGTGGGAACCACACTTGAAACACGCTCGGGGCTGACCTGCGTAAAAGCATGACACCCTGTCAGCCCCTATGAAAAAGGACGTCGGCAGGTGCTGTACGACCTCCCGGATCTCGCGCAGCCGGAGGGCGAGCGTTCAGCCGCCTGTCCAGATCCCATCCTCGTATTACATCTTCTGCGGGGAGGATTTCACCTCCCCAAACCTCCTGACCCACACCAGGATGTCCGCGATCGGGATGGATTCGTTCGCGGTGAGGAAGGTCACCCGTTTGACCCCCTGCCGCGACACGGGGATCGCGGTGAATCCTTCCCAGTGAGTGTCCTTTACTATCCTCACCGCGTCCCACCCAGCCCAGAAGCGATCCAGGTGCTGCGAACTCAGAAAACTAACGTCGAACATCCTGGAGCGCTGAGATGGATGAGGGCGTAGAGGTCAGCCGGGGCGAACCCCATCTCCTTCAACCAGGAGAACACTGACCTGCGCTCCGGGACCATCCCCTCATCCTCCTTCACCAGCCGCACCACGTTCCTCCTCCTATCCCTTTGCACTGGGGACGAGAAAGGTCCCACAGGTGGTAGGCTTGTGCACCGATTTTTTTTTTTCGGTTCGAATTGTTCGGATGTTTAAAATTTTTGATTTGGCTCGTTTCGATCGATTTCTGTTTCGATTCGGTTCGGCTCGTTTTTCGTGTACATTTATTTTTCGGAATAATCGACCATTTTTCGTATTTTCGGGTCACTTTGCTCGTTTTTTGTATTGACTTTTCGTGATTTCGGAAATTTTCGTTTTTTTAGGAACGTCTGTTCTCCTCGTTTCAAAGTGTCTAACTCTATTCATTTTGACGTAAACTACTATGGTTTCCTTTTTTATACTTTATATATTTTTTTATAATAAATTTTTGGTTTGTTTTTCGGATCCGATAATTCATTCTGTCGATACGATAACTCTGGCGATTCTATTTTTTTATATTAAATAAAGATCCTTTTTTTCTTATGAATATACATTTCACAACTTTATTTAATCACATTAAAAAAATGGTATGAAAGCCAAGGAACAAAAAAAAAAAAAAGAACAAAACATTTTAAAAAACGCTTAACTGACCCGAATGGTCTGACTTTAAAAATAAAAACCAGAACAAAAAGGTTTTAAAACGGAAAAATTAGTTGATCAAAATGATCTGAAACGAAAAAGAAAAATAAATAAAATGATTTAAAACAGACAAAAATATAAATTAACCCTTTCGCTGCTGAGGCATTTCACGGCTTCCCTTCACGCCTGTGTGCGGCACTGCGGTCTGCTGCTGAGCTAATTTTTAACAGTTTCGCTCCTCTTGTTTAAACGCGTTTTTTTGAAGCCTTATTTTATAATATGACCCAGACATGTTATATATCGTTCTTTCCGGCAGACTCGGCAGATGATTCATAATATATCATTATCATATGTATGCGTCATGTCCTGTCTGTATATTATAACAAAAAAATGCAATAAAATTAGAATTTTCAATGTTTGTTTTACAAGATGTAAAGTGTTTTTTCACATTTTAACATGCGAGTGTTTGCGGTTATATTTTATGAGTTGCGTTTGTTAAAAGAATTTGAGACGGGGACTTATATTTTTTTGGGTGAAAATTACACTATTTTTAACAAACGCACCCCATACAAAAATCCTTAGTGCAGCATCATTGTTCACATTATAATTGAAATGGGAACAATATTGCTGCATTAACAAAACAAAACATAAAACCTGTTTATTTTTTTTATATTTTAATTTTTTATAATTTTTAACATTGTCATGTTTGGTATTTTTGGAAAGGCCATGCTCTGGTCGATCCAAAGATACCAAACATTAACCAATCGATAGCTGCCGCGGATCGAAGATAGGGGGTTCCAATGAACCCCCTATCTCCACCATTGGTCGCAGTTAGGGGTTAACTCCAGAACTGACGTCATTGTGACGAGGTCTTGGGACTGTCTGCAGCTGCCGTTCCCCCACGCTGTTGTCTTCCTGCAAAGACGTGACCATGTTGGTGGGCAGCGTCATAGCGGGCAGCGGTGGGAGAGAGAGAGCTCATAGCTGGGAGGAGGTGTTGCGTGAAGCTGCAAACAGGGACAAATAAACTAGACCTGAGCCGCACTGAGGATCTTTGGGTTGTGTCGGAGAAGACTTCACGCAGTGCTGCCATCAATATTTTTTGATAAATTCTTGGTTATGCAATGAATGTGACTGTGGACAAAAATCCATGTTGTTGTGACATCGCCTAAGCTTAACAAAACCAGGCCATGTCAATAATCAAATCTCAAGGCAGTACTACAAGGTTGTGTTAGTGACTTAGTGTGTGACATTTTTTGGCCAGGCAGGAATTGTAGAATGTGCACAGTCACATTCATGGCCACAAATATGTTGACAAATTTATGACAAAGGGTCCATAGAAATGTCAATAAATTTATGTACATATAATTTTAACAGTGTGGAAAAGAAACAAGCAATACATATTCACTTATTAAGTAAGGAAAAGCAACGCACACAAACAGGAAAATATAGAAAAAATATAAAATTTATTTACAACATGGGGAACATGCCAAGGATGGCAAACTGCCCAACAGGGCACAAACAAACATAGGGGAGGAGGCTGGTCTCACTGCCGCTCCAGGATGTCAGCGGCATTGCTAATATGCTCCCGCAACTCCTGGAGCAATTCCTGTATGGCATCTATGGTGGTTACAGCCAGGCGTAGCTCGCCGATCGCCATCCTATTTATCATCCTAATGCTGGATGTGTCCGGTCTGGATTCTCCTTCTATATATCCAATAAATAAAAGAAGGAAAATACAGTAAGTAAAGCAGGTTTCTATTTTTGACTGAAAGTCTTGAAAAAAATATAACAGTAGTATATACCAGTGCTGGCGGCCTCCTGAGGCTCTGACTCCTCCTCCGACTCCTCCACCACCGTTAGCATTTCTTCCGGTGCTATATCTAAGAAATTAAAGAAATAAAAAATACAGTAAACAACAAAACTGATTTATTTTTGAACAAAAGTCGATGCCAGATACAACAGTAAAAAAAAAAACCTGGACTCGTGGCCTCCTGCTGCAGCTCCGGCTCCCTCTCTCCATTGCCCTGCTCCTCCTCTTCCTCCTCCTCTTGTGCTATACATAATTTTTTTTAATTAAAATACAGTAAACAAAAAATGTTTGTTTTTTACCAAAGTCGTTGCAAAATAAAACAGTATATACCAGCGCTGGTGGTCGCCCGTGGCTCCTCCTCCTCCTCCACTGGGGCACTGGTGCCCGTCGGGGCAGATGCTGCCTTCTTCCTGTCTTCTGCCAAATCCAAAAAATAACACGTAAATAATGCAGACTGGAAAAAATGGTATATCTATACAATATATTGCTGAAAGTATTTCGACACCTCTCCACTACCCACTACCAGCTTGACCCACCACTACTCCCATCTCATAGTTCTAAAGTCACAAAATATATATTACCGTTCAATTATATATTTTTTTCAGAAGTAAACATTACGTTTATTCAATAAAAACTATTATTTGTGTTGTGTGCGTACAAAACGCATTGTGCGACTGCTTTTATTTATTTTATAGATGCCTCAGCCTCAGTTTCACTTTCTGCGAATAAAACTGTGGATATAGCAGAAACAACATAAACCCGCCATTTTGTTTTGAAATTTGCATCTAAAGCGTTCAATAATGACACTGCTGCAGCAAACTGAATTGCTGCGCTGCAACAATTCAGCAGCTGCTGAGGATTTATTGAACGCGGCTCTGTTTGGATGCACTTTCAGAAGAACTACATGTCCCATCCTACCACTTAGCAGAGACGCAGAGATTTTTGTTGATGCGCAGGTGGGAGCCAATATTGGGCAAGCTGCGGGTCTTCTCGTATGCATCACTCAATCACAACAACCTCCCCCCCAGCACACTACAGTACACACAGTGCCAAAAGAAATCCAGCATTGTAACTTCATCTACATACATCAAATGTCACACTTTCACGATTACGTAAAATCACAAAAAAGAAGAGCTATGGCAAAAATGCATGTATGATGAGTCGTGAAAACGCAAAGCTATACACAATCACATTGCATGAAAAAAGGACTAGATAAATCAACGCATTTCTGTGCACATTAGCACATGAAAGCACATTATTATTATTATACAGGATTTATATAGCGCCAACAGTTTGCGCAGCGCTTTACAATATAACATGACACTTATGTTTGGCTATGACATGCCGGATGTGCCTCAATTGCTCCTCCTCGCGCATCTTGAGGTAGGACCAGCGTTTTCGGAGCTGGTCCTTCGTCCGGTCCTTCCCGAACAGCTCCACGATGGTGGTGCAAACCTTATTGAGGATACGGTCCTTGCGGACGTTATTCTTCCTGCCGTAAGGGCCCTTACGGCAGTCGTAGTCTTTCCGATCAAAGATGCGGACCAGCTCCAACATCTCCTCAAATGCCATGTTGCTGGCCCGCTTCTTCCTGGGTTGTGTCTCATGGGTGGAAGAAGATGAGGAGGTGTCCGAATGGGACTCGTCTCTTTCAGCCATGATCAAAATCAAAATCAATATTTTTTGGGCTGTCAAAAAAGTTGTCAAAAAACTGGCTCAACAAAGTTACGACATCGCGCGCGCGCGCACATGCGCGACCCGCGGACGAATCGGATCCGACTACGAAGGAATTATCGTATCGACAGAATTATCGGATCATTGGAAACAAAAACAAGTGATACACATTTACAAATACAAAATTTACAGAATCAGCGATATAACCGATAATAGTTAAATATACGATGTCCAGAATTACCGAAATGGAACCGAAATCACAAATGGAACCGAAATCATGAATAGAGCGAAAATAAATTTCGATTTGACACATTTCAAGTCCATTTGAAAATTCCGAAAATATTTTGTTTCGGCTCGGAAAACTTTTCGGATCCGATTCGGAAATTCGGCCGAATCCGAAAACACGAGTCGGGAAATTTCGTGAAAAATCCGAAATTCCGAAACCGCACATCCCTAGTAGGTGGCCGGTTCGGATGGCCACGGGGAGACGGCCCCCGAGCCCATGCACCGGCCAGGGTCCCCGGCCCCGAAGACGGGCCAGCCGACAAAGCTGGGACACCACTATCGGCGGGACCAGCCAGGAGGGGCCTGAGACGGAAGGTCAGAACGAACTGAGGGTGTCCCAGACCAAAGCCCTCCGCCTGCTCGGTCGCCTCCACCAGCAATGCATCGCTGCCCTGGGAGTCGAAATCTTTCATGTCCTCAACGGTGGGTGCAGCAGAAACAGGGGTGGCATCACCCCCACCTGCAGGTGTCAAGGCAGCAATGGTTCCATGGGACCCAGGAGCAACGGTTCCTACAGTAGTGGGCTGGGGAACAACACTTCCCACACCAGAGCGTGCGGGAGCAACACTTCCCACACCAGAGCGTGCGGGAGCAACACTTCCCACACCAGAGCGTGCGGGAGCAACACTTCCCACACCAGAGCGTGCGGGAGCAACACTTCCCACACCAGAGCGTGCGGGAGCAACACTTCCCACACCAGAGCGTGCGGGAGCAACACTTCCCACACCAGAGCGTGCGGGAGCAACACTTCCCACACCAGAGCGGCGGGAGCAACACTTCCCACACCAGAGGGTGCGGGAGCAACACTTCCCACACCTGAGGGTGCGGGAGCAACACTTCCCACGCCAGTGGGCATGGGAGCAACACTTCCCACACCAGAAGGCCTGGAAACATTTCCCACAGTGGTGGGCTTGGGGGCAATGGCGGTCCCTTTGGTAACCGTAGAAGTTTTTGAAGTAACAGCAGACCTTGTAGTTGGTCCAGAACCATCAGCTTTGTCTGATGTCACAATATTAGCAACCATGGGCCTAGGAACATGGGGCCCAGAAACCACTGAGAGGTTGTTCACAGCAGCAATTTCGGTTCCTGCAGCCCCAGGGGCACCAGACCCCGCACCGCCGGTCTGAGCAGCAATGCTGGGCCCAGAGGCCCCAGGGGCAACAGGTCCCACTTCATTTATACTATGGGCAACAGTGGTCCCAGAGGACCCAAGGGCAACAGAGGGGGCAACGGCAGGGGTACCAGAGGGGGCAACGGCAGGGGTACCAGAGGGGGCAACGGCAGGGGTACCAGAGGGGCAACGGCAAGGGTACCAGAGGGGGCAACGGCAAGGGTACCAGAGGGGACAACGGCAAGGGTACCAGAGGGGCAATGGCGAGGGTACCAGAGGGGGCAACGGCGGGGGCACCAGAGGGGGCAACAGACTGTGCCGAGGTAGTGACAATCATGGTCTCAGCGGACCCATCCGAGGCAACAGACCTGGCACCTGGAGGTGCAGGAACGGCGGTAGGTGGCCAACCGGTGATGGGCCTTAGGGACCCAGGGGCAACCCCCCCACCCACAACAGAAACAAATACAGCATCTTCCCTAGTAGAAACCAACCCACCCCTCTCCCCAGGTACTTCAAGCGTGTGTGGCTCGGAGGCCACCTCAGCCATACCTTGCTCCTGCTGAGCAACAATAGCCCCCTTCCCCTTAACCACAACATTTGAAACTGTAACATGTGCCACATTTGCATAGCTATGTACATTAAGCCTCCCTAGCATGACCCCCGTGGGTCCTACCTTGCCAGCTGTCATACCTGAATCCCCGGGTGATTCGAGAGCCGTGCCTGCCTGCTCCCTCTGTTCGGGTCAGTGGGTGGGAGCCTCCGCAGCTACAAGGTCTAGAGGAGAGTTCTCTGCAGCTGTGTCAAAGGATCCTCCTGCATGGGGAGCGTCCACCTCCGCAGCGCCGGTGGGCAGTGGGACCCCCACTCCAGCGATGGCCGAGTGGTCTGGACCAGCAGGGGACCTGCCATCAGTGAGAGCCGCCTCTTGGTTACTTGCGTCTCCGGTGGGATCAGGTGGTCTGCTCGCCCTCGAGGGAGGCATAGGGGCCACTGGGGCATCGCATGGGCCAGGCGCCCCTTCCGAGGGTCCGGATGCTGTAGTAGCTCCTGGGACCATAGCAGCCTTGTTTGTATGTCCGGGGTTGGTGGAGGGACCTCCCGCACCGGAATCATGGGCAGTCACTGGTGAGCCCCCAGCATGGGAAGCAGCCGCCCCCGCAAACTCAGAGGCCAGCTCGCTCCCTGTGACAGCACTGGCCACACATGTCTTCACGGCGGAGGACCCTCTGACAGTCTGGGCAGCCGCCTGTCCAGAGCACCTCCTCTCTGGGCATGGCAATCAAGTGGGACAAAGCACTCACCGGGTCCACCGTGTGTCCACCGCACGCTGTTCCGGCACCTTCGATCGTTAGAGCATCCGAGCCCTGAAGCTTGGAGCCAGCTGAAGCACGTCCTCCTCCAGGCGCAGCGGCTCTCCCTCTGCAGACGCGCACAGCCTCCAACCCGGAAGCGGAAGCTGAGGAGTCCCCATCTGTCTCACGGTCTGGAGGATGCCTGGAATCTCGCGATTTTTGTTTTCTGCGCTTACGCTGCTTGCTGGTATCATCTGGGCATTCCGATTCAGCAAAAAATAGATCCCTGGTGAGGTTACCACGGGGCTCCTGTGGGACTTTCAGGATCCAGGCCTGTCGATCTCCTGCAGCAGTCCAGTCTTCAGATGGTGCGGTATGTGTACTGCACCTCGGTGTAGTAGCGCCTGGATCAATCTTCTGGGGTTTAGCCACGGGGGAATCTGGTATGGGGGGGGGTCAGAGATTGTCAGGTTTAATACCTTGCAGGTACTTGCCTTTCAGGTGATGAGGCCGTTATGCAGGTCTCGGGATGCACACACTTGTGGGAGAGGAGAAGAGAACAACACAGGAGGGCTGTGGGACAGGGTACACTGGAAACTCACAGGTTGGCTGAGGGTGATGGGGAAAGCAATCCTTGAGTCCAGGTGCAAGGGTAGCTGCTCCTGGGAGAGCACGTTGTGAAGGGTCGTTGCTCCTGGGAGAGCACGTGGGAAGGGTAGTTGCTCCTGGGAGAGCACAGTCAGTATTGGGGGGTGTTGGAGCAGGGGGAAACACGATGAGCGGATAGGGAAAGCAGGTTTCTGCAGCTTGGTATTTGCAGGTCTTGTTCATAGGAACAGGAGACAACAATGAAGCATTCGGCAGAGGGTGTGTTGAGCCTTTATTGATTAGGCAGAGGGGTGTGTCATGTGACCTGTGGTGTGTGGTTTTAACTCTTTATTAGCTGGTTCACAACAGAAGGGCAGCACCTTTCATGCAGCTGCCACTTGCATGGATTCACGCAGGAACGGACAGGTACGGTCCTGACAGTACCCCCCCCCCTCTTTAGAAATCTCACTCTGGGCGATGAAGTGACCGGAATACCAGCCTGGGCACACATCTTCCGCTGGCTTCTTCAGGATTGCATGGCCATAGATTGGCAAGAAAATGTTCACAGAAGAAGGGTCACCGTCACCACTGGAAGGTGGAATAAGGATCCATAGGTTTTCTTGGGCACTTCAGGAAGGGCGTCTGGATTGTTAGTTGGGGTACACTTTTTCCTCTGGCGGCGCCGTGTCCGAGAGCTGGGTATCTTTTGGTCTCGTGGGGGTAGAACAGTGACTGTAGAGCCCACATATCCCACTCGCTGACCTGGAGGTCCCTGTGAGCGTCGGGCGGTTTGTGGTTCACCATCATCAGAGTCTTCCGTGTCCCAGACCCCTGGCGCATATTCATATATTGGGTGGCAGGGCGACAGATATTGCTGGATGTGAGTACTGGGAGTTGCAGTGGTCAGCGCCATAACTGATCTCTTGGATTGGCGTTCAGCTTCCCGGAGCTTCAGTGCCTCCTCAAACCTCACCAGGTCCTCTATACAGATTAATGTCCCATTAGAAGCGTACACACAGTCTGGAGGTAGGGGTTCTTGAGGAGCAGTAGTAGCACTGGCCACAAAGTGCTGCCTGGGAGTGATGGGTGTGCTGCTTGAAGTCAGAGCGGTCTCCATCTCCATAGGAGGATCAGACTCCTCAGACACTAGGTACTCTTGCTCTATAGAATCAGACTCCAGGAATTCTGTGGGTTCTGTCTCCATGGGCAGTACTTCCTCCTCAGAGCTAGCCGCCAGGGACCCCGAACCTCTGGGTACCATGGTTATGGATCGTCTGGGGGCAGGTTTCGGTGCAGGAGGTTTCCTGGGAGCTGGCTTTGGCACTTTCTCAGGCTTTTTCACCAGTGCAGGCTTTGGTGCCTTTGCAGACCTGGGCTTAGGTGCAGGCACGGTAGCTTTCACCGGTTGGGGCGGCGGTGCAGGCTTGGTTACCTTACCAGCCTTAGCCACTGCAGCAGGCTTGGGAATTGCTGCAGGCTTGGGCCCTGGTGCAAGCCTGGTCTCTTCACGCGGGGGCAGCGTGATCTTGACACGGGGCGTACTTCTTGGCATAGGAATTTTTGCAGACCTTTGTCCAGGGATCTCCTTCTTGGGTGGTCTTATTGGGCAGTCTACCAAGAAATGGTTGGAACCCCCGCAGTACAGGCAGAGATTGAGGGTCTGCCTTCTGGTATGCTCCTCTGGTGACAGGGGATCACGTTTCTTCCCAGCAGGAGTACGCACCTTAGTGGAGGGGTCCCATACGGTTTGCAACAGCTCTTTCATGAGGGTGGACAAGTGTTGGAATAGGTCCTGGAAAGTTCTCCTAATCACCTCCATTAAAGCGTGCATTGCTGCGGTCTCATTCTTTTCAGGCTTCATTGTGTGTCAGGTTTAATACCTTGCAGGTACTTGCCTTTCAGGTGATGAGGCAGTTATGCAGGTCTCGGGGATGCACACACTTGTGGGAGAGGAGAACAACACCGGAGGGCTGTGGGACAGGGTACACTGGAAACTCACAGGTTGGCTGAGGGTGATGGGGAAAGCAATCCTTGAGTCCAGGTGCAAGGGTAGCTGGCTAGCTGCTCCTGGGAGAGCACGTTGGGAAGGGTAGTTGCTCCTGGGAGAGCACAGTCAGTATTGGGGGTCTTGGAGCAGGGGAAACACGATGAGTGGATAGGGAAAGCAGGTTTCTGGAGCTTGGTATTTGCAGGTCTTGTTCATAGGAAAAGGAGACAACAATGAAGCATTGGGCAGAGGGTGTGTTGAGCCTTTATTGATTAGGCAGAGGGGTGTGTCATGTGACCTGTGGTGTGTTTGGTTTTAACTGTTTATTAGCTGGTTCACAGCAGAAGGGCAGCACCTTTCATGCAGCTGCCACTTGCATGGATTCACGCAGGAACGGACAGGTACGGTCCTGACAGAGATACTCTGGGAATCTGTCTCCATGACATCCTTTGCTCTGGCCATGCTGTCCTGCAGGGCCTGGGGGGGGGGGTCGATGGCGCTGCACCCAGGGAGGCGGAAGGATGCGGGGACGCAGCTTGCACTGAGTCATTTTGACGTTTAATGGACTGCAGGAGATGTGCTTTCAGTGATTCTAAATCTTCTGCGGTCGCCAATAGGTAATCCTGTAATTGTTCTTCTGTTGTCAGTTCTTGGATCCTGGGACGGATGGGGACCCTCTTTGCAGTGCCCACCTTGGTCCTCGCCACCCTCTGCTCCCGAAGTTCCTTCTTTATGGCGTGCAGCTGGGCTTCTGCAGCATCGTATCAGGACTGCAAGTTGTTCAGGTGAGTCCTCATACTACGCGGGCACCGAGTGTCCACCTTCCCCTGAAGTCACCGCTGCATACGAGGGACCCACTGGCGCCGTACTGGATCTTGCAGTTCCTGACCCCGGCCTCGTCTTCACAGACCCGGCAGTCGACAACCCAGATGTGCTGGCGTCAGAGTCTGCCGCGGTAAGGGCACTTGAGGCCGGGGTGCCAGCGCTACTGTGGTCCCGCATCGGGAGGTCTTCTAAATATAGGCGCCCAGTGTGGATCATCTGCTGGCATGTAAGCAGAGCCCCAGACAGGGTCCTCCTTTGATGATCTGTGGGGCTTGCCCCTGGCGGATTTACAGTGGCGCAGCCTGGCCTCCAAGACGAGAGCCAAGGCCTGCACGTCTTCTAACTGGGCCTGGGCAAGCCGGCGAACACGCTCAATTTCTGGCCACGAACCAGGGGGGGTCGTGAGGCTGGTGGAAAACCACAGAGGTACTTACAGTTGTGTTCAAAATTATTCAACCCCCAATGCTGTAAAGGGTTTTAGGGAATTTAGTGTACATTTGTAATTGTATTCAGAATGAAATCCTACAAGGACTTTTTAAAGAACCATATGCAACTAAAATGACATCAATTGGTTTTGTAATACAGTAGTAAATGTTTCTTTTGTGAACTCTTCATTGACACAATTATTCAACCCCTTAAAGACTACCACTCATTGAAAACACCTGTGGATGTCACGGGAGCAGCAATAAAGCATAATAAGCACCAATTAGGCAGCTTTAAAATGACTGTGATACTCAGCTCCTTCTAGACATTTACTGGTGTGGTTACAAACATGGTGAAGTCAAGAGAATGGTCCAGGAAGACAAGAGAAGAGGTGATTACTCTTCACAGAAAGGGCAATGGCTATAAGAAGATTGCAAAGATGTTAAACATACCAAGAGAGACCATAGGATGCATCATTCGCAAATTCAAGGCAAAGGGCACTGTTGAAACGCTACCTGGTCGTGGCAGAAAGAAGATGCTGACTTCGACTGCTGTGCGCTACCTGAAGCGTAGAGTGGAGAAAAGTCCCCGTGTGACTGCTGAGGAACCGAGAAAAGATTTCAGATGTGGGTACTAAAGTTTCAGCTCAGACAATACGGCGCACACTGCGTAATGAAGGCCTCCATGCCAGAACTCCCAGGCGCACCCCCTTGCTGTCTCCAAAGAATAAGAAGAGTCAACTGCAGTATGCCAAAAGTCATGTGGACAAACCACAGAAGTTTTGGGATAGTGTTCTGTGGACTGATGAAACAAAATTAGAACTGTTTGGGCCCATGGATCCACGCTATGTTTGGAGGAGGAAGAACAAGGCCTATGAAGAAAAGAACACCTTGCCTACTGTGAAGCATGGCGGGGGGTCAATCATGCTTTGGGGCTGTTTTGCTTCTGCAGGTACAGGGAAGCTTCAGCGTGTGCAAGGTACCATGAATTCTCTTCAGTACCAGGAGATATTGGATGACAATGTGATGCAGTCTGACACAAACCTGAGGCTTGGGAGACGTTGGACCTTTCAACAGGACAATGATCCCAAGCATACCTCCAAGTCCACTAGAGCATGGTTGCAGTTTAAAGGCTGGAACATTTTGGAGTGGCCATCGCAGTCACCTGACTTAAATCCGATTGAGAACCTCTGGTGGGACTTAAAGAAAGCAGTTGCAGTGCGCAAGCCTAAGGCTAGGGTCAGACTAGCGCAGTTTTAACGTGCGTTTAGCCGCACGAAATCACGGCCGTACTAGCAGCAAATGACGTCCAATGCCGGGGAACATACGACGAACGGCCGCACGAAAGTTCGTCCGCGCAACGCAAGTGGCCAACGAACGCATTTTTTCGAGAACGTCAAACCGCTACTACTGACGTACAGAGTGCGCTGCGGCCGCATAGCGGCGTGTGTGTGTGATTGGGAGACGTCAGACGCTGCTAATGTCCGGCTAACATCACGTCCAGACACAAAAAGTGTTTTATTGACGATCCGTACAAAATCACGGACGAAAAGGCGCATCGTATGACCGCTATCGCGTATTCCGGAAAAAAATACGTACGTTCGTTCGACCGCACTTTTTCACGGACAACGTGAAAAATGCGTTCGTCTGACCCTAGCCTAAGAATGTGACTGAACTGGAGGCTTTTGCCCATGACGAATGGGCGAAGAAACCCGTAGATAGCTGCAAGACACTTGTGTCAAGCTATGCTTCACGTTTAAAAGCTGTTATAACTGTAAAAGGATGTTGTACTAAGTCTCTAAGATTGAATGTCACTTGGGGGTTGAATAAAACTGATAATGATGTGAGCACAGAAAAGACATTTGTGGTTATTTCATTATAAATGTTATGTTATATTTGTCTGACCTACACGTGCCTCTTTGATTTAATTGTAAGCAAGATAACTGAATGATCAAAATCAAATGTCAAACTGGCCAAAACACTCAATTTCAGTGGGGGTTGAATAATTTTGAACACAACTGGAACTGGTTCAGGATGTCCTTCCAATTCGGTGGCAAAGTAGGAACATCAGGGGTTCCCGCCCTGGAAGCCATGGTAGCAGAGGGGGAAACAGGGAAGGCAAGAAGGTAAAAATCCAGGCAGGGTCAGCCCCAGCCTTCCCCCAGTTCCAGAAAGATCCAGGCTCCTCCCTCCAGCAATCAACAAACACAAAGCACCTTGTGATATTTGTTTAATGAAATGCGCCACAAAGAAAACGTCATACACGAAATACACACATCAAACAAAATGCAACGGGGGAAAACAAAGACATCGAACACAGGGGGTAACGTAATCATGGGGGAAACACAGAATGACATGGAAAATGGCAGGAACTGAAGTCCACTGGGAAAACGGAAAATGAACTGTGGAATGAAAAACAAAAGTCCTCAGGGAAAAATGACATACATAATATGAAGTGAGAATCAAAAGAAAATCCGTAAAATTGGAAAATGAATAAAGAAAATCTGTAAAATGAGACAGACGGCTGGCATTAAATAACTAACTACCTAAAATGTGGCACATGAACAAAAATGGACGAACCGTCAAATGAAAAAGAAAATCCAATGTCCTCTTGGAAAACACAAAAATAAATCCTCAATCCGTGCAACCCCAACCAAAGTCCTCATGAACCCTCACACACCCATCCCAAGAACCTGCAAGACCCTCGCATAGTCCTTTGCACGTGTAAGTCCGGTCTCGTCAAGGTCCACCCACCCCCACCCTATATACAACCCACCCGAATGTACAACCCTCCCCTTGAAACCATAATATTTACATATATACATATAACTGAAGCATAGAAAATCATAGAAACAAACCATATATACAGAACATAAGAAAAACCATAATCAAAAGAATTACATGCGAAAATAAATGTCCCAACTCGGGAAACCTTCTCCCCAAAAAAAACCTTTACAGAAACCCCCCCCCCCAAATCCCACCCAAACAAAACCAAATCCCACCCAAACAAAACCAAATCCCCAAAACCATGAGAAAACGGAACTGTCTGGACAGACATAGGAAATAACCCTGCTCCCTCAGCATCCACATCCGCTCTAGATGTTACCTATCGTGGAAACTGGTACTCACCTACCCTCACGTGGGAGCCTTTCATAAAAATCAAAAACCAATCAAAAATCTACGGGGGAAAGGGTGTAAGGACAGTGCATGCGTAAAACCACCGTATGAGAGGTGTGAAAAGTCAGAGCGTACCGTTAACGTCCCTGGAGCTCAAGGCGGGCGGACCTTGACGTTGCGCCAAAACTTCTGCCAATTAGACGCGTCCAGGGATGCCCTCTCAGAGGCACAGAGACCCGCCACCGCCGCCAGAATGTTGTGCACCACCACCTGACAGGGGAGGACCTTTTGGCGGAGGGAAACCTGACACCGTGCGTTCCAAGTGTAATACCTAGTGACTGCGCTGACTAGGAATAACGTGCCCAAATGAAATCGCTGCCCCCCCCAGAGTTGGACGTCCCATAGACCCACTCCGCGTAAGTCTGGCGGGAGAGGCATGGGATACCTAGGGCGATGGAGACCTCGCGACAGACTGTCAGATTGAATGGGCACTCAAGGAGAAAGTGGTCCATGGACTTCACAGTCTCTGAACAATCCGCTAGGAGACAAACGCGGTCCGCCATGTTCATGTGCTTGAGGTTCCCTCGTACGTACAGCCTGCCGTGGAAGGAGAGGAACGCCACGTCTCGGAACTTGGGTGGAATTCTCCTGGAGTTCAGATTGCGCAACCCCGAGGAGAGAGTACACGGCGGGCAGTCCTTCAAGATGAGGGAGGCGCTGTAGTTGGAGGCCAACACCCGAGACTCCACGACCTTCCTGGGTGTATCTCTGACCTCCTCCACATTGATGCCCCACCGTCGCATCATCCCTACGGCCTCGAGGACTGAAGTCGGGAGATAGGCAGAGTGACGGACTCTCGTACTTTTCACTATCCCCCCGTGAAACCATTCAGCCAAAAAAGGCGACACCCAGACCCTGAACCCGTGTACCCATCCAGGCGGGTCGTCCATCAGGAGACCCCAAAATTCCTTTTCAGGAAAGCGATGGTAAAGAATACGACGGGGTTGACCATGGCCAGCCCGCCGTCTTTTCTGGACAGGTACGTGATCTCCCTCCGTATGGGGTTGAGCCTGTTCCCCCACAGCATGAGGAAAAACATGCCCAACAACCGGGTGTGAAGACTCTTCGGCAAGAGGAATACCACACTGACATATCCGAAGATAGGCAGTATATAGGTTTTGATCAGGCAGACCCTCTCCGTCTGAGACAGCTTCCACTGGTGAGCCTCAGTGATCTTACCGGAAGCTAAGGCCAACCTTTCGGTCCAGTTGCGGAGAGCATTGTCCCCCCGGCTGAACCGAATCCCTAGGATCTTAATCTCGGACTGGGGTGGCGGGAACACGTTTAAGGGACTGCAGGAGATGTGCTTTTAGTGAATCTAAATCCTCGGCGGTCGCGACACAGGGATCGCGGTGAATCCCTCCCAGTGAGTGTCCTTTACCATCCTCACTGCGTCCCACCCAGCCCAGAAGCGATCCAGGTGCTGCGATGTCAGAAAACTAACGTCGAACATCCTGGAGCCGCTGAGATGGATGAGGGCGTAGAGGTCAGCCGGGGCGAACCCCATCTCCTTCAACCAGGAGACCACCGACCTGCGCTCCGGGACCATCCCCTCGTCCTCCTTCACCAGCCGCACCACGTTCCTCCTCCTACCCCCTTGCACTGGGGACAAGAAAGGTCCCGTAGGCGGCCGGTTTGGACGGCCACGGGGAGGCGGCCCCCGTGCCCATGCACTGGCCAGGGTCCCCGGCCCCGAAGACGGGCCAGCCGACGAAGCTGGGACACCACTATCGGCGGGACCAGCCAGGGGGCGCCCTCCCAGGACCAGAGATGCCCGAAGGACCAGCCCGCGGAGGGGCCCGAGACGGAGGGTCAGAATGAACTGAGGGCGTCCCAGACAGCAAGGCTGCTGCGGGACGAAAACCCTCCGCCTGCTCAGCCGCCTCCGCCAGCAATGCATCGCTGCCCTGGGAGTCGAAATCATTCATGTCCTCAACGGTGGGTGCAGCGGACCCAGGGATGGCATCACCCTCACCTGCAGGTGTCAAGGCAGCAATGGTTCCACAGGACCCAGGAGCAAAGGTTCCCACAGCAGTGGGCTGGGGAACAACACCTCCCACACCAGAGGGTGCGGAAGCAACACCTCCCACACCAGAGGGTGCGGAAGCAACACCTCCCACACCAGAGGGTGCGGAAGCAACACCTCCCACACCAGAGGGTGCGGAAGCAACACCTCCCACACCAGAGGGTGCGGAAGCAACACCTCCCACACCAGAGGGTGCGGAAGCAACACCTCCCACACCAGAGGGTGCGGAAGCAACACCTCCCACACCAGAGGGGCGGAGCAACACTACCACACCAGAGGTGCGGGAGCAACACCTACCACACCAGAGGGTGCGGGAGCAACACCTACCACACCAGAGGGTGCGGGAGCAACACCTCCCACACCAGAGGGTGCGGGAGCAACACCTCCCACACCAGAGGGTGCGGGAGCAACACCTCCCACACCAGAGGGTGCGGGAGCAACACCTCCCACACCAGAGGGTGCGGGAGCAACACCTCCACACCAGAGGGTGCGGGAGCAACACCTCCCACACCAGAGGGTGCGGGAGCAACACCTCCCACACCAGAGGGTGCGGGAGCAACACCTCCCACACCAGAGGGTGCGGGAGCAACACCTCCCACACCAGAGGGTGCGGAGCAAACCTCCCACACCAGAGGGTGCGGGAGCAACACCTCCCACACCAGAGGGTGCGGGAGCAACACCTCCCACACCAGAGGGTGCGGGAGCAACACCTCCACACCAGAGGGTGCGGGAGCAACACTTCCCACACCAGAGGGTGCGGGAGCAACACTTCCCACACCAGAGGGTGCGGGAGCAACACTTCCCACACCAGTGGGTGCGGGAGAAACACTTCCCACACCAGTGGGCCTGGAAGCAACACTTCCCACACCAGTGGGCCTGGAAGCAACACTTCCCACACCAGTGGCCTGGAAGCAACACTTCCCACACCAGTGGGCCTGGAAGCAACACTTCCCACACCAGTGGGCCTGGAAGCAACACTTCCCACACCAGTGGGCCTGGAAGCAACACTTCCCACACCAGTGGGCCTGGAAGCAACACTTCCACACCAGTGGGCCTGGAAGCAACACTTCCCACACCAGTGGGCCTGGAAGCAACACTTCCACACCAGTGGGCCTGGAAGCAACACTTCCCACACCAGTGGGCCTGGAAGCAACACTTCCCACACCAGTGGGCCTGGAAGCAACACTTCCCACACCAGTGGGCCTGGAAGAAACACTTCCCACACCAGTGGGCCTGGAAGAAACACTTCCCACACCAGTGGGCCTGGAAGCAACACTTCCCACACCAGTGGGCCTGGAAGCAACACTTCCCACACCAGTGGGCCTGGAAGCAACACTTCCCACACCAGTGGGCTTGGGGACAATGGCGGTCCCTTTGGTAACCATAGAATTGTTTGAAGCAACAGAAGACCTTGTAGTTGGTCCAGAACTATCAGCTCTGTCTGATGTCACAATATTTGCAACCATGGGCCTAGGAACATGGGGCCCAGAAACCACCGAGAGGTTGTTCACAGCAGCAATATTGGTTCCTGCAGCCCCAGGGGCGCCAGACCCCGCACCGCCGGTCTGAGCGGCAATGCCAGGCCCAGAGGCCCCAGGGGCAACAGGTCCCACTACATTTATACTATGGGAAACAGTGGTCCCAGAGGACCCAAGGGCAACAGAGGGGACAACAGCGGGGGTACCAGAGGGGACAACGGCAGGGGTACCAGAGGGGGCAACAGCGGGGGCATTAGAGGGGGCAACAGGCTGTGCCGAGGTAGTGACAATCATGGTCTCAGCGGACCCGTCCAGGGCAACAGACCTGGCACCTGGAGGTGCAGGAACGGCGGTAGGTGGCCAACCGGTGATGGGCCTTAGGGACCCAGGGGCAACCCCCCCACCCACAACAGAAACAAATTCAGCATCTTCCCTAGTAGCAGCCAACCCACCCCTCTCCCCAGGTACTTCAAGCGTGTGTGGCTCGGAGGCCACCTCAGCCGTACCTTGCTCAATAGCCCCCTTCCCCTTAACCACAACATTTGAAACTGTAACATGTGCCACATTTGCATAGCTATGTACATTAAGCCTCCCTAGCATGACCCCCGTGGGTCCTACCTTGCCAGCTGTCATACCTGAGTCCCCAGGTGATTCGAGATCCATGCCTGCCTGCTCCCTCTGTTCGGGTCGGTGGGTGGGAGCCTCCACAGCTACAGGGTCTAGAGGAGAGTTCTCTGCAGCTGTGTCATCAAAGGGTCCTCCTGCATGGGGAGCGTCCACCTCTGCAGGGCATGTGAGCAGTGGGACCCCCGCTCCAGTGATGGCCGAGTGGTCTGGACCAGCAGGGGACTTGCCATCAGTGAGAGCCGCCTCTTGGTTACTTGTGTCTCTGGTGGGATCAGGTTGTCTGCTCGCCCTCGAGGGAGGCATAGGGGCCACTGGGGCATCGCATGGGCCAGGCGCCCCTTCCGAGGGTCCAGATGCCGTAGTAGCTCCTGGGACCATAGCAGCCTTGTTTGTATGTCTGGGGTTGGTGGAGGGACCTCCCGCACCGGAATCATGGGCAGTCACTGGTGAGCCCCCAGCATGGGAAGCAGCCGCCCCTGCAAGCTCAGAGACCAGCTCGCTCCCTGTGACAGCGCTGGCCGCACAGGACCCCCCGGCAGTCTGGGCAGCCGCCTGTTCGAGCACCTCCTCTCTGGGCACGGCAATCAAGTGGGGCAAAGCACTCACCGGGTCCGCCGTGTGTCCACCGCAAGCTGTCCCGGCACCTGCGATCGTTAGGGCATCCGAGCCCTGAAGCGTGGAGCCAGCTGAAGCATGTCTTCCTCCAGGCGCAGCGGCTCTCCCTCTGCAGACACGCACAGCCTCCAACCCGGAAGCGGAAGCTGAAGAGTCCCCATCTGTCTCGTGGTCTGGAGGATGCCTGGAATCTCGCGATTTTTGTTTTCTGCGCTTACGCTGTTTGCTGGTATCATCTGGGCATTCCGATTCAGCAAAAAATAGATCCCTGGTGATGTTACCGCGGGGCTCCTGTGGGACTTTCAGGATCCAGGCCTGTCGATCTCCTGCAGCAGTCCAGTCTTCAGATGGTGCGGTATGTGTACTGCGCCTCGGTGTAGTAGCGCCTGGATCAATCTTCTGGGGTTTAGCCATGGGGGAATCTGGTATGGGGGGAGTCAGAGATACTCTGGGAATCCGTCTCCATGACATCCCCTGCTCCGGCCATGCTGTCCTGCAGGGCCTGGGGGGGGGGGTCGATGGCGCTGCACCCAGGGAGGCGGAAGGCCGCGGGGACGCAGCTTGCACTGTGTCATTTTGACGTTTAAGGGACTGCAGGAGATGTGCTTTTAGTGAATCTAAATCCTCGGCGGTCGCCAATAGGTAATCCTGTAATTGTTCTTCTTCTGTTGTCAGTTCTTGGATCCTGGCACGGATGGGGACCCTCTTCGCAGTGCCAACCTTGTTCCTCGCCACCCTCTGCTCCCGAAGTTCCTTCTTTATGGCGTGCAGCTGGACTTCCGCAGCATCATATCGGGACTGCAAGTTGTTTAGGTGAGTCCTCATACTACGTGGGCACCGAGGGTCCACCTTCCCCGCAGTCACCGCTGCATACGAGGGACCCACTGGCGCCGTACTGGATCTTGCAGTTCCTGGCCCCGGCCTCGTCTTCACAGACCCGGCAGTCGACAACCCAGATGTGCTGGCGTCAGAGTCTGCTGCGGTAAGGGCACTTGAGGCCGGGGTGCCAGCGCTACTGTGGTCCCGCATCGGGAGGTCTTCTAAATATAGGCGCCCAGTGTGGACCATCTGCTGGCATGTAAGCAGAGCCCCAGACAGGGTCCTCACGTCCTCCTTTGACGATCCGTGGGGCTTGCCCCTGGCGGATTTACAGTGGCGCAGCCTGGCCTCCAAGCCGAGAGCCAAAGCCTGCACATCTTCTAACTGGGCCTGAGCAAGCTGGCGAACACGCTCAATTTCTGGCCACGAACTAGGGGGGGTCGTGAGGCTGGTAGAAAAGACCACAGAGGTACTTAACTGGTTCAGGATGTCCTTCCAATTTGGCGGCAAAGTAAGAACATCAGGGGTTCCCGCACTGGAAGCCATGGCAGCAGAGGGGGAAACAGGGAAGGCAAGAAGGTAAAAATCCAGGCAGGGTCAGCCCCAGCCTTCCCCCAGCCAGGGGAGGCTCAGGCAGGGTACAGGGAGCAGAGGCCTCAGACGACCTCCTCCCAGGCAGCAGAGTTCCAGAAAGATCCAGGCTCCTCCCTCCAGCAATCAACAAACACAAAGCACCTTGTGATGCCCTTTGGGCTATGTAACACTCCAGCTGTGTTCCAAGATTTTATAAATGATGTTTTACGTGATTTTATACACGACTGTGTCATCGTGTATTTAGACGATATACTCATATACTCACCTGATCTCGCTACTCCCCACTTGCAGGTTCAAAAGGTTCTTCAGATGTTGTTGAACAATGGCCTTTACTCTAAATTGGAGAAGTGTCTCTTTGACCAACCTAAGTTAGCATTTCTAGGTTACGTCATTTCCAAAGAAGTATTTTCCATGGACCCAGCTAAACTTACTGCTGTTAAAGACTGGCAATGTCCTATAGGGCTAAAAGCTATTCAGAGATTTATAGGGTTCGCCAACTATTACCGCAAGTTCATACTCAATTTTTCCACTATACTGGCACCCATTACCAATATGATCAAGAAGGGAGCTAATACCCGTATTTGGTCCCCTGAAGCCATTAAAGCCTTCGAGACTCTTAGATAAGGCTTTTTCTACGGTCTCTATACTTGTCCACCCTGATCCGAGGAAGCCTTTCATCTTAGAGGTTGATGCCTCTGAGACAGGAGTAGGAGCTGTTCTCTCCCAAAGAGAATCCCCTGACCAACCACTCAAGCCTTGTGGCTTCTTTTCCAAGAAATTATCTAGTGCTGAAAGGAACTATGATATCGGTAACCGAGAACTCCTGGCTATCATTTCTGCTTTGAAGGAGTGGAGACACCTACTTGAAGGAGCTCCTACTCCCACTATGATTCTAACTGACCATTAAAACATGACCTTTATTGCCGATGCCAAAAGACTGTCATCCCGTCAAGCCCAGTGGTCTATGTTTTTGACTCACTTGAATTACATAATCACCTATAGGCCCGGTAACAGGAATGCTAAGGCAGACGCGCTTTCCAGGCAGTTTGAGGTCACAGAACAGCAAGATAGACCAGTTGAGCAGGGATGAGCTGTTCGGTTCGGAGTTCGATTCGAACATTGGCCGTTCGAAAGTTCGAGAACTATCTGCGTGTTCGGTTCAAGTTCGAAAATTATTTTTTTTTAAAAAGTGTAAAAAATGCTTAAAAAAATCCAAAAAAATCTATACTATAAAAGAGTAAGGGCTGGCGTGTCCGTAGCCAAACCCCTACTGCGCATGCACGCGCAACCAGCGGCGGTTGGCTGTGCGCGCATCCAACGGCTGCAGCACGCGCACAGCCGACGTGCGCGAGGGACAAAACAAATCCGATCCATTGGAGAGGCGCACAGCACAGCACCTCTCCAATGGACCGGATTTGTTTATATCCTCAGTGCCCGGCCTCGATCTCCTCAAGCCCGGCCTCGATCTCCTCAAGCCCAGCCTCCATCTCCTCAAGCCCGGCCTCCATCTCCTCAGTGCCCGGTCTCCATCTCCTCAGTGCCCGGTCTGCCAGCCATGTTACCAGTCTGCCATGCACATTGCCATGCACAATACCAGTCTGCCATGCACATTGCCATGCACAATACCAGTCTGCCATGCACAGTACCAGTCTGCCATGCACAATACCAGTCTGCCATGCACATTGCCATGCACAGTATCAGTCTGCCATGAACAGTACCAGTCTGCCATGCACATTGCCATGCACAGTACCAGTCTGGCATGCACAATACCAGTATGCCATGCACATTGCCATGCACAGTACCAGTCTGCCATGCATATTGCCATGCACAGTACCAGTATTCCATGCACAATACCAGTCTGCCATGCACAATGCCAGTCTGCCATGCACAATTCCATGCACAATACCAGCCTGCCATGCACAGTACCAGTCTGCCATGCACAATACCAGTCTGCCATGCATATTGTCATGCACAATACCAGTCTGCCATTCACATTGCCATGCACAGTACCAGTCTGCCATGCACAATACCAGTCTGCCATGCACATTGCCATGCACAGTACCAGTCTGCCATGCATAATACCATTCTACCATGCACAATACCAGTCTGCCATGCACAATACCAGTCTCCCGTGCACAAAACCAGTCTGCCAGCCATATTACCAGTCTGCCAGCCATATTACCAGTCTGCCAGCCATATTACCAGTTCGCCAGCCATATTACCAGTCTGCCTGCCATATTACCAATCTGCCTGCCATATACAATACCAGTCTGCCAGCCATATTACCAGTTCGCCAGCCATATTACCAGTCTGCCATGCACAATACCAGTCTGCCAGCCATATTATCAGTCTGCCATGCACAATACCAGTCTGCCAGCCATATTACCAGTCTGCCATGCATAATACCAGTGTCTCATAATACCAGTGTGCCTAAATACCAGCCTGCCATGCCATGCATACCACGTGCCATTAAATATCCGCATAATGTATACGCTACAAAAAAAATGCCCGCCCAAGCCCAACACAATCTAAGGGGCCCCATGAGTTTACAATCTAAGGGGCCCCATGAGCTTACAGTCTAAGGGGTCCCACGAGTTTACAATCTGAGGGTCCGGTTCCCGTGAGCTTACAATCTAAGAGGGAAGAGGAACCTGCTCTAATATATAAGTGCCTTTGTAATGCGCTGTCAGCTGCGCACGCCCATCACAGCTGCTCAGTTGGCCCTCCTGTTGCGGATGGGATGGCGATGGACGCGTTACAAATGCATTTATATAGAGAGATACTCTTGGATAGGACATTGAAAAAAAACTATGTGGAAGTGAATTCTGTGCTGGCGACAACAATAGACTGCCCTCTGGGCAGGCTTTCCACCTAGTCTAAAAATAAAGAGACTCTTTACTGCAGAATATTATAAGCAATGGTTTATTAGATATTGAATTAAAACGGGAATATTTTTAACATTGAAGCCTATGGGCAAAACATTTTTAAAAAAAATAAAATCCAAGGACATTTTTAAATGTCCCCAGCATCATAAAATAAAACTTTTTTTTCTCTTTCTAATACTCACCTGATTCCTGGATCCACAAACTGTAGAGGTGCTGCCCGGCAATGTGCGGAATCATATGCTGCATTAATTATACTGTAAGGCTGGGTTCACACCTGCGTTTTTTTACGCGCGCAATACGTGCATTTTTTGCGCAAACTTAAAAAACATGCGAACGCGCTTTGCAGCGCATTCATGGCCATAGACTGAAGAGTGAACGAGCTGCAGTACGCCCCAAAGAAGCTCCTGTACTTCTTTGGGTGTAGGACGTTTTACAGCACGTTCCTGCGCGCTGTAAAACACCCAGGTATGAACGGGTCCCATAGCAAATAATGGGATTTCCCTGTTTATGCGTTTTACAGCGTGCAGGAACGCGCTGTAAAACACTTAGGTGTGAACCAGGCCTTAAGGTGCTGCCCGGCAGTGTGAGGATTCATATGCTGCATTAATTATTCTTCTTACAAATTTGGTTACTTAACCCGTTTGCGTTTGGATTGTAATATTGTGACATCGAGGGCCCCAGGTGGCGATCGGGGGGGCCCCGGATGCATGGTGCCGCCAGCTGGCCGAATGCCAGGAACTCCGGCGGCACCCAGCGCAGCTGTGAGTGATGAGGGGGCAGGGCGCGGCGTGATGACGCAGAGCCACCGGGACTGGTGTGCACCAATTCTCACCATATACAGTAGCGCAGTACTAGTGCCTAAACGTTGTTGAGCTGGTTTTGTTATAACAACTACTCTCGCTCTGTGCCCCTGTCTGGTATATTCCGCTGCTTGTTACTGCTGGTGCGCTTCCATCCTGCCATACACTATAGCGCAGTAATATTTGGGTGCACTGCCACTGACACCTTTACCAGATTCATATAATTTTAATATTGGACCGCAGGGTCCAACCCTGCACTCTTCCACAATACCACAGAGGGGTTACGGTGTGACGGCACTGTTGCCAACACTAAAGACCCAATTTTAAAGCACCTATTGTTACTTTCATCCAAAGCCTGCATAAGTTTCACCATAAGTTAGCCAAATAATCACTACACTTGTTCTGCATGCCCTAAAATGTCTTTTCATACAGGCTGCCGCCCCAAGCAGTTGTTTATGAATAGATTAAAGGGAAACCGTTTACTGTCATTTGAAATGTCATTTTTTTGTTTTTAAATGTTTCTATACATCCTACAAATCCACCACTTCACGGGCAGGTTATGGGGACCTCCTAGGCACGATATTTGAAGGAATTTATCGTTTTTATTTTTAACCCTTATCTTATGGAAAACTCACTGTTCCTTTAAAAACGTTTTTTTTAAAAAACTTTTTTTTTTTAAACTTTTTGTCCTTGTTTCCTGTCCCCCAGGGCACTACCCGGACCCCCATACACCTTTTATGGCAAACATCTTGCATATATGCCCTCTTGGAGGGCACTCTAAAATTCGAACTTTCGAGTCCCATTGACTTGCATTGAGTTCGGTTCGTGTTCGTGTTTGTTAGGTACCCACTCTAAAGAGGTGCCTTGAAGTGGCGAGTGGGCTTACGTTGCAATGGCCATTGAAACAAACAAAAACCTCCATTTTTGTTGTACATGGAACACATAGAAACGAGCGCAGATGACACTCTTTTTCCTTGTTATGTTTATGCATTGACTGGGCTGTTACTCCTGGCAGTTGCTGCCGCTCCGAAAATAAGTGAGTATGAGCGCGACGCCATTTTTTCTGTATTTATGTATATCATGCTTGTAACACCAGTCCGTCGTTCTGCAGCTGTTCCTTTTTCCATGTTTTTGTTTTTGATCCCAAATGGGAAGTGTTTGGTGCGTGTATAAATAAAAGCCACCATCTTTGCCTCTCCTTCGCTGAAAAGCAGCTGGAGGGGCTTGGAGCTGCTCAGTAGAGCGGCCTTTTGGTTACAATTGTTAGGTACCCACTCTAAAGAGGTGCCTTGAAGTGGCGAGTGGGCTTACGTTGCAATGGCCATTGAAACAAACAAAAACCTCCATTTTTGTTGTACATGGAACACATAGAAACAAGCGCAGATGACAATCTTTTTCCTTGTTATATTCCGCTGCTTGTTACTGCTGGTGCACTTCCATCCTGCCATACACTATAGCGCAGTAATATTTTGGTGCACTGCCACTGACACCTATACCAGAATTATATCATTTTAATATTGGACCGCAGGGTCCAACCCTGCACTCTTCCACAATACCACAGAGGGGTTACGGTGTGACGGTACTGTTGCCGACACTAAAGGCCCAATTTTAAAGCACCTATTGTTACTTTCATCCAAAGCCTGCATAAGGCTGGGGTCAGACGAATGCAGTGCGAACGCGCGTGCAGCCGCACTTTATTACGGCCGTAGTAGCAGCAAATGATGACGGCCAATGACGGGCAATATACGAAGTATGGCAGCACGAAAGTGCGGCCGCGCAACGCAAGCACCAAACAAACACATTTTTTCGAGAACGTGATACCGCTAGTACTGATGTACAGAGTGCGCTACGTCCGCTAGAGGCATGTGTGCGTGATTAGGAGACGTCAGACGCTGCTCATGTTCGGCCAACATAACGTCCAGACGCAAAAAGGGTTTTATTTAGGGATGTGCGTTTCGGGTTTTGAAATTTCGGAATTTTCACGAAATGTCCCGATTCGTGTCTTCGAATTCGGCCGAATTTCCGTATCGGATCCGATCCGAAAATGGCAGATCAGAAAAGTTTTCAGAGCCGCAACAAAAAAATTTCAGGATTTTCGAATGGACTTGAAATCATGAAATGTGTCAAATCAAAATTTATTTTCACGCTATTCGTGATTTTGGTTCCATTCGGGATTTCGGTAATTTCGGACATCGTATTTATCGGTTATATCGCTGATTCTTTAAATTTTGTATCATTTCCAATGATCCGATAATTCTGTCGATACGATACGTCTGTCGTAGTCGGATCATTTACGTCCGCGGTTCGCGCATCTCCATTACGGCCTGTCGTAAACTTTACGGAGCCATTGTAGAGTTTGAAATTTTTTTTTTAGACAGACCAAAAAAATAAAACACTCTTAAAATGTCTCAAACTCTAAGTGAGTCCTATTCGGACACATCATCCCCTTCCACCCCAGAGACACCCAGGAAGAAGCGGGCCAGCAACATGGCATTTGAGGAGATGGTGGAGCTGGTCCACATCTTCGAGAAGCGTGACTATGACTGCCGTAAGGGCCCTTATGGCAGGAAGAACAATGTCCGCAAGGACCGTATCCTTGGAAATGTCCGCACCACCCTTCTGGAAATGTTCGGTAAGGACCGAAGTAACGACCAGCTGCGGAAGCGCTGGTCCGACCTCAAGACGCGCGAGGAGGAGCAATTGAGGCACATCCGGCATGTCATAGCCAAACATAAGTGTCATGTTATATTGTAAAGCGCTGCGCAAACTGTTGGCGCTATATAAATCCTGTATAATAATAATAATAATAATAATGTGCTTGCATGTGCTAATGTGCACAGAAATACGTTGATTGATCTAGTCCTTGTTTCATGCAATGTGTATAGCTTTGCGTTTTCAAGACTCATACATGCATTTTTGCCATAGCTCTTCTTTTTTGTGATTTTACGTATTCGTGAAAATTGTGATATTTGATGTATGTAAATTAAATTTACAATGATGGATTTCTTTTGGCACTGTGTACTGTAGTGTGTGTTGGGGGGGAGGTTGTTGTGACTGAGTGATGCATACGAGATGACTCTCAGCTTGCCCAATATTGGCTCCCACCTGCGCATCAACAAAAATATCTGCGTCTCTGCTAAGTGGTAGGATGGGACATGTAGTTCTTCTGAAAGTGCATGCAAACAGAGCCGTGTTCAATACCTCAGCAGCTGCTGAATTGATGCAGCGCAGCAATTCAGTTTGCTGCAGCAGTGTCACTGAACGCTTTGGATGCGAATTTCAAAACAAAATGGCCGATTTCTGTTGTTTCTGCAATATCCGCAGTTTTATTAGCAGAAACTAAGACTGAGGCCATCATTGAAATAACTACAAGCAGTCGGCACAATTCCGTTTTGTATGCACACAACACAAATAATAGTTTTTATTGAATAAACGTAATGTTTACTTCTGAAAAAAATATATAATTGAACCGTAATATATGTCTATGTTCAGGGGTAAATAATAAATAAATATTTTGTGACCTTAGAACTACTGTATGAGATGGGAGTAGTGGGGGGTCAAGCTGGTAGTGGGGTAGTGGAGGGGTGTCGCATTACTTTCGGCAATATAGTGTATAGATATACCATTTTTTACAGTCTGCATTATTTACGTGTTATTTTTTGGATTTGGCAGAAAACAGGAAGGCAAAGGCAGCATCTCATGCCCCGACGGGGACCAGCACCTCCAGTGCCCCAGTGGACGAGGAGGGGGAGCCACGGGCGACCACTAGCGCTGGTATATACTGTTTTATTTTGCCACGACTTTTGGGCAAAAACAGAAACCTTTTTTGTTTACTGTATTTTCATAAAAAAAAATTAGATATAGCACAAGAGGTGCAGGAGGAGGAGCAGGAGGAGTACAATGAGGGAGTCGGAGCCGCAGGAGGCCGCCAGTCCAGGTTTTTTTTTTTACTGTTGTATTTTGCAATGACTTTTGGTCAAAAACAAATCAGTTTTGTTTACTGTATTTTTTCTTTCTTTAATTTCTTAGATGTAGCACCGGAAGAGGTGCTGACAGTGGTGGTGGAGGAAGAGGAGGAGAAGGAGGGGGAGTCGGAGCCTCAGGAGGCCGCCAGCTCTGGTATATACTGTTATATTTTTTAAAGACTTTCATTCAAAAATAGAAACCTGTTTTGCTTACTGTATTTTCCTTCTTTCATTTATTGGATATATAGCAGGAGGAGCCAGACCGAACAGGTCCAGCGCCAGGATGGCAATTGCTGAGCTACGCCTGGCTGGCAACAAACTCCATGCCATCCAGGAGTTGCTGCAGGAGTTGCGGGAGCATCTTAATAACGCCATTGACGTCCTGGAACGGGTCTAGACCAGCCTCCTCCTCCTCCTATGTTTGTCCCAGTTGGGCCGTTTGCCATGTGGCATTTTTTGTAAATAAATTCTATATTTTTTTCACTATTTTCCTGTGTTTGTGTGCGTTGCTTTTCCTTACTTAATATGTATTGCTTGGTTTCCTCACTGTTAAAATTATATGTACAGAAATTTATTGACATTTCTATGGACCCTTTGTCATAAATTTGTCAACATATTTGTGGCCATGAATGGTACTGTGCACATACTACACTGCCTGCCTGGCCAAAAAATGTCATGCACTTTAACACAATCTTGTACTGCCTTCAGACTTGATTACCGTGGCATGGTTTTGTTAAGCTTAGGCGATGTCACAACATGGATTTTTGTCCACAGTCACATTCATTGTATAACCAAGTGTAGCGCTCACTCCCGGAGGAGCCACTGAATTTAAACCTCGGGTCAGTCTCCCCGCACTAGGGAATAAAAATACACCAGCACTGTTGTGGATTTTATAAGTTATATAGTTTACTGATCTCAAATAAACTGGCATATATAGAGCACCACGGCATACATATATATTTACAGAAGTTCGTAATGCGAGAAACGCGCAGCGAAAAAGAAAAAGGAATATTAACCCCTTCGTTGTTGGAATGTGAGTCCCATACAGGTTGTGTCCCAAGAAGGTGTACGTGTATGCGTGTGTTGGTACCCGGGTACAAAATTCAACTGGCCAGTGAATGATTTCAATGTGTCATTGACTAGTCACGTTGGGGCCCTGTAGGTTTAGACAAACTTGCAGCGTGCTTTATTATTTTACTGTGGACGGGAAGGCCTCTCACCCCTCCGCCAGATGCTCTGCTCGACCCAGGACGTCTCTCCGCTCGACTTGACTGGGACTCTGTGCCACCGGATCCGCTTGTCTTGCTTGTCCGTTTCTGCCACAAGATGCTCAGCTCACCGCCTGCACTCCCATTAGATCATCGCGGTCTCCTAACTCGGGGTCCTTCAGCAACTCTGTATCTGTGTAAACGTCTCAGCGGTGGATTACTAGGTCTCTGGCAAGTAATGTGAACCGATCTCCAGCTCCGCAAGGCCGCACCTGCACTCCGGCCGGGTCACGATCGTTGTCTGTCTCACGTGCGTCTTGCTCTCTTCACTCCTCGGCGTGTTCTGGCTCTCCTCTGCACGAGGCTGCGAATGTAAGTCCTTTCTCTCCACCTACTTCCTGTTCCCCATGCTGGAAAACGTAGTCCCATTGTCCAGTGTCTCTTACATTGCGCTTGTCTCCCTCTGGTGGCCAAAAATGAGTAACACAGCAACAGTGTTTTAAACCAGCGCTACACAAGAATTTATCAAAAAATATTGATGGCAGCACTGCGTGTCGTGAAGTCTTCTCCGACACAACCCAAAGATTCTCAGTGCGGCTCAGGTCTAGTTTAGTAAGTTGCCCCTGTTCGCGGCTCCACACACGCTGCACGCTTCATGCCACACCTCCTCCCCGCTTCTCCCACCGCTGCCCGCTAAGACGCTGCCTGCCATGAAGGTCACATCTTTGCAGGACGACAACAGTGTGGGAAAACGGCAGCTGCCGACAGTCCTAAGACCTCATCGTGTATGGGTTGAGGGGTGTACTTCCCAACAGTGTGTGGATTCATATGCTGCATTAATTATACCGCAGAGAGGCGCTTCCCCGCAGTGTGCAGATTCATATGCTGCATTAACCACTCGGCTGCTAAGGAGGACACGCTCAACGCGTCCTGCCAAGTGCTCCTCCTGTGCTAGGGACACGCTGAGCACGTCCCTAGCACAGGAGGCAGCAATCGGCTGGGATTCAGGCTGATTGCTGCGCCCCCCCATGGGGGCTGGATCCTTATTCGTGCCGAAAGGCGTCAGGTCACGATCCTCTCCCGGGAGCTGGCCGTCATCTTGGATGTCGGCCAAGCTTCCGGGATCTCCCCCTGACGACTGGCATCATCGTGCATAGCGCAATGACGTCAGTTCTGGAGTTAACCCCTATTGGTTACCCACCAATGGTGGAGAGGGGGTTCATTTGAACCCCCTATCTCCGATCCGCAGCCGCTAGGGGTTAATGTTTGGTATTGTTGGATCGACCAGAGGATAGCCTTTCCAGCGATACCAAACATGACCATGTTCCGTTTAAAACTAAAAAAATATATAAAAAATGAAAATATAATAAAAAAATATTTTTAAAAAATAAACAGGTTTTTTGTTTCGTTTTGTTAATGCAGCAATATTGTTCCCCTTTCAATTATAATGTGAACAATGATGCTGCACTAAGGATTTTTGTATGGGGTGTGTTTGTTAAAAATATTGTACTTTTCACCCGAAAAAATGTAACAAGTCCCCCATTTTAAATTTTTTTAACAAGCGCAACTCATATAAAATATAACCATAAACACTTGCATGTTAAAATGTGAAAAAAAACACTATACACCTTGTAAATTATTGAAAATTTTAATTTTATTGCGGTTTTTGTTATAATATACAGACAGGACATGACGCATTCATATAATAATGATATATTATGAATCTGCCAAGTCTGCCGGAAAGAACAATATATAACATGTCTGGGTCATATAATAAAATAAGGCTTCAAAACACATTTAAACATGATGAGCGAAACAGGTATAAATGAGCTTAGTAACACAAAGGCGTGAAATGCCTCAGCAGCGAAAGGGTTATTTTTTTTTTGTTTGTTTTAAATCGTTTTATTTGTTCTGGGTTTTTTTTCCGTTTCAGATAATTTTGACCAACTTTTTTTCCGTTTTAAAACCTTTTGTTCTGGTTTTATTTTTAAATGGTTGTGTCATTTTTGCGTTTTTTAAATCGTTTTGTTCATTTTTTTTGTTCCTTTTCATACCATTTTAATATGATTAAATAAAGTTGTGCAATGCATATTCATAAGAAAAAAAAAAGGATCTTAATTTAATAAATAAAATTAAAAAAAGATAGAATCGGCAGAATTATCGTATTGGCAGAATTTATCGTATCCGAAAAACAAACCAATAAACCATTAGTTTACGTCAAAACTAATAGACACTTTGAAACGAGGAGAACAGACATTCCGAAATCATGAAAAAAAGTTAATATGGAAAACGAGCCGAAACGAACCGAACCGAAATTGAAATCGACCGAAACGAGCCGAGACGAAAATTTTAAAAATCCGAACCGAAAAAAAATCTGTGCACAAGTCTAGTTTTATTGATGATCCGTACAAAATCACGGACGAAAATGCACATCGTATGACCGCTATCGCGTATTCCGTGAAAAAATACATCCATTCGTGAAAAATGCGTTCGTCTGACCCTAGCCTAAGTTTCACCATAATTTAGCCAAAAAAATCACTAAACTTGTTCTGCATGTCCTAAAATGTCTCCTCTTTTCATACAGACTGCCGCCCCAAGCAGTTGTTTATGGATAGATTAAAGGAAAACCATTTACCGTCATTCGAAATGTCATTTTTTTGTTTTTAAATGTTTCTATACATCCTACAAATCCGCCACTTCACGGGCATGTTATGGGGACCACCTAGGCACGATATTTGAAGGAATTTTTCATTTTTAATCTTAACCTTTATTTCATGGAAAACTCACTGTTCCTTTAAAAACATTTTTTTTTTACTTTTTGTCCTTGTTTCCTGTCCCCCAGGGCACTACGGACCCCCATACACCTTTTATGGCAAATATCTTGCATATATGCCCTCTTGGAGGGCACTCTAAATTTCGAACTTTCGAGTCCCCTTGACTTGCATTGAGTTCGGTTCGTGTTCGCATTCGAACTCGAACTTTTGAAATTGTTTGAGTTCGAATGCGAACTGAACACCGGGGTGTCCGGCTCATCCCTACAGTTGAGTCGATTGTTCCTCTGGAGAGAGTAGTGGCAGCTACTCATCTCACCCTTACTTCTACACTCCTTAGGCTAGGGTCAGACGAAAGCATTTTTACACGCGAACGTAAAAAAGTGCGTCCGAACGCATTGATGTATTTTTTCACGGATTATGCGAAAACGGTCATACAATGCGCATTTTCGTGCGTGATGTTTTACGAATCCAAACCAGGAAACTTTTTGCGTCTGGACGTTATGTTGGCCGGACACGAGCAGGGTCTGACGTCTCCAAATCACACACACACACCGCTAGCGGGCGCAGCGCACTCTGTACGTCCGTACTAGCGGTTCTGCGTTCTCGAAAAAATGCGTTCATTTTCCACTTGCGTTGCGCGGCCGGACTTTCGTGCGACGTACTTCGTATATTGGCTGTCATTGCCCGTCATTTGCTGCTAGTGCGGCCGTGATTAAGTGCGCCAGAACGCACATTAAAAATGCGCTGGTCTGACCCCAGCCTCACTCGTATCCAAGCTATGCAAAGTACAGCTCCCCCTGAGACTCCTTCTGACAAGTTGTTTGTTCCTGAAGCCGAAAGAAGGGAACTACTCTCATGTTATCATGCCTCCAGGCCAGCCGGTCCTGGTATAAAAAGGACATGGTCAGCCCTTACACCGATGTACTGGTGGCCAGACATTGCCAAAGATGTGAGGGAATATGTACAGGCATGAATGGTATGTGCACAATCCAAAGCCTCTACTCAATGTCCTGCAGGACTATTACAACCACTAGCCATCTCTGATAAACTTTGGTCACATATTTCTATGGATTTCATAGTTGTTTTGCCATCTATCTGAAGGACATACAGTGATTTTGACCATTGTCAATTGCTTTACTAAAATGGTTCATCTGGTTCCTCTCAAGAAATTGCCAACATCTAAAGGTCTAGCCAACATATTTGCCAAGATGGTATTCAGATTGTATGGTTTGCCTCATGAAATTGTCTCTGATCGAGGTCCCCAGTTCATCTCTAGATTTGGCGAAATTTCTGTTCACAGTTGGGTATAAAAGTATCATTTTCTTCTGCTTATCACCCACAGTCTAATGGAGCTGCCGAACGTGCTAATCAGTCTAGTGAGAACTACTTTCACAGCTTCTCTTCTCAAGGGCAGGATGATTGGGTATCTTTACTTCCTTGGGCTGAATTTGCTCTGAACAGTAATGTGAATGCCTCATCTGGTTTTATGTTGCCCACGGTTTCCAGCCTACCTTTTTGCCATCCCCTGGTTCTGACACTGGTCTTCCTGACTTGGACTCCTATGTTCAGTCTCTTCATCAAGTGTGGAATCTGGTGCGTTCTAACCTCCGTCACACTGCAGTCCAACAGAAGACCTATGCAGTTAGGCATAGGCGTTTGGGTCCTTCCTATGTTCCAGGCCAGAGAGTCTGGTTGTCAACCCGTAACATGTGCCATCCATGAAATTTGCTCCGTTATATATTGGTCCAGTCAAGGTCCTAAGATGTGTCAATGAAGTCAGTTATGCTCTGGACCTACCTCGTACCCTCCGTATACCTAATACCTTTCACACCTCCTTGTTGAAGCCCCTACTGTGCAATCGGTTCACCACTGAAATTCCTCAACCTTGTTCTGTTCTAGTCCAGGGACAGGAAGAATTTGAGGTCCAGTCTATCGTTGATTCCCGTTATTCAAATGGGGGTCTTCAATATTTGGTTCACTGGAGAGGGTATGGCCCGGAGGACTGCTCATGGGTTCCTGTTGATGATCTCCACGCCCCCATCTGGTCCGTGCCTTTCACCGCTCTCATCCCACTGCCCCAGGATCTCGGCGCCCGGAGGGCGGGTACTGTCATGCCTGCTGGTGCCCCTGCAGTGCAATCTCCCCAACAGAGAAGGCGCCAGTCTATGAATCAGGCCACTTTGAAGGCTGCACCTAAGCAGAGACCTAGGCCTTTAAATATCAGTCACTGACTGTGCTCTGAGCCCTGATGTTTATTCTAGCCCTCAGCGCGTGTGTCTTTTAGCTCCTGCATTTGATTTTCTGGTTTGACTTCTGGCTTGTATATTTGACTGTGATTACTGTGTTTATCCCTTGGCCTATGTTTATCTCGTGTACCGACCTCTGGCTTGTTATTACTACGATATCTCTCCTGTCCCTGATCTGTACTTCTATGTATTTTAGATTAGTACCTGGCCATTATAAAGGACCAGCTTCTCAGATTAGGGTTTTCCTTGCCTTTCTGGGTTTTGTCTGCGTGCTGGGTGACTCTATAACCTTACAGAGGGTAAGGGAAGGGGAAACTCAGGATCAGACGGTAATAATAGTCTTTCCATGAAATATAGCAATGGAGAATCTCTGCTGTAACTCTTAGCCTACTGCCATAATGATTACAAACCGCACGCCTTGTAAATCTTATGAATATCCCAGATCACCCACGGGCCTTGCTTAGGGGGGCGGAAGCCCCATGTCGTGTTAGCTTTCGAGTCAAAGGAGCTGTATTGGTCCAGTAGAGTAACCAGTTGGCGTTGCGTTGGGACAACGGCCGATTTCCAGTTCCAAGCAATGAGCATCATAGTCATAGCCACTATAATAAACAACATTTTAAGGTGTTGATGAGGGAGGTGAATCATTCCCAACAGCAATACCTCTGGCATGCACTGTATCTGGCTGCTCAAAACTTCTGATGCAAGAAGGGAAACTTCTTTCCATAGCGGTTGAATCAATGAACAGTGCCACCAGATATGGCCCATCGTACCAGTGGCCGATGAACACCTCCAGCAGAGATCCGAAGCGTTTGGAGCAAAGTGACGTATCCTTGAAGGTGTAAGATACCAACAATATAATACCTTCCGTTGTGTTTCTATCAATATTGCGCCTTTTGAGGCTCCAGTTGAAAACATATGTGCTAACGCCCATTGTGATGGGGTAAATGTCACGGAGAGGTCTTTTTCCCATGTGTTATGAAATGTCCAGCGCACGGCCTCAGATGGGGTTTTAAGTATTCGATGAAACAACGAAATAGGTTTCGTGGTGGAGTGCGGGTCTAGCAAAAATAGTTCAGTGTCTGAAAAATTCTATTTTTTCATTATAATTACCATAAACCTTTTCCAAGTTTCTTCTTATATATCAAAACCAAAGTAAGAGCTGCGCTACGCCATGGCGGAGACCCCTAAAAAGAATCAATCACAAAACTGTATTGGTCTTTCTCAGAAGTCTGGCTTTCCTCGTTAAGCCAGATCTATTTATTAAAATTCAAAGAATTTATAGCCAATCAGTGTACAGATACATTACAACATCAAAGTTTAGCCACTCCGTTAACTTACTACCATATATGGTTCACAAAAAATCCTTTTCCCATATTCCCGCTTCTGCGCACATTTTCCTGCACTGAACAGAACAGGAAATCGGCCACAGCTCATATCCTATAGAAGGAACAATGGTCTATGCAGTATTGAAACTAACAGAAATGGAGGGGGGGAATTTCACAGCACATTTTATAAGAACCAGCTTTTTAAGACAAAATATTTATTATATTTACAGGAAATTAAAATCTAACAATTCTTTCCTTTGATCACATATCACCTGTGATCATCTAAAAGATAAACCAAACTTAGGCAATTAAACCAATTAAACCTGGGCTACAGTGTCCTTGCCTAAGACCTTTAGATCATTCTAGATGCTCAGAGGGGAAGAAAAAAATTCTGGTATTTACTCCTAAAATACCTCAATACCTTTATAATGTACAAAAGGGATTCCCCAAGGAGGCCCTTTATGAGCATAAAATACACTTATCTAGATTCACTCTTCCAGCGAACCACTTGGAGCGTAGGCAAAAATACCTAATCTAGACATTAAATAACTATTTATTCCCAAAATATAATTCATCGAACAAGAAAAGTATAATAACTTGAATGTAAAAGTTCATTTATCTAATGAATCAACATGAGTCAGATCTATATCTGTGTGTTTTCCTATGTTCAGCTTCACTCCACAGACCGCATACACACCTGCATTCATACACACTCTCAAGAAATACATTCTCATTTTCCCAAATCCATTCCTTTCTCACACTTATCTAGGGGATTAAATAAAAAAAAAAATATTCCATAATCTAATACCGTAGTCCACAGTGCGAGATCAAGGTCTGGTCTTTTTCAAAATCCCAGCTTGAGACGCATAATCATTAAATGTCATCAGAGCTCCCACCATAGGGACTCCTGAACAAGCTGTCTCTTTGTGCTGGTTGCTTATTACCTGTGACCTTTGACCTTGACACAAAATGTCCATGATTCGTTCCATATGCAGTCATTGTGACTGTCAGGTTTCTTGATGATGCGATACAGGTGTAGCAACAATAAAGAAAAGAAAAAAGAAAAGAAAATATGGTATACCCCGCTAATCATATACATCCATTCATTCATTGTCATTCTCAAATGCACGAAAACAATAAAAATGTTAATTTACACAAGAAGAGACACAGATAATAAATTTTAAATTTCCCCGCAAAGCCTATCGGCCTCATGCAATGAGAAAAAAAATTATACTACTTCTGACTCATTGTTAGAGAAAAATTATATATACGCAACTTTGGCTCAAAAGGGAAATAGCCGAAGTGCATATTCCACCTATTTTAAATATCAAAAAAAAATATTTAATTACTATCCTATTCAGTCTTGTTCGGTGTTTTGAAACAAACCTGGTGTTTATAAAACACACCAATCCTCAAATTAAATAAAAAAAATAAAAACAACATTAATTTTACCGAATCAGAACTTTCCATTTACCACTATATATGTCATGAAACGTATTTATGCAAATGCATTAAATTATATGTTCCTAAATACATTAATTAACTCTAATTTTAATTGGATGTGATCTTCAATAATCCTAAATGTGTCAGGGAATTTTGAACAATATTGATTGTAACCAAACAACAAAAAATAATAAAATATAAAATAATAAAAGACACAAAATAATTATCACTTAGACGACAACACAAAGATAAATCCATCAGCATATAAAAATACATTATCTTCTTTCTTTGTCTTCTGTCTTATTTTCAACCAATAACAGTTTTGTAAAACTGACATGTCTAAAGTTTTATTTCCAAATCAATGATCTTCTTTAATCGCCTGATTTATTGATGAGTTATCGATAAACTAGAATGTTTTATTGCCTGGTGTCTGATAATTCCTTATTATCCGGTTGATGTAACATTGCAATGTGAAATGATAATGTGTTTGAGTAAATTTCCTTAAATTCCAACAGCTTTATCAATATTGGTATCACATAATCTTCCATCTAGCTTGATCAAAGTTGGCATGCATGGGTAATTTTCACCTAAAGTAAAAACTTGGGAAAAATGTATTATTAACCTGTCAAAAACTTTAAAATTCATATGGTTAAAATACTTTTAAAATGGAGAAAAAAAATGCAACACATTTTTGGACACAAAGAAATAGGAGTGGTCATGAGAGAGAAAAAATGGAGGAGAGGAGGGGTCATGAGTGAGACAACACGGAGGAGAGGAGGGGTCATGAGGGAGACAAAATGGAGGAGACTAGGAAAGAATGTGAACTTCAAATAAAAAAACACAACAAAAATATCATGAACTGGGAAAGAAAGTATAGAAGGGCATGTTTAAAACTTGACGCGTTAATTAGCACAAAGTTCTCAGAGGAAACTCAGAGAAAAAGATTCTTAATAAACATCAATAATCTTTATTAAGAATATTGGTTAAAAACAAACATTCAAATGTGAGGTGTTTGTGCAGCTATTTTACAACCTGTTTTATTCCCTCCAAGAATATTCAATGGGGGCACAGTTATACATTTTTTGCACTTCACACCAAAAGACAAAAACAGACAGCAAAACAAAATAAAACTAGACATCTGGCTACCACTGCAGAAAAAGAAAACAATCAAACAATACTCAGATACCAAACTACAACCTTCCATCTCCCTTAGTCAACTAAAATAAAACCAAAAAAACACCTTCTCTCATTTGAAATCTGCCTAAATTCCTTTGTACAGCGCTACTAAACCTGTAGGCGCTTTCCTTTAAACTTTCACTCAAATCCTTCAGCTTTATATCACTTCATCCTCTTAGATTCCAAACAACTAAACATGAACCTACATATATATATTCCATTATACAAGTTACAAACACTGTAAATGATCTCAGTCAGCCATTTTGGTAAAACATATAACCTATATTAAGGTGCGGTCAATCCCTTAGTGCTGGACTCAAACAAAGACCAGAGGAAAATAACCGACCACGCCTCTCTTGGGAAAATGTACAACTTTGAGCCCATCACCTTGATATACATCAATTTATAATCCATTTACAGTAAATCCAGCTCCCATAATTACTTTCTTTTGTTCCACTACTGTACGCACGCCGAAGCACTCAAACCGCGCCCAATTCCACAACAGTTACAGTTTTATAAAGCACTAACAGCTCCAGAATTCAACTGCTACTACAGTCATTCAAGGCATTAGACACATGTCATTTGTATATCCTATTCAATTATCCCAAATAGATACAGAACAACAAAAATAACTACATATTCCATTATCCAACTTGCACTGCTAAAAGACTACTAGCATTCAAAGAAAAAAAAAATCCTTATACAAACACATTACACATTAATTATACATTACAAATAAAGAGTTTAATTAAATAAAAAAAAGAACAAAGAGAGAAAAAATAAATGTATGAGAAAGAGAAAAAAGTTAGCAGGTGCTTTTGAAAGTCACTGTAAAAGTAAAGCCCTATTGTCTCCATTTCCTGTTATTATTTTTTTTTTTTTTTTTTTTACACGAGGCAAGGCAGTAAAGACTGAAACAAAGCAACCTGTTTTAAGAGCAGTCCCTATACATAAATTACATATAAAAAACATAATATCAAAACTACGAATTACAAAACATCAAAGATAAACACATATTAATAGTTAGTAAAGACAAACATTTAAATAAACAGACGCAATCAATGGCAAGAAACAAAATAAAATATAAAACAAAAACAAACATGCAATCTGAAAGAAAAAAAACAGTTAGCAAATCCTTTAGTATCAGCGCGCAAACACATACAGCAATGCAGCAAAAAAAAAAAAAAGAAAGAAAAAATGGCAGTAGCGCGCAAGAAAATAAAAATAAAAAAATGAGGAAAAAGAAAAAACTGTCAATGGGAGATAAAATCAGTTGATATATAAGAAGAAATCAAAATCTAATCAGTTAAAATAAAATTCTCACAATTACAAGATATGGACGACCCAGAAACACCAGAATTGAAGTACAAGATAGACACAGAACGAAGACAATACAACTAGAAACATCTCTTTCCTTTTTTTAGGAGTTAAATTTCCAGCATATACAAATACTCAGCACACCGGGCAAGTTCAAACACACGTGAGGTCCTCAAACGATTTTTCCTTTACTACAATACATAAAATGACAAAAATAAACCAAGACAAAGAGTCCAACCTTGCACCAAAAAAAAAAAAAAAAATCAACAAGCTCTGAACCATAGCTTTAACGTCAAGGAAAATAAACAAAAACCAAGCCTGGAGGCAAGTTCCCAAATCTGAACAAGCAAATGTAAGGATACATTCAAAAGTAAAGATACACTTAAATGTAAGGATACATCCGAATGGCAAATCCCACTTCAGACAACAACTGAAAAATTCTATTTTTTCATTATAATTACCATAAACCTTTTCCAAGTTTCTTCTTATATATCAAAACCAAAGTAAGAGCTGCACTACGCCATGGCGGAGACCCCCAAAAAGAATCAATCACAAAACTGTATTGGTCTTTCTCAGAAGTCTGGCTTTCCTCGTTAAGCCAGATCTATTTATTAAAATTCAAAGAATTTATAGCCAGTGTACAGATACATTACAACAAAGTTTAGCCACTCCGTTAACTTACTACCATATATGGTTCACAAGAAATCCTTTTCCCATATTCCCGCTTCTGCGCACATTTTCCTGCACTGAACATAACAGGAAATCGGCCACAGCTCATATCCTATAGAAGGAACAATGGTCTATGCAGTATTGAAACTAACAGAAATGGAGGGGGGGAATTTCACAGCCCATTTTATAAGAACCAGCTTTTTAAGACAAAATATTTATTATATTTACAGGAAATTAAAATCTAACAGTGTCCGATAGAAGCAGCAGCATAGTGCGTAAACCAGAGATGACTGCATGAGATTTAAAGTACGAAAGAAGTTGCATATATGACAGAAACAATGAGGAAGGCACTTGAAATTTCAAATGTAAAGTTTGGAAGGGCAGGAAGTCAGATAGCGAGAACAGATGGTGAAGGTGTGTGACCCCATGTTGAAGCCATGGCCGTACTCTAAAATGTGGTAGCAAATAAGACATGGATGCCAGATGTGTGGCCATGGATAGCGGAGTGTAATTGAGAAAAAGGTGGGCATGACGATCCCACATCGTAATATACAAAAGTGTGGATGGTAAGCTCTCTGGCAATCTAGGTCTATGCTTCCGAGGTACAAATAAGAGCATGGCTAAATTATTGTAACGTTGGGAGCTTCCAGCCCTACCTGTGTGCTTGAGGGCAGCCTATCTGATGCTGCTCGCTGACCAATGCCCGGTTTAAATGGAGACAGGCAGGGAGGTGGCTGCATGAAGCACGGCTTGAGTGGGGGGCGTGGCCTGGTGAAGGTCTTTAAAAACCCTCCGTGTATTCTCAGCAGTTGCCAGATCGTGGTTATCCATACCTGAGCTCCTTGTACCTGACTGCTATATTGAATTAACCCGTTATTGACCTCTGCTTGTTTCTGACTATTCTGCCTTCTGTTGCCCTAGATCATTTTCTTGTTCTACGCCACTGCTCTGATATCGACCCGGCTATTCCATTTGAACATTCTGAACTCTGTATTCCTGATTCTGGCTCGGCTGACTACTCCATGTGTTGTTAACCCTTTCTGTCTAGCTAGTTTACCTGGCCAATTCTAAGGACCAGACAGTTAGAGATCTTTCACAGCTACTCTGTTGGTAGCTTCTGGGCTCTGTGGAGTGTGGGGTGTTAAGTACTGCGTGGTGGGATCTGGGAACCGTGACAATTATGACCCGGATTGAAGGTAGATTCCAAAACTAACCACTGAGGCATAGGGTGAGTATGAACTAGCTCTGCCAGCGATGCCAGGCATGTAGCCCAATAATATTTGTGCACATGAGTAACATTAAGGCCTCCATCTCTATGACGATAATACAATAGATTTCTAGGTACTCTGGGCTGTTTATTATTCCATACAGTATATATCCCATTATAAGGTGTCTAGAAAGGATTTGGGCAGCTTCAGGGGGAGAGTTTGAAAGACACAGAATTTTTGGCAATACCACCATGTTCACCACTGCCATCCTGCCGAACTACGAGACCTCACGAAGTTTCCATCGACATAGTAAAGATTATACCTCTGATAATAGTCTGTCGTAATTATATTTTAATAATCCTTGATACACAATATAATCGGTTCACCAGTCAAACTTAAACCTGGCGCTGAGAGTGTCTAAGAGTGGGTGAGGCACATTTATCGGGAGTACTTGCGTTTTAAATAGATTAACCAAATGTTATGAGACTTGACCATACAAATCTAGTTCCTGTTGAAGGGAGGGGAGAGACAAGTCAGGATCTGTCAGGGTTAAAAGTATGTCATCCGCATATAGGTCGAGTTTGTACGTCGCTGGGCCCGCTTGTATCCCACGAATGGAATAATTTTGTCGTATGGCCTGCGCTAGAGGTTCAAAGATCAAGGCATACAATAACGGTGAAAGAGGGCATCCCTGTCTGGTCCCGTTTGTAATTACAAATTCCTCCGACAGAAATCCGTTACAGATTACCTTAGCCAAAGGAGAATCATACAGAGCTTGTATCGCAGTCACAAAGGAAATCGGGAATCCGAATTTATGTAATATGCGGTACAGAAACTTCCAACTAACCCTGTCAAAGGCCTACTCAGCGTCTAATGACAGGACCAGAATGGGAGACTCCAAGTGTCCCATCAGACCTAGTAAATTAACCAATTTTTTCGTGCGCTCAGATCCCTGATGTTTGGACACAAACCCCACCTGATCTAAGCCGATGAGAGCGGGAAGAATCTTCTGTAATCGGTTAGCGAGCAATTTGCTGAATATTTTTACGTCTACGTTAAGCAGAGAGATTGGACGTAGGTTAGGATAGCAGTCAGGAGTTTTACCCGGTTTGGGGAGAGTAATTATATGTGCTCTTAACATGTCCACTGGAAAGGAACCACAATCACACGCCTCATCAAAACCCGCACATAAATGAGGTACTAAATGTAGAGAAAGTGGAGTAGTAAAGTCCAGTCAGTCCATCAGGGCCAGGTGGTTTTCGTTTAGGGAGACTTGATAGCGTTCGAGATATCTTCGGGCTCAATAGGGGAGGATAAGCGCTCAATGTGTGTCTGGGACAACAAGGAAGGATGAACCCTCTCCAGGTATGTATCTATATCCGCTACCGTAGAGAGTCTGACATTGTTAGTTGCGTCTAAATTATACAAATTTTCATAGTAAGTGGCAAATTCATTTGCAATGATTTTGGGGTCATATATAGGTCCAGAGGGGGATTTAAGGGTAATTTGTTTACGTGGTAAATTCTCATGCTGTAGTTTGCGAGCCAAGAATCGACCCAGTTTATGTCGAAGTGCATAATAAGTCGCATTACGTCTGGTTAATGCTTTAAAGTAACGGTCTGCTTCCAGATCCCTCAATGATCCCAGTGTGGCATCTATAGCTTCTATTATTTCTTGGGACGGAGCCGTTTTATTGCGCATGTCGAGATCTTGTAGCTGTGTAAGTATGTCCAGTCTACGTGACATGTACTGCTTTCTAAGATGGGTCGCCCAATTAATGCATTCCCCTCTGACTACAGTCTTGTGAGCCTGCCAGATTGTAAGGCGATCAACGTCAGGCATCACATTTTCCTTAAAATAATTTTCCAATACTGATTGGATAGCTACTCGCGCCTGATCATGTTGTAGGAGGTCATCCTGAAGTCGCCATGGGGGGCTGGTATGAGTTTGATATGCGACACCTATTGTCAGCAGCACCGGAGAGTGGTCAGACCAAGAAAGGGGTAATATATCACAGTTTACAATATAAGGAAGGGCCGGACCTGATAGCAGAAAATAATTGATTCTCGAGTAGCTATTGTGAACCCTAGATCTAAATGTATAATCGTGTTCTGTGGGATTTAATAGACGCCAAGCATCATATAGGTTATATCTGTGCAATAATTGTCTAAATCTCTTAGAAGAAGGCTCACAAGGGCTATGTGCTACGGTGGATGAGCGGTCTTTTAAAGGGTCTAATCCCATGTTCAAATCACCACATACTATCAGAGTCCCTGATAGAATATCAGCTACCTTTTGCAATAACTGGGATAAAAATTGGGATTGAGCTGCATTGGGAGCATAAACTGAAACCAGAGTATTTACCCTTGAGTTTATCGTGCACACGAATATAATGTAACGGCCTTTTGGGTCTTTAAGAATACGATGCATTTGAAAGGCCACTCTATTTTGGATTAACAGGGTGACCCCCCCTAGCTTTAGAGGTAAACATGGAATGATATTATGTCTGGTACTGGGGGTATATAGTTTGGGGTGATCTAGGCGGCGTAAATGCGTCTCCTATAGACACACAATATCAGAATCATGGGTACGGAGGTCTTTATATAGGGAGTGTCTTTTTATGGGCAAATTTAAGCCCTTAACATTAAAGGTTAATATCTTCATGTGGCGTCAGAAAAGTTCATCTTGGGAAGGGCATCAGCGAGGTTAGACTCAGTACTCGTGTCACATTTCAAATTGTGGGTAAGGGAATAAAACCAGTCATATAGAGAATACCAATCCTGAGACATAGGGAGGGAGCAGGGGAAAGAAAACAAAATTCTGAGAATGAACAATAACCATCATGATGTATTAAAAGTAACTCAGAGAAAAAAAAAAACAGTCAAACAAAACAGTACATATGAACCCAAAAGGGTACATCTCCTGTGAGAAGCCCCAAAATTCAGAGACACTTCTCAAATTACTCAGCCGAGGAGGGAGATTGGGGTGCGTAAGGCCAGACCCGCACTGTGCCCACCGGGAAGTCCTCAAGGCAGTGCGGCCCGCACTCAAACCCAGACGGGGGGGATTATAAGTGCCATTTGGCCAACGAAAGAAAATATCCATAGAGGTTGACAGGTACTTTGGTCTTCTGAGAACCAGACATTGGATAAGGGTGTTATATTCCAAGCGGAGGAAATAAGTGTCAGCGCTTGTGCCATTCCGGGTCCAAACGTCGAGGCGGCGCTTGTCGCCCTGGTTGTGGAGAATGATCCCAGAAGCCCCAGGGTTGAAGTAGCTTGTCACCCTCCTCCACTGACGTTACCACGTGAACCGTACCATTGCGCGTGATCAGGAGTTTGGTCGGGAAACCCCATCGATAATCTATATTATTACCTCGGAGAATCATTGTGAGATGTGTAAAATAACTCCGCTGTTGAAGGGTAGCCTAGGATAAGTCTGGATAGATGGATATATGAGCATACTCAGGTTGCAATGCCTCTGGTTCTCGTAGAGCTCACTATATCTTCGCGTGGCTTAAAGTAATGGAGGCGTAGGATAACATCACGCGGGGCCTTCGACGGGGCCGAAGGTGGTTTTGGCAAACAATGTATTCGATCGAACAACAGCGAATCTAGCGTTGCTCCCGGTAGTAAAGTTTGAAACATGTCCGTCACATATGAAGTAAGTTGCGATGAGGTAATAGAATCTGGGATACCCCGTATTTTTAAATTACGGCGGCGCGAGCGGTCCTCCATGTCAGCTAGTTTAAGCATGGTCACCTTAAGCTGTTCCTCCAGAGTTTCAACTCGTTCAGCCATAATGTTATGGGCCTCTGCAAACTCTGTCATCTTCGATTCTAGTTTGTCAGTTCTCTCACCAATTTCTTTAATATCACTGCGGATAGCCGTTGCCACTGCATCCAGCCGTGCTGTCAATGTTGCAGATAGGTCCCCCAGCATATCAGCCATACAAGACATAAGTGTTTCCAAGCCTGGATTTGAAGTTGCGGCACCTTCTGTCTCCTCCATACGTGGGGAAGCCGGGGAGGAACCACCGTCATCTTGAGAGGCCGCAGCCTCCTTTAGTTTCGTTGCGCGCAGCGTAAAAAAAAAATCAGTTTTCGTCGCCTTATCGGTCAGTGCTCTTTCCACCCCCGAACGTGGATAATTGCGGGCCAATTCGCTTTGTGAATCCGCTATTTCAGAGGACCCGGTGCAGGAGCTCAGCTCTCACACGTCCTCCATGCACTGCGGTCAGGCCACGCCCCAAACGAGAATATTTTTAACATTGAAGCCTATGGGATTCTCCTGAATAAACCTGTCGAATGAAACCACCGAATGGCAGGGCATTTCGGCAACCTTTCACTGCTGGTTTTTCTTCTCTGAATAGCCGAAGCATTGCTTCTCTATGGGGAATTTACTGCCCTCGAACAGGCACCGTATGTGCAGGCAATTCGCCAAAATTTGGTGAACTGCCTGCTCTCTGGATAGTCGAAAGGGCCAGGAAAGGTAACCGTACGCTGAATTTCAGCATTTGGTTACCTTTCACCAGCAATTTGGATCTCTTTGAATAACCCTGTTTGTTTCTAGCTCAATAAGCTGGTCTTTCTACAGATTGGAGAGCCGTGTTACTTTATCTTTTATTTAGTTATACCAACATTATCATTTAAAGATATGCAAATATCCACTTCAACCTCCCTGATCTATACTTCTACTTACTTCTTCATAGAATGCAATTAGGATCTATGTTTCCTAAATCAATGCTGATTTCTGCCTATTACATTATACCCCCAATGAATTCCTGAATATTATTCCTTAGTAACCCCTCAAATACTTTCCCAACCACAGATGTTAAGCTCATAGGTCTAAAATTCCCAGGCAGACATTTTGAAACTTTTTTGAATATAAGCTTTTCAATCAATCCTCTGGTACGATTCCTGAAGGAGAAAAATCTTGCATGATTTTAAGACAAGGTTTACATAATTCCACACATAGCTCCCAAAGGCCCCAAGGCTTTGTTTCATTTCACGTTAGATGTTGCAGCACCTTTTCTTGAGTCAACCTGTCATGCTAGGGGCCCACTTGGGCCATCGTGTTGGCTTGGAACAAGGAGTAGGTGAGCAGGTGAGCTGCTGGCTGAATACAGGACAGATATACAATACAGATCCAGTCTCCACCTATCATTACACGCTGTGTGTTATATTCTCTCCACATACAATATACTCCAATTTAGGTGTTCTTTTAGCATGTGAATTTATGGGTTTGATTATTTACACCCGTAATAAATTGTGTATTATAGGGGACACACATCCCCCTCTATTAGCATGCCATGCAATTTTTTGTATTGGATTACTATATGGTCGTTTTTGGTTTCCAATAAAGGAACCAGACTGAGACACAAAGGACAGGAGGGCCAGGAAGAAAACTAAAAGGGATCCCTATGCTGGGAATGATTTTTATCTAAGAAAACCTCACAAAGAATAAAAGAGCAAGGGGAGCAAGAAGGACAAGGGTTAACAAGACAGACAGAAATCCTAGACTGAAGAGGTCCTTGTATGTTGGCCTCTGAGTAAACTAAACTCAGACAAACAAGATACATAAAACATGAAACATTGGCAACCGAACAGGCATACAGTAATGCAGGGAGCAGGCAAGAGAGAGAGATCCAGAGAACACACTAAAGGTCATACACAGGAATATCTTCCTGCTCGGTACAGGGAATAGACCAGTGAATAAACCAGAACGATAGCCAGAAGTCATACACAGGAGCAGTTCTCAGTCAGGCCAGGTCAGTAACAGGATTAGCAGAATACAGAGAGCAAGAAAGAGAATATCCAGGAACATAAGCCATAAGTCAAAACCAGAAATACTAGACAAAAAGCAAAATAGCAACAAGGGAATCGGGGACCAGGACACAGGTGTGACGTCCTGCGCCCCCTCTGGCAGAGGTGGGAGTTGCCAGTCATGTTTTTGGACATTCTAGCACATTTGGCGCCCCCTCTGGCTTCTATGGACATTGCATTTAGTTCACGTCCAAGCCTGGACCTCACCTGGACTAATTGTTTTCATTTAGTCATTGCTATATAAGCAGGCATCGCCCTAAGAAGGGCGCTGCCTCATTCTGCTGTTTCAGTCTGCTTTGTTCCAAGCCTTGATCCTTATTCACTTACCTTGCAATTCTGAAGTAGGGATCTTTTGCTCAGGTTCTCCTGTATGTGTTCTAGTTACCCTTTATTCTTTACTTTCAGGTTTTGGGTTTACTCCTCTGTCAGTTCTGTATTTTCATCTGTTTATAGTTTCCCCAGGTCCTTGGTTATTCATACTGTTTTGTTCATATGGTTCATGTTTGGTATTTATGTTTGCATTTCAGGTTTCTTCTCTAGGTTTAAACAGGTTTAGATGTTTTCACTCGTTACTCTAGTGTGTTTAGTTCTCTTATGTCTTTTTTGCCTATAGTTTCCCTGGTCCTTGGTTGTTCAACTGTTTGTTTTATCTATTGTATATTTAGATCAGATCTATGGTTTAATTCTAGTGCTCAGGTCTTTTGTTTCATTGTGGTGTTTTGGTTCCTTGCTGTATATAGTCCTTTGTTTTGTTTATACATCCATGAGTCAAGTCTGTTAACTGCTCAAATAGCTCACACCCCTTCTGTGCCATGTCAGGTCAGGCCCACCGTCACAACAGGAAACACAACCACCATGAACTCCACAAACGGTCAAAGAAGCACTGTGCTGCTGGGAGTATATATAGGCCTGTGTGATTGGGCCATATGACCTCAGACCAGAAGATCACAGCAGAACCCCGGAGTGGCACCAGACAGCACAGCCAAACTCAAAACACGGGGTAAAACAGACATGAATGCCTCTCACCACCAGGGGGCGTGGCCAAAACCAGGGAAAAATGTGACATAAATCCCCCCCTTAAGACATGACCAAGTAATTCAGGAAACAGAACATGAAGACTAGTCACCAGAATCCATTTGGGTCCCACTCCCCCTCAGAGTCATCCGAATAGTTCCTCGAAACATCCCCATCTATGAGGGTTCCGCGAGGGTTTCTTCATTGCCCAGTGCGCCTCTCGGAACAACAACCCACAAGGCGACCGTACGTATCCCTCGGAGACAGGACTGGATTGCAGGATCGTGGCATCAGTCAGACTGGACATTGCAGCACCATAGTGGCAGGTTTCCTCGGACCCAGAACAGAGTGTGGCATCCTTGGACACAGACTGATTAGGGTTAGTCACCTTTTTACGTCCTCTCCTGGACCGAGATCTGGAAAAGGCGACCACCCCACATGACATGGCAATGGTTCGGGCAGACTTGGCTATGTGTATTACCACAAGATATAGACTTCTCGAACCCACAACTGGGTTTAGCATTAATGGACCCACTGTGAGACATGGGCACAGTGGTCTCGTAACTTGACGTGGGTACAGCTGCCTCGTAGTTCAACATGGGTACAGCTGGCAGCTCACCACCAGAACCAGACATGATGGGCACGTCGCCCGAACCAGACATGATGGGCACGTCGCCCGAACCAGACATGATGGGCACGTCGCCCGAACAAGACATGATGGGCACGTCGCCCAAACAAGACATGATGGGCACGTCGCCCAAACCAGACATGATGGGCACGTCGCCCGAACCAGACATGATGGGCACGTCGCCCGAACCAGACATGATGGGCACGTCGCCCGAACCAGACATGAGGAGCACGTCACCCGAACCAGACATGAGGAGCACGTCACTCGAACCAGACATGAGGGGCACGTCGCCCAATCCAGACATGATAGGCATGTCACCCGAACCATACATGAGGGGCACGTCGCCTGAACCAGACATTATAGTCTCAATGCTGGGTGGAGATGTGACCGACTGGGGAACCCCTGATTTATCGCCAGGCTCTGGGTACCCTGGCTTATAGCCAGACGCTGGGTACCCTGGCTTATAGCCAGACGCTGGGTACCCTGGCTTATAGCCAGACGCTGGGTACCCTGGCTTATAGCCAGACGCTGGGTACCCTGGCTTATAGCCAGACGCTGGGTACCCTGGCTTATAGCCAGACGCTGGGTACCCTGGCTTATAGCCAGACACTAGGCACCCTGGCTTATAGCCAGACACTAGGCACCCTGGCTTATAGCCAAACTGGGGAACCCCTGGCTTATAGCCAGACACAGGAACCTCTGGCATATCGCCAGACACTGGGACCCCTGGCATACAGCCAGGGCGTGACATAGCTGGCATTTTACCAGGACTAGATTTCCCTGGCATGCTGCCAGAACTAGAAGATCCACTGTGGGACGTAGGCACAGTTGCTTCGCTGCCTGACGAAGACAGAGCAGCCTTACTGCTTGGAACATACATACAGAAAAAATGGCGTCGCGCCCATACTCACCGAAGCGGCTGCAACAGCCAGGAGTAACAGCCCAGTTAATGTATAAAACATAACAAGGGAAAAAAGTGTAATCTGCGCTCGTTTCTATGTATTCCATGTACAACAAAACACTATGAGGTTTTTGTTTGTTTCAATGGCCATTGCAACGGAAGCTCACTCGCCACTTCAAGGCACCTCTTTATAGAGGGAGTACCTAACCAATGTAACCAAAAGCCGCTCTACTGAGCAGCTCCAAGCCCCTCCTGCTGCTTGGAACAGATAGAGTTGTGACTACTCGGGGTTGCACTTTAGTGGCTCCACTGTGGGACACGGTGTAACGGGCAACCAGGCAGGTGGGTGAGGTTGCGAGCCCAGAGGTGCAGTGACACAAGGAGGCAATGGATTGTAATAATAAAAGGGTTTATTTAGAAAGCATCTCAGAACATGAAGGGATAACACAGGAAAAGGGATGCGGACAGACAGACAGACCACACAAGGACGGTTCTTAAAGCAGGATGAACTGAAGTAAAAGGAAAAGTCCAGTATGCAGGGAGTCTATGATACACAGGTAAGTCCTTTAGACAAATGCAGGGGTTCACCTGGAGGAAGCCAGGAGGAGGAGTTCTCCTGGGTGAAGCCAGGAGGAGGAGTTCTCCTGGGTGAAGCCAGGAGGAGGAGTTCTCCTGGGTGAAGCCAGAGGGGTACACTTGGATGAAGCCAGAGGGGTACACTTGGATGAAGCCAGAGGGGTACACTTGGATGAAGCCAGAGGGGTACACTTGGATGAAGCCAGAGGGGTACACTTGGATGAAGCCAGAGGGGTACACTTGGATGAAGCCAGAGGGGTAAACTTGGATGAAGCCAGAGGGGTAAACTTGGATGAAGCCAGAGGGGTAAACTTGGATGAAGCCAGAGGGGTAAACTTGGATGAAGCCAGAGGGGTACACTTGGAAGAAGCCAGAGGGGTACACTTGGATGAAGCCAGAGGGGTACACTTGGATGAAGCCAGAGGGGTACACTTGGATGAAGCCAGAGGGGTACACTTGGATGAAGCCAGAGGGGTACACTTGGATGAAGCCAGAGGGGTACACTTGGATGAAGCCAGAGGGGTCCACTTGGATGAAGCCAGACGGGTCCACTTGGATGAAGCCAGACGGGTCCACTTAGATGAAGCCAGACAGGTCCACTTAGATGAAGCCAGACAGGTCCAGGGGTATGGAAGGCGGTTGTCTGGTAGGCAAGCAAGCCGTCAGATCATCTGGTAAATCCTGCACACAGGCTTGTCAGCGTAACAGGCTCCTGGCTGCACGAGTTCCACTTGGAAGTGAAGTTTGATGCTGAAGCCTCTAGGTAAGGGTGTGGTTGAGTTATATAGAGGTAGTCAGCTGAATAATGAGATGCACCTGCTACTTAGTGCAGAGCTGGATACGGCAACAGTTTATTCTGTGGCAGCAACTGAAGGGTGCTGCCCTGCAGTATGATGAATACAATAGCGTGTTTTATCATCTGCGGCGCTGCCGCCGGCGAGGAGCGTGACACACGGGCAGAATGAGCACACTATCATTCGTAGAATAGACAGTCTCACAGTTACACTGTGTACCTGTGGTAACAGCGCTACCCCGGACACCTGTGGCAACAGCGCTACCCCGGACACCTGTGGCAACAGCGCCACCCTGGACACCTGTGGCAACAGCGCCACCCTGGACACTTAACCCATTACAATGTCTGAGAAACAGTGATCCATTGTGTAAAATGGAAGCAGGGAGTTTGCCACGAGGTTGAACAACTTTGGCTTTACTGAGACACATGGAACTCGCAACCCCCCTGCATAGCATAGAAACAGAGGACCCAGCATCTGACCTGGATGTCATGGCTTCTTTGGGAGCATTAAAGTCAGCACTTCGGCTGCAAGATGTGGATGCCAGGGTCTCACCTTCTGATGATAGGACATGCTGGGTCTGGGTTTTTGTGGACAAAAATATACTTTGTGGTTTGCTGAAATAACAGGTTAAATAACCTGCGCCTTTCCCTCTCAGACATGACTCTGCTGGGAGGAGCAGCATAATTATGCACACTGAGAGAAACCATTAACCTCTTCAGCTCCATAAGCAAATCAAGAACTATTTGGAGCACAGAATTAAATACAGTAAGCTCACCTGCAGGCAGGAATGGACCGTTTGCAATATCACGCTGGGGGCCCTCTTGGGCCATCGTGGTGGCTTGGAACAAGAAGTGTAGCCCTTTGCAGGTGAGCTGCTGGATTGATACAGGACAGATATGCAATACAGATTCCAGGGCAATAAAGGAACAAAAAAACAAGAACAAAAGTGATCCCACCTGGGACCACTAGATGGTGCCAAACCCACACTCTAAACACTCCTAGATACATGAAACCAAAAACAGCCATATAGTAATCCAATACAAAAATTGCATGGATTGCTAATAGAGGGGATGTGGGTCACCAATAATACACAATTTATTGCAGGTGTAAATAAACAAACCCATAAATACGCATGCTAAAAAAAAACTGCATAAATTGGAGTATATTGTATATGGAGAGAATATAACACGTGTAATGATAGGTGGAGCCTCTTAGAAACCAAAATAATGGTGCTGAAGTTCATACAAAGCAGAAATGGTTTTAAAAAAGAAAAGAAAAAACTGCTCATGTGGCTATATCAGTCAAAAGCCAACAATATTAGCTATCCCCCTACTGCAAGATCATTATAATTGCATATGTGTCAGATGAACTTGGCATACACACCCCCTCCAGTAATTACACCATATTACCATATATAAGAGAGAGAACTACAATATATATATATATATTAAAGAGGAAAAAATTCTCAACACCAATTGATGGTACCACACCAAATGTACATCAAGGTATCAAATTATCCACGCCATCTTGTGCATAGACTCATTTTGCCCAAAGGGAACCACAAAAGCAACCAGAAAAAAACAGGGAATTTGAAGGCACCCCAAACAGTTAAAAACATATAAACATCAGGACACACTCAACGCATTTCGCTTTTTCCAGAGTGAGTGTACAGAAAAACTAGTCTGGTATAAATACCTTTATCAGTTATAAGTCACATGCTTGTAGGAGTCAGTTATATTAGATGATTTCAAGAGGTCAATTAAACCCAGGGGCGGATCCAGGGGGGTGCAGCGGGGCAATTGCCCCCCCCACCCGAAAATATTACTGACCCAGCTCCCAGCCAGCGCCAGACGCTGCAGCATGCCTTCCACATTAAAGACAGGAGGCTAGGAACTGCACACATAATTGGCTCCTCCCCCCTATTCCCACCTGATGCTTAGCAGGCAGAAGAGGAGGGCACAACAAACGGCGTGATGAAGTCAGAGCCTGCAGCCGGCTTGCCAGTGTAACTGATGTAAATATGTGTGTGTCTCTTTAAGAGCACAGTATGTGTTAATTCCCCTAATATCCCCCATTTTAGAGAAACTCTTGTATTATTGTGAACATCTCACCCAAAGAAAGCTTTTGTTTTGTTTTAATTTTGTGCAGCCGTTGAGCAGTTAATGCTATTATGCTAATGAGGCATGACCTCATCCCCTGTGAGCCGGGCTTTTCCTTCAGCTCTTCAGATCACGAAACAGCTGCGTGAGGTAGGAGGTGTAATGAAGAACTCTCACATTCTCTTCCCTTTAGAGTTTTAAACCCATGCAAAAGTTCTCCCAAAATGTTTTTTGTGTTTAGATTTAACCCTTATGTATGTGTAGTTATGTTAGTTCCTCTAGGAGGTTCATGTGTGCAGAATAAAACTACTCTATTGTTTAGCACAGGGCTTTGAGTGTAAAATATCAGCACAACAATTGATAACCTGTGCTAATCCTATGCTTGGTGTCTGTAGGTGGATGTCACAGAGGATATTCTCATTGCCGTGTTTTATATATGTTTTATTCAGGTATGATTTTTTTTTTACTTTATTTTTTTTTATATTCAATATTTTATTTTACTTGTAAGTCAGCAGTACAATAATCCACTTTTTCAAAAGACACATAGTGGGAGAATAACAATATACCGCAGATAAGAAAGGGGCAGGGGAGGATAAATGACATCAAAAACAGAGCTTGGCAGAGGATGCAGAGGGACATCAGGAAAAATAGGGAGAGGAGGGGAAAAAAAAATAAGGGGTAAAAAGAGTGGGGGGGATTGCCCAAGAGTGTGACATTCCAGGCTCACCCCGGGAACCGTAAGGTATTCTGGGGGCCATGGAAGAGATCACGGGGGCCAGGGGGCCTGGGGCCAGGAGAGGCGGCTAGAGCCATGGTGGCCGCCCAAGTGGCGCGCCCAGGACCACCCAGTGTCCCTCATCTAAAAAAAAAAAAGGGGGGGTCAGGGAGGGCATAATACCTGATGTCCCAATGGTCTTAGAAAGTCCTATGTGCCGAGGTCTGCAAGAGGTCCGCCAGTAGTGAGGTTCAATCAGGATAACAATATCAATTAAAAAAAAAAAGGGTGGGGGGAGTCAGCCAGTCATAGCAATAAACATAGGGATGGGACCATCTCAAGGGGGGGTGCAGGGTCCAATAAGGGGGAGAAAAAATAAATAAATAAAATAAAAACACAGCATAATATGCAACACAAAAAACATCGGAGTAGGAGCCCCGGCAAGACAGTCTCAGGCGACCAGTGCTGTTAGGCTCCTGGTCAAGGAGGGTCCACATGACATCAGCCTGGATCCAATTGCAGAGGCCCTGCAGTCGTGTTTCCACGACTCAGCGCGTACTGCCAAGTGCACCTCCTGTGCTACGTTAGCGCTGAGCGCGTCCTAGCACAGGAGGCAGCAATCGCCCCCCCCGGCAATGACATCAAATTCAGGTGCCCCCCCCCCCGCTTGTGCGGACGAGGCGCCTGAAAGGAAGGGGGGAGGTCCGACCTCTCTCCCTACCAATCACCGGGGGCCACAGGGTTAAGGCAGGCGCCGTTTGGAAGGTGTCAGGGTCTGGCCCCCCTCGTCCCGCACGCCGGGCTCACCTTCCCCGGAGTGCCTCCGGAAGCGGTACCCCCAGCTCAGAGGGTGCCGGGCTCCATCGCCCACTCGGCGGGCGGCGTTCCGCGGCGGCTCCCCACGTCCGTCGCGAGTGGGGATCTCCCGCCATATTGGCCGGGGATACCCCATCCAGCTCCGGCGTGGCGTTGGGCGGCGGCCGCGCGTCACGCAGAAGGGGCGGGGCGTCGGCACTCGCGTCCTTGGGGAGATGACGCTGGGGCCTCCATTCTCCACCATTGGTGGAATTAAGGGGAAGGAGGGACCTGGCAGCTGTGGAGGGGAAGGGCTGTCCTGGGCGCCCTATTTAAACCCCTCACTCCCATGGATTGATGTTCAGACGTTCTGTGCCCCCCATGCTTAATCGCTGGTCACTGTTACCTCTTACTACCACCAAACCTATCTCCTTTACCCTCTATTTGGATTTCCCGTATTTGACCTCGGCTGACCCCCTCTACTTTGAACGAACTCTACCTGCCCCTGATATTGGACCGTGTACCTCGACCTGCCTATTTTCTATTATCCACGTACTCTGCATTACTCAACGACTTATCTCCAATCCACGCTGCCCGAGTATTGGAAGAGAAGGTACTGCATCCTGGGTTCCAAATCCTGATCTACACGTGACATAACGTCTGAACCTGACCCTATGGAATCCGCAGACCTCACAGAGACTCTCGAAGTTCTGACTCGTGAGATAGGAGCGCTCTCCCTATCTCACCAGGAACTACGCACTCAAGTTCGGACCCTTCAAGGTGCTCCCCGACCGTACTCTTTGTCCTCCCTAGCCATGCCTCCTTTCCCTCAGGAGGATATGAACGCCCCTGAACCCAACATCCCGCTTCCTGACCGTTACGATGGTAATCGCACCCACTTTCGGGAGTTCATCACTGGATGCCAGCTTTTCTTTTCTCTCAAGCCTCGTACCTACAACAACGGTCCTATCAAGGTTCACACAATCATTACCCTCCTCACAGGGGATGCCAGAGTCTGGGCTCACAACCTTCTCTATGCTCAGGACCCAGCCTTGAACACGTGGGAAACGTTTGTCGCCGCCATGGATGCTATGTTCGGTGACCCTTTTCGCATGACATCCGCTCAGAACGCCATTCGAACTCTTAAACAAGGCAGACACCCTGTAGAGGAATATATCACAGCGTTTAAGAGTCATGCCCTCGATACTACATGGAACGAACCTGCCTTGATAGACCAATTCCGTCGCGGCCTGAGTGAGCATATCAAGGATGAGTTGGCCAGAGGCGCTCTTCCCCCCACCCTGGAAGACCTCACCCACCTTACTATCGCCATAGACAGGCGTTGGAGAGAACGCCAACAAGAGAAGGAGCAACCTCAGGACCCACCCCCTCCTTCCAATCCAAGCGACAGGCATCTCCCACGCCTCCTCGCCTTTTCACTCCTCCCGCTCCCCTCCCAACAACGGAAGAACCTATGCAAATAGGGTTGGTGCGGGGTCATCTACCTCCGGAGGAGTTGGCACGCAGACGGAGGAACCAACTATGCCTATACTGGTGGGGCAGGGCATCATGCCAGACTTTGCCCTGAAAAAACCAAGACCCGGGGAGGTAAGACCACCATCCTTTTCACCAACATATGTTCTCTGTCAAAACCGTCAAACCATCTGTTTTCTATCCCTGTCACCTTGCAGTGGAATGAGACGACAATCACCCTCCCGGCCATGATAGACTCCGGAGCGAGCAACTGTTTCTTTGATGTTTCCTTTGCCCAACGATTATGTATCCCGACACGTAATAAAGAACACCCTGTAAGCATATTACTGGTAGACGGCTCTCCTTTAAAATCAGGGGTTGTAGACAAAGAAACCACACCCCTGCAAATGATGGTTGGATCAGCTCATAAAGAAAAAGTGACGTTTGATTTGATTCAGACACCCCTATCTCCAATCATCCTTGGGTTACCCTGGCTCCGACTACATAACCCCGCTATCAATTGGTCCACTGGTACGGTTTCTTTTTTTTCTGAGTTCTGCAAAAAAGGGTGTCTATCCCCATCTGATCCGTTAATCTCTCTGCACCATCCTAGACCATGGCACCCAACGCACTTTTGTCCACCTGCCACAGGTGTACCATGATCACCAAGAAATCTTTAACGAAAGAGGGGTTGAGTCGCTTCCCCCGCATAGGGATACGACTGCCCCATCGACTTATTACCGGGGTGTGCCATTCCATTCGGGAGGATTTACCCCCTCTCTGAACCCGAGTTAACGGTTCTAAAAACATACATCGACGAGAACCTAACCAAGGGGTTCATCCGTCCTTCCACGTCCCCTGCAGGTGCTGGGATCTTTTTTATAGGTAAAAAGGATGGGGGCCTAAGACCATGCGTGGATTATCGAGACCTGAACAGAATTACGATAAAAAAACGATACCCATTACCCCTTATCCCAGAACTCCTAGAGCGTTTACAGACGGCCAAGATCTTCTCCAAGTTAGACCTCAGAGGGGCTTACAATTTGGTCCGCATACGGAAAGGCGATGAATGGAAGACCGCCTTTCGTACGCGTTACGGTCATTTCGAATACAAGGTCATGCCATATGGATTATGCAACGCCCCGGCTACGTTTCAACATCTGGTAAATGACATCTCCCGCGATTTACTGGATAGATACGTCGTAGTCTATCTAGACGACATTCTGATATACTCGACGTCTCTAGAAGAACACCGGGCCCATATGCACGAAGTCTTAAACCGTCTCCGTACTCATAACCTATATGTCAAGTTAGACAAATGCGTTTTTGAGACACATAAACTACCCTTCCTAGGATTTATCCTTTCACCGGAAAAGTGGAGATGGACCCCCTCAAGATCACGGCTATAACCTCTTGGCCTACACCCGCCAACAAGAAGGAGGTACAACGATTCTTGGGATTTGCCAATTTCTATAGGAAATTCATTCGGGACTTCTCCAAACAAGTACAGCCTCTCACAGCCCTTACAAAAAAGAATAACGAATTCACGTGGACTCCTGAAACGCAAACAGCATTTAAAAGACTTCAACATCTTTTTACTTCCGCCCCCATTCTGGAACTCCCTGACCTCACCAAACCCTTCTTCCTAGAAGTGGATGCCTCCGATAAAGCAACCGGTGCGGTCCTGTTCCAGAGAAACGACTCCGATGATAAACTACACCCGGTGGCTTTTCATTCCAAACGACTCAGTGTCGCTGAGATCAATTACGACGTCGGGGATAAGGAACTATTAGCCATTAAACGTGCTCTAGAAGAGTGGAGACATCTGCTGGAGGGAACATTACACCCAATCACGGTGTACACCGATCACCGCAACCTGGAGTATCTTCAAACCGCTAGAAGGCTGAATTCACGACAGGCTCGCTGGTCTCTTTTCTTTACTCGTTTTTTTTTTCATATAACATACCGCCCTGGAGACAAAAACGGCAAAGCAGACGCACTTTCCAGACAGTTCTCAGAACCTGACCTATCCAACTCTTCACAAACCACCATTCTCAAGAAAGAACACTTTCTCCATACCTGTTCAGAAGTTCTAGATAAAATGCGAAAGGATCCTAACCAGAAAACCCATACTCAGTATCTAGATGGGCTACCAACAGCTCACGATCGAATCTACGTTTCTCCACAAAACCGCCTTGAAATCCTTCAAACCGTTCACGATTCACTGTCAGCAGGTCATCCAGGCATCAACAAAACTATCAAACTCGCCAATCGTTACTTTTGGTGGCCATCCATCAATACAGACATCAAACAGTACGTACAATCCTGTCAAATATGTAGCCAAGCCAAACACTCAACCCTCAGGCCTGCAGGACTACTACAACCACTGGTAACACCAGACACCCCATGGAAAGCCATCACAGTAGACTTTATTGTAGATTTACCACCATCCCACGGTAATACTACCATCATGGTGGTTGTAGATAGACACACGAAGATGGCCCATTTCGTCCCTGTTTCGAGTCTCCCAACAGCCGAAAAAACAGCCGATCTCTTTTACCACCACATTTTTCGTCTCCATGGAGTACCGTCTTCGATTATCTCCGATCGGGGCACACAATTCACGTCCAAACTCTGGTCTGCCTTCTGTAAAATTCTCAAGATCAAAATCTGTCTCTCCTCTGCGTTTCACCCCCAAAGTAATGGACAAACCGAACGAGTAAATCAATGGTTAGAGCAATACCTGAGATGCTTCACAACCTACCTACAAGACGATTGGCACCCCTCCTACCGTCAGCAGAATTCTCATATAACTCCCAATCCACGACTCCATCAAAAATACCCCGTTCTATGTAAACTTCGGCTACCACCCCTCTCTATTACCAGATCTACCGTCTATGGGATCCGTACCCTCTGTCAACGATCGGATTCTCCAATTGCAAGATTGCCACCGTCGCCTCCAGACCATCATCAAAGAGACTCAACGGACCCAAAAGATCCAAGCGGATCGACGAAGACGACCCCCTCCGTCCTATCAAGTGGGTCAAAAGGTCTGGCTTTCGACCCGACACCTCAGACTCTCCTGCCCAACAAAGAAACTGGGACCCAAATACATAGGGCCCTTCACCATCGTGATCGTGTACTCTCCGGTGCATGTTCGTCTGGAATTGCCACCATCCATGAAAGTACACCCAGTGTTCCACGTCTCGCTCATCAAACCACACATCGCTGACACGCTCTTCAGACGACCCTTAGCCCCTCCGGGCCCCCTCCTCGTAGACGGCGAAGAAGAATATGAGGTCGAAGATGTTTTAGACTCCCGTTATCGCAGGCACCGTCTTGAATATCTTATCCAATGGAAAGGCTACGGCCCCGAGGAACGGTCTTGGGAACCGGCCTCTGTGGTGCACGCCCGTCCTCTGGTCCAAAACTTCCATCGGGCTCATCCGGAGAAGCCCCCGCTCCCTTGCGCCTCCGGAGGTTGCGCCTTGAGGGGGTAATGTCAGGGTCTGGCCCCCCTCGTCCCGCACGCCGGGCTCACCTTCCCCGGAGTGCCTCCGGAAGCGGTACCCCCAGCTCAGAGGGTGCCGGGCTCCATCGCCCACTCGGCGGGCGGCGTTCCGCGGCGGCTCCCCACGTCCGTCGCGAGCGGGGATCTCCCGCCATATTGGCCGGGGATACCCCATCCAGCTCCGGCGTGGCGTTGGGCGGCGGCCGCGCGTCACGCAGAAGGGGCGGGGCGTCGGCACTCGCGTCCTTGGGGAGATGACGCTGGGGCCTCCATTCTCCACCATTGGTGGAATTAAGGGGAAGGAGGGACCTGGCAGCTGTGAGGGGAAGGGCTGTCCTGGGCGCCCTATTTAAACCCCTCACTCCCATGGATTGATGTTCAGACGTTCTGTGCCCCCATGCTTAATCGCTGGTCACTGTTACCTCTTACTACCACCAAACCTATCTCCTTTACCCTCTATTTGGATTTCCCGGTATTTGACCTCGGCTGACCTCCTCTACTTTGAACGAACTCTACCTGCCCCTGATATTGGACCGTGTACCTCGACCTGTCTATTTTCTATTATCCACGTACTCTGCATTACTCAACGACTTATCTCCAATCCACGCTGCCCGAGTATTGGAAGAGAAGGTACTGCATCCTGGGTTCCAAATCCTGATCTACACGTGACAGAAGGGCACAGCCTGCCCTTCCAAACGGTGGCTGACATTAACCCCTGGGGAGCCGGATCATGATTCGGCGCTGAAAAGTGCCGGATCGTGATCCTCTCCCGGAGCTGGCCGACATCTTGGCCAAGCCTCCGGGAACTCCCCCTGAGGACTGGTGTCATCGTGCATAGCACGATGATGCCAGTCCTGGAGTTAACCCCTAGCTGCCAGCAATGGTGGAGATAAGGGGTTCCAATGAACCCCCTATCTCCTGATCCGTGGCAGCTAGGGGTTAATGTTTGATATCGTTGGATCAGCCAGAGCAAATTAAAAATAAAAAAATATTTAAAAAATAAATAAATAAAATAGACAAGTTTTTTTTGTTTTGTTAATGCAGCAATATTTCAATTATAATGTGAACAATGATGCTGCACTAACGATTTTTGTTTGAGGTGTGTTTGTTAAAAATCGCGTAATTTTCCCCCCAAAAAAATGTAACGAGACCCCATTTCTAATTTTTTTAACAAGCGCACCCCATACAAAATATAACCGCAATTGCTCGCATGTTAAAATGTGAAAAAAAAACACTTTACATGTAGTAAATTATTGAAAATTCAAAGTTTATTGCATTTTTTTGTTATATACAGACAGGACATGACGTATACACATAATAATGATATATTATGAATCTTCCGAGTCTGCCGGAAAGAACAATATATAATATGTCTGGGTCATATATTAAAATAAGCCTTCAAAACGCGTTTAAACAAGATGAGCGAAACAGGTAAAAAAATTAGCTCAGCACAGAGTTGTGAAATGCCTCAGCAGCGAAAGGGTTAAACATATCTGCGTGTGAGACATTGAAATTACAGAAACACCTTGCATCTGTACTATACAGGTATTTTCAGCAATTATACACCTGAATCTTATACCTGTACAGGAGCGAGTGACCGAGTGTCAGCTGTAAACCTTTGAGTCCTCACCCTTTAACCTGCCATATATAAAGTGCTGTACAGTGACTTCAGAGCTCTCCCTGTGTTCTGTGTCAGCAGTGCTGGGAGTTTTATTGCTGTGGATTCTGATACACTCCTACACACACCACATATTGCTGTGAGTTTTATGGCTACATACCCCTTGGGTGTAGGGATGTATTGTTGTTATGTATGTGAATGTACAGTCAGGTCCAGAAATATTGGGACAGCAAAACAATTCTAACATCTTCGGCTCTATACACTACCTCAATGGAGTTGGAATGAAGCAAACACAATGTGCTTTAACTGCAGACTGTCTGCTTTAATTTGAGGGTATGTACATCCAACTCAGGTGAACGGTGTAGCAGCAGTTTGCAGATGTGCCTCCCACTTGTTAAGGGACCAAAGGTAATGTGACAATTGGCTTCTCAGCTGTTCCATGGCCTGGTGTGTGATATTCCCTCATTACCCCAATTACAATGTGCAGATAAAAGGCCTAGAGTTCATTTCAAGTGTGCTATTTGCATTTGGAATCTGTTGCTGTCAACTCTCAAGATGAGATCCAAAGAGCTGTCATTATCAGTGAAGCAAGCCATCATTAGGCTGAAGAAACAAAACAAACCCATCAGAGAGATAGCAAGAACATTAGGCGTGACCAAAACAACAGTCTGGAACATTCTCAAAAAGAAGGAACGCACCGGTGAGTTCAGCAACACCAATCAGGAAGGCCGGATTAGAGTTTGCCAAACAACACCTAACAAAGCCTTCACAGTTCTGGAACAAGATCCTCGGGACAGATGAGACCAAGATCAACTTGTACCAGAGTGATGGGAAGAAAAGAGTATGGAGAAGGAAAGGAACTGCTCATGATCCTAAGCATACCACCTCATCAGTGAAGCATGGTGGTGGTAGTGTCATGGCGTGGGCATGTATGGCTGCCAATGGTACTGGTTCTCTTGTATTTATTGATGATGTGACTGCTGACAAAAGCAGCAGGATGAATTCTGAAGTGTTTCGGGCAATATTATCTTCTCACATTCAGCCAAATGCTGCAGAACTCATTGGACGGCGCTTCACAGTGCAGATGGACAATGACCCAAAGCATACTGCAAAAGCAACTGTAGCGCCCACTCCCGGAGGAGCCGCTGAATTTAAACCTGAATTTAAACCTCGGGTCAGTCTCCCCGCACTAGGGAATAAATATACACCAGCACTGTTGTGGATTTTATAAGTTATATAGTTTACTGAATGAACTGGCATATAAAGAGCAGCACGGTATACGTATATATATTTACAGTAGTTCGTAGTGCAAGAAACGCGCAGCGGAAAAGAAAAAAGGAATTTTAACCCCTTCGTGGTTGGAGTGTGAGTCCCATACAGGTTGTGTCCCAAGAAGGTGTACGTGTATGCGTGTATTGGTACCCGGGTACAAGATTCAACTGGCCAGTGAATGATTTCAATGTGTCTTCAACTAGTCACGTTGGGGCCCTGTGGGTTTTGACAAAACCGCAGCGTGCTTTATTATTTTTACTGTGACCGGGAAGGCCTCTCACCCATCCGCCAGATACTCTGCGCTCTGCTCGACCCAGGACGTATCTCCGCTCGATTTGACTGGGACTCTGTGTCACCGGATCCGCTGTCTTGCTTGTCTGTTTCTGCCACAAGATGCTCAGCTCACCGCCTGCACTCCCATTAGATCATCTGCGGTCTCCTAACTCTGGGTCCTTCAGCAGCTCTGTATCTGTGTAAACGTCTCAGTGGTGGATCACTAGGTCTTTGGGAAGTAAAGTGAACCGATCTCCAGCTCCGCAAGGCCGCACCTGCGCTCCGGCCTGGTCACGATCGTTGTCTGTCTCACGTGCGTCTTGCTCCCTTCACTCCTCTGTGTGCTCTGCCTGTTCTCTCCACGAGGCTGCGGATGTAAGTCTCTCCTCCCCACCCACTTCCTGTTCCCGCCACAAAGCATGCTGGAAAATGTAGTCCCATTGTCCAGTGTCTTACATTGTGCTTGTCTCCCTCTGGTGGCCAAAAATAAGTAATACAGCAACAGTGTTTTAACCCAGCGCTACACTCTCCCCCTCCTAGAACTCTTGAGTCTCTCCAAGGAGGTATAACCGTTGCATTACATTTCAACATAACATTATTCAACATATACAGGCTCAGCAGCAAGCATACAATGGGTCAGATACACTTCCTCAAGTTGACTCATGCTTTTGACTACCTCAGCTAACATAGCAGACACTTCGGGCAACCTTCGCACTGTGGTGACGGCCTCTTCAGTGCTATGTCCTGGTGAGTCGTAGGTGAGTCTCTGGGGTGGTCGAATAGAGCGTTTTGGGCTTTGATTCTGTGGTTCAACTAGGCCTCCCAATGGAACTCTTCTTGACCTTTCTCAACAAGTCTTATCATCCTGGAGACGAATGTGGTGTTTAGTGCTCTTAGCACATCCCACATCAACCTCCTACTTGGAGAACGAATTTTCCGACTTGAGTATTGGAAACCGAACCCGCTTCTTCCACTTGAACGAGATAAGGGCATCTTTAGGGTAGAACCGTTCAGCTTGAATCGCTTTATTCACTCTCCTCCCTAGATCGGTACTGGAGAGGGGCTTAACATACCCTAAATGGTACGGAGTTAGGGAAATCCAAGCAGGAGAAGGATTTGGGAATAATCATAGACTTCAAACTAAGTAACAATGTGCAATGTCAAACAGCAGCCGCCAAGGCCAGCAAAGTACTGGCATGCATTAAAAGGGGAGTTCACTCACGGGATGAAAACATAATTTTGCCTCTGTATAAATCAATGGTCAGGCCGCGCCTTGAATATGCCGTGCAATTTTGGGCACCTGTCTTAAAAAAAGATATTATATCGCTAGAAAAAGTGCAGAGACGGGCAACTAAATTAATAAGGGGGATGGAAGGGTTAAGTTATGAGGAAAGACTAACAAGCTTAAACCTGTTTAGTTTAGAGAAAAGGCGCCTTAGAGGGGATCTGATAACCTTATATAAATATATACGGGGCCATTATCAACCATTGTCTGATAACCTATTCATTAACAGGACTATACATAGGACAAGGGGTCATCCATTTAGACTGGAAGAAAGAAAATTTAGCTTAAAGCATAGGAAGGGTTATTTTACGGTGAGAACAATAAAGCTGTGGAATTCTCTGCCTGTTGAGGTGGTTGGGTCAGAGTCTGTACAGACTTTTAAAAAACGACTGGATGACTTCCTGCAGACACAGAATATTAAGGGTTATAATATTTAATATGTGGGTAAAAGCTTCTTGATCCAAGGAGAAATCTGACTGCCATTCTGGGGTCAAGAAGGAATTTTTTCCCAGTATGTTGCATATTGGCAAGCATTCAGACTGGGTTTTTTGCCTTCTTTTGGATCAACAGCAGTAGGTTATGTGGGAGAGGCTGAACCCGATGGACGCATGTCTTTTTTCAGCCTATATAACTATCAGGGTTATCCAAAGAGATTCGAAAAATCACCGCACGTTCGGTGACTTTTCGTTCTCTTCAATTCGGTTCCTTTTGCCGATCCCATTTCGGTGACCCTGCGGTGTATTCAGCAAACACCACAGGGTCCCCGAATTGCAGGGAAAAGCTGCCGCAAACCTGACGAAAACTAACCGAATGCACGCTGAAAACAAGCAAAAACATCTGGATTAACCTTCGAAAAAGCCGAATATGAGCCGAACAGGAGCCGAACAGGAGCCGAATCACACAGAGCCGAAGCAGCTGTGACGTAGAGGAGGCAGTGAATAAATTAGAAAAACCATTTGTATGAATCTGGGAAAAGGAAACGCTGTTTGCAAAGAAACTACTGAGCGAAAATGTCTGAAATTTTCACAGGAGGTCCAGGGAATGATAATAAAGAGGGCTGTTGCAAAAAAAATAAGTAAACTGAAAAAAAAATAAAAAAAAATCGGACTTTCAAAAAAAAAAAAAAAAAAAAAAAAATGCTTAAAGTATCCTAAAAAATCTATAAATAAAGAGACTCTTTGCTGCAGAATTTTATAATGAACGGTTTATTAGATATTGAATTAAAACGGGAATATTTTTAACATTGAAGCCTATGGGATTCTCCTGAATAAATTTGCCGAATTAAACCACCGAATGGCAGGGCATTAGGGGAACCTTTCACTGCTGGTTTGTGTTCTCTGAATAGCCGAAGCAGTGCTTTTTCATGGGGATTTCTCTGCCCTCGAACAGGCACCGAACAGGCACCGTATGTGCAGGCAATTCGCCAGTATTTGGCGAATTGCTTGCTCTCTGGATAGCCGAATGGCCAGGAAAGGTAACCGAACGCTGATTTTCAGCGTTCGGTTACCTTTCTCAAGCAATTCGGATCTCTTTGGATAACCCTGTATGTAACTATGTAACAGAAGCCATTCGCCCCAATTGACATCCGTGTCTTCAAATTTACTGAAGAGTCAGACACATTACATACGCTGACGGAAACTCTTCCACTTATCAGTTTCAAAACTCTTGTAGAGATTATTTCAGGGACTTTTCTGGACTGCAAAACCTTCTCTGTCCCTTCTGCTTTCCTCAGCCGCCTCCCTTCTGCAGGAGCTCTCTGTTCTTCGACCATCCGTTGACATACCGACCGTAACATTGAGTGTGCCTTCTTGGGAGCAGGACTCTCTTCTTTCACCAGCGGGGTTAGAAAACATCTCACTAAGTCAGTGTTCGTCCCCACTATCATAGAACTTCGATTAGCTCCTGAGGGACGAGGACACACAATGGCCAACGTGTCACATACTCCTGGTTGTCCAACGGTCGCTGAACCGAATTCCAGCTTCACCTGTAGATATCCATCATAGGGAAACCTCTCAGTCCCCATACCCCTGATTTCGAGATCCTTCAACTTCTTCAGGGATATATGCTTCAAATGTTTCTGATAGAAGTCTCGGTAAATCAGAGTTACTTGAGCACCTGAATCTAGAAGAGCCTTTCTGTAGACCCCTTCCACGATGGACGAAGGACCGATCAACTTGTCAGGGAACTTCTCCGCTGTAGTACAAGGTGGGGACCCAGCTTGCTCATTCAACCGGGGTCCTCCAAAATTTTCCGCTTGCAAGACAGGCGACTGCTCCTTCAAGGCCTTCAGGAGTTCTTCGACTGATCTCTTTACGGGCCTCATTTTTGGGCACTGAGCCCTGAAGTGACCCTTTTCCCTGCAGCCAAAACATCTTTTCCTCGAGCGTGTGGGCACATTTTCTTCTTGCGCCTCATTTGAAAACCCCCTGTTAGGAACCACAGCCCCTCTTGTCATTCGTATATCTGCTAGAAACATCCGTCCTCTTCACGGTTTGGGTGGGCTGGGGCAGTCACGTCGATTATGGCCAACCCCCCCACAGTTGTAGCAGATCAACGACCCAGAGGGTTCTCCAGCAGGAACACTCTGCACTGCCTCTCCCTCCTCTGGTATGGCAATCCTAGCAGACAGCAACGTCATCAACTCCATCATTTTCGACATCAGAGTTTTCAAAGCCATCACTTGGGCCTTTATGTCCGCTACACCAAGAGTTCCTACTTCTGCGGTGAAAACTGCATGCGAAGCATTAGCAATTGTTTTAGCCTTAATTAAAGCCTCTTCTCGGATAGCTTTGACCAGTTTGGAATATGTCAGTCTCTTGCTCTGGTATCTAGTCTGAAATTTCAACATTATGGGATCCAGTTGGAGTGCCCCTTTGAAAATTTGATCCATCAAAGCTCCGCTTGCATGACTCGGTTCCATGCCTCCTTTGAGAATGACCTGATGGATGATTTTATCCAGCCGCCAGACATAGGTGGACAACTCTTCTCCACACCTTTTGATAGGTGTGAGAGAACTTGTGGATAAGCTCGGCACAATCCTCCACTCCCCCAAAAATTTCCTGTAAAGCTTCTAGATACTCCGCAGCAGTGCAGCCTGGCTTGTCCCTTTTCAGATTTCGGATGACATCTGAAGCAGGACCTCTTAGGCTCTCGACCAACCTTTATCTCTTCACGGTGTCAGCAACTTCCCATTCTTCCACTGCTTGTACTGCCTGATCTATCCAAGTGTCAAAGTCCTCTTCTCCAGCTGGCACAGGGACCTTACCCGAACAGAACCCCAACTTGCGATACCCGTAATTTGCAGACGCGGCTGAGTTTTGGGCCAACGTTTCCACCAGCTTCCCCATAGTGGTAAAGAATGTAGCAGGAGGGAACCCTGTAGTTGGGGTAGCATCGGGGATCTCGTCTCCTGACATTGTTGGTCTAGTCACGGAAACATTTGCGTGATCACCATGTGGCGGACTTGGCTGGACCAGTCGAACTTCCACATCGTCGGTCAGCTTCACACTCGCACCCTGAAAACACACTGAAACACCCTTTCTCCACTCAAAAAGAACATATGTGTGAGAAGTCTCTGGGTTCACTTTAACGTCCACTATGAATCCCTGCTGGTCAGGTGCCAACGCCGCCACGGCCTGGCGGATTTGTTCTTCTGCCCAGGTGCCCGCAGGAATGTCCATTACTACACTCAACCCTAACTGGCCATTTTGTGCTTTACACCACTCTGCTGCTTCTTCTGGAGCCATATTTAACTTTTTAAATGCATTTTTTCCAGAGACTGAATCCCGGACGAGCCCCCATGTGTAGCACCCACTCCCGGAGGAGCCGCTGAATTTAAACCTCGGGTCAGTCTCCCCGCACTAGGGAATAAATATACACCAGCACTGTTGTGGATTTTATAAGTTATATAGTTTACTGAATAAACTGGCATATAAAGAGCAGCACGGTATACGTATATATATTTACAGTAGTCCGTAGTGCGAGAAACGCACAGCGGAAAAGAAAAAAGGAATTTTAACCCCTTCGTGGTTGGAGTGTGAGTCCCGTACAGGTTGTGTCCCAAGAAAGTGTACGTGTATGCGTGTATTGGTACCTGGGTACAAGATTCAACTGGCCAGTGAATGATTTCAATGTGTCTTCGACTAGTCACGTTGGGGCCCTGTAGGTTTTGACAAAACTGCAGCGTGCTTTATTATTTTTACTGTGGTCGGGAAGGCCTCTCACCCATCCGCCAGATACTCTGCGCTCTGCTCGACCCAGGACGTATCTCCGCTCGATTTGACTGGGACTCTGTGTCACCGGATCCGCTGTCTTGCTTGTCTGTTTCTGCCACAAGATGCTCAGCTCACCGCCTGCACTCCCATTAGATCATCTGCGGTCTCCTAACTCGGGGTCCTTCAGCAGCTCTGTATCTGTGTAAACTTCTCAGCGGAGGATCACTAGGTCTTTGGCAAGTAAAGTGAACCGATCTCCAGCTCCGCAAGGCCACACCTGCGCTCCGGCCTGGTCACGATCGTTGTCTGTCTCACGTGCGTCTTGCTCCCTTCACTCCTCTGTGCGCTCAGCCTGTTCTCTCCACGAGGCTGCGGATGTAAGTCTCTCCTCCCCACCCACTTCCTGTTCCCGCCGCAAAGAATGCTGGAAAATGTAGTCCCATTGTCCAGTGTCTTACATTGCGCTTAATAAATAAGTACTACAGCAACAGTGTTTTAACCCAGCGCTACACAACCAAAGAGTTTTTGAAGGGACAGAAGTGGAATGTTATGCAATGGCCAAGTCAATCACCTGACCTCAATCCCATTGAGCGTGCATTTCACTTGCTGAAGACAAAACTGAAGGGAAAATGCCCCAAGAACAAGCAGGAACTGAAGACAGTTGCAGTAGAGGCCTGGCAGAGCATCACCAGGGATGAAACCCAGCTTCTGGTGATGTCTATGTGTTCCAGACTTCAGGCTGTGATTGACTGCAAAGGATTTGCAACCAAGTATTAAGAAGGGAAAGTTTGATTTATGATTATTATTCTGTCCCATTACCTTTGGTCCCTTAACAAGTGAGAGGCACATCTGCAAACTGCTGTAAGTCCTACACCGTTCACCTGAGTTGGATGTACATACCCTCAAATTAAAGCTGACAGTCTGCAGTTAAAGCACATTGTGTTTGTTTCATTCCAACTCCATTGTGGTGGTGAATAGAGCCAAAAGATGTTAGAATTGTGTCGATGTCCCAATATTTCTGGACCTGACTGTATGGCTGTGTGTGTAAATGCATGTATTTGTCTTTAAACAGGCTGCAGGGAGTAAAATTATGCACCTGTGTCCTTGTCGCCGTCCTGCGTTGCCCCCTAGCCCTGCATCCAAAAGGCTTGTATTGCTCCTAGAATCGCCACATTATCTGCTACCTTCACTGCACAAAGTAAGAATGACACTCCCCAACCATGACTGAGATATATTGCTGTGGCTCCTGTGTATACTCATATGCACTGCCTATTACTGTGAATGTTTGCTGCTGCGGATTCTGTGTATGCTTATACGCAAGCATTGCCCATTTCCATTACAGTTTTATTGCTGTGCAGCTCTGTGATACGCTCATACACACCGCACATTACTGTGAGTTTTATTAGAGCAGTGGCGGTCTGTAAGTCTGGAGGAGGCACTATGGATTCCCCTATTTTACTGAAGGGCCTGAGTGGATTTTCTTATCTCAATATAATTTTGAAAATTGGGTGAATAAATAAATTCTTTACATAAATACAGAAAAAATGGCGTCGCGCCCATACTCACTTATTTTCGGAGCGGCAGCAACTGCCAGGAGTAACAGCCCAGTCAATGTATAAAACATAACAAGGAAAAAGAGTGTCATCTGCGCTCGTTTATGTATATCATGCTTGTAACACCAGTCCGTCGTTCTGCAGCTGTTCCTCTTTCCATGTTTTTGTTTTTGATCCCAAATGGGAAGTGTTTGGTGCGTGTATAAATAAAACCCACCATCTTTGTCTCTCCTTGGCTGAAAAGCAGCTGGATGGGCTTGGAGCTGCTCAGTAGAGCGGCCTTTTGGTTACAATTGTTAGGTACCCACTCTAAAGAGGTGCCTTGAAGTGGCGAGTGGGCTTACGTTGCAATGGCCATTGAAACAAACAAAAACCTCCATTTTTGTTGTACATGGAACACATAGAAACGAGCGCAGATGACACTCTTTTTCCTAAATAAATTCTTTAACATGAAAATGTGCATGCGTGGGTTGTGCATTGTATAGGTGGGGTTTTGTAGGGGTATGGCTTACTGTGGGCATGGCACAAGGGGCCCCTAGATCTCCTATTGCACGGGGGGCCCATTACTGGTCAGTCCGCCCCTGGTACCAGCATATACGTTTGCCTAGTTGTGTACACACACACCGTGTCAGAGCCCCTGGTTGCAGCATGGCAGTCCCTACAGACACTCCACTCCGGGTCATTGTGTCCCCAGGCAGCACTTGCTAGAGTGCTCCTCCGAGACCTGTGTCTGGATCCGCCCCTGATTAAACCCAGGTGTCAGAGCTTAAATCATTCTATAATTGCAGATCACATGCAGAGCCAATAGTGATTAAGTAGTTCTATGAAGGATAGTGGCATTCATGGCAGAGACTAAGATAATTAGTACCCACTCTCATCAATTTACATGGCACATTCTTATATAGTATTATGAGATCTATAGGGATTGTTTATATAATGCATATAATGTCAGATAATAACCACCATCGGTTCACTCCTTAATGGCATATCTTATTAATAGTGAGACCCTCGATTCAGTGACCATATTATAACTTTAAGAATACTCCATACATGCAAAAGGGCCAGAATTCTACGATGAATCAAACGTCGGCAGCATCATCTTAGATGGGACAAAGCACATCATAATAAATAAACCAATACAGAATCAATCATAAAGTAGGGGAGGAATGAATCAGAGAGTTAGTTCTCTCTGATGAAAGGAGTAAATGTAAAGCCTTCATTCATGCCTCCTAGGGACAACGAATTAAGTTTGTAAATCCACTCTGCTTCTCTTTTTAATAACATTTTATCAATGTTCCCCTTTCTAGGGCCCAAAACTATTTTATCAAGGCCCTTAAATTTCAAATCCATGGATGTAACCTGATGGTAATTTGTCTCCACCTATCATTACACGCTGTGTGTTATATTCTCTCCACATACAATTGTTGTGGACAGAAATGTATATATTTGCTAATAATATTCAAAGGCTTAGAAAAATGCTCATTTAAGTAGTGTAAGGTTAATCAAGATTTATGAATCAAATGCATATTATTCTTTAAACGCTATCTTTGTTTTTGTACGCACATGACGTTTCTTGTCCTGTGTCTCAAGAAGAGAACATCTTGAAGGTCATCTTGGAGAATGTTTTGGGAACATTCCGGAACGTCCTGTAATGAATGTCCTTGACGGCTAAAGGAACAGCTCGGAGACACTGATGTTTTATTTTCTTTAACTGTTATTAAACAAAGTCTGTGATTTCACAATATAATGACGAATAGAATGTTGGGCAACAGCCTGTTATCGGTACATGTAAAGTAGCTTAAAAAGGCTTGTGAATTGTCAATAAAGGGCTCAGAGCAGTCATTTGGCTCGGAAGCTATATAGACGTATTCATTGTCTGTGTGATTTCTTTATGCGCACAGCTATCTGACTTCTCCACCGAATTAGAACAGAAACTGGCATCCGAGGACGGACTTCTATTGTCCATTGCACAATATACTCCAATTTATGTGTTCTTTTAGCATGTGAATTTATGGGTTATTTACACCCGCAATAAATTGTGTATTATAGGGGACACACATCCCCCTCTATTAGCATGCCATGCAATTTTTGTATTGGATTACTATATGGTTGTTTTTGGTTTCCAATAAAGGAACCAGACTGAGACACAAGGGACAGGAGGGCCAGGAAGAAAACTAAAGGGATCCCTATGCTGGGAATGATTAACAGAGCAAGGGGAGCAAGACATAGGGATGTGCGTTTCATTTCGTACTGATTAATTTTTCTCACGAAACAGGCCGATTTGGTGCTTCGGATTAGTCCGATGTTCCGAACCGGACCGGCAACGAAATACACACCATCCGAAATAATTCCCGATATGAAACGAAAAAAAATCGTTATTTCGTATGGACAATAAATTTGTAAAGTCGCAAGTCATTTTCGTTCTATTCACGATTTTGGTTCCGTTTCGGTTCATTTCAGACAATGTATTTTCGTATCGTTTCAGTTCCGTCGCTGATTTCGTAATTTCGTATCGTTTCGAGTCCGTTTCGGTTGTGTTTTTTTGTGACTTGTATGTTCTAAAATCAACTTTGGGGGCTGGATTACTGCGTGCATAGTCCAATCAGCTGCTTCCTTTTCTGCTGAAGGCTGGCACAGACACACACTGTCACTGCATGTGACTGCAGTGTATAAATATAGTGCATTCCTCTTCGGTGTACCTTATTTATTTTTTCTGAGAAGAGAAGACATGACTGCTTAGGCCTGTGACCTCTTTGTTTAACCATACCCTTTCCCCCCAGTAACCACACAAACACTTCTGTATTGGAAAGGGCATGGCCATAGCTTTTATTGAAAACCAACATGTAGAATCCATTTTATTCATCCATATATTTCTGACCCTACCACGCATGTCCTGCGGTAGGCAGTTACACCAATTATTTTCCATGAGCTCATCGCCCCACCTGACCTGATTCAAGTGAAGGTCGTCTCCCCAATGCCCACCCAAAGGCGGCGTATTCTTTATCTGTTCGTTGCTGGCAAGGCATCATGCCAACGCCAGAGGCTGCCGTACCTCCCAACGGCAGTCTCTGCACCCTCTCAACGGCGCTCATAAAACCAGCCAATAGTATATCAAGGCCGATATCCGACAAATGCACCCCGTCATGACACATGAGGTTCCCATTCTCCCTTTCCAATTCCGTGTGCCGCACAGCAATCCCCCCAACCCCTCCACGAAGCGCGAAACCGTCCGGTTGACACTCCGCTGGACCCGCTCCAGCGCCCTCGGTGCCGCAAACGTGTCCCAGCACAGGATGACCTCTGACCAAACTAAAGAAACCCCATCGAACAGCCCAAAGCAACGCGCCAAGTCCTGCTTAATATCCTTAATTAAATCTACCGACTGAGCAATCCCAAAGTCGTTACCCCCCATGGATCAACAAAACAATATTACACGGAACCCTCCGAGACAACAAGGACAACTCCCAGAAAACCTGTGCCCACCGCAGACCCCGGATACCCAACCAACGAACTGTGACCCGATCCGGCGGGAAACCCAGGTTCCTCTCATGCGGCCGATGTCCCGCTCGTTGCGCGGCCCAATGCACGTACGAGTGCCCGAAGATCCACATGAATTGATGACGACCTGAAATTACAGCAAATAAGGACGGATATATGACATATAACGTTCTGATCGCCACCTTCCCAGGCACTGCAGCATTTCCGGAGAAGCCCCTGTGGCAACCATCGTGGCGCCGATGCGGAAAGAGTGTGGCGCGTAAGAAGCCGGGTCGACGCCCAAGCCCACTAAGCAACGCCGAAACACTGCTGTGAACTGGTACCGGGTCAAGAGGAACCCACTACCATGGACCAAGAATGATCCCTCACTTTGCGGCCGCAGGGCCAGATAACGGTCAGTCAGTTCCCCCGGGCACCCAGCTCCCGAAATCTGACCCAGGGTAACCCAGGCCTCCCTACCCCTCTGATCCGTTTTTGAATGTGCAATAAAAATCTTCACCCCTCCCTCCAAACTTGCCACATGGCTCCCCAACAGAGGAGACTCCACCCCAGAACTACGCGCTACTAATTCCCCGACCCGGAATGCCCCATAGAAACAAAAGGAAAAAGAAACCCGAAATAGCGCCACCTAATAACTCGAACAACAAATTTCCGTCAAAATCCTTAACAGACCGAAAAACAATTCTTCTGATACCAGCCTGCGACGATCTGGAGCCCAGCCCTATCCCACCACCGCCTTCTGCAACCAAAAATCCCGACCGACATCCTCCCACCCTATCAATCGGCACAAAAAGGACAGAGCCGACAAAGCCTCTGCGCTGCCGCTCCCGAGCACCCCCGCTCCTGTAAATCCGACACAAAAACCAGCGTTGCCCATTGCCGATCCTCGGTGGACAACCATCCCTTCTCCCTCTCCGCCACTAATGCCCAATCAAGCCAGACCTGCGTGTAGGACCGCCAGGTCGCCTCTGCCAAGGCACCATCCACCATCCTCCTCAGCCTGGTAAAATGAGGCTCCACATCCATGAAGAGAAAGCCGTCGCTGTCGCGGATGCCTGAGGAGCCACCTGCCAAAAACGGTCCCACTGGAAACGGGAGAGAGAGTCAGCGATTACATTGTCCACGCCCGGTACATGCGCCGCCCTGACAAAGATGTTGTATTCAAGACAGCGCAAAACCAAATGGCGCAGCAACGCCAAAACCGGAGCCGAACCAGAAGATGAGCGTCTCACCACGTGCATAACACCCATGTTATCGGTCCTAAAAATCACTCGCGATTCGCCAACCTCTCACCCCACAATTCCAGAGCCACCACGATTGGAAAGAGTTCCAAGAAAGTCAGGTTCTGCACCAAAGCGGAAGCGGCCCATTCCTGCCGCCAGGCCTGGGTGCACCAGGACCCCTGGAAGTAGGTCTCAAACGCACCAGAGTCTGAAGCATCCGTGAAAAGTTCCAGGGTACCGTTGTCTACTTCCGCCTCCCGCCAGTAGGTACACCCATTGCACTCCGCCAAGAACTTGGCCACACCTCCAGGTCCTCCTTCAATGATCGAGTAACGCGGACAAAATGATGTGGCATCCTGACGCCCGCCGTCGCCAAGGACAACCGGCGACAGAACGCCCTACCCATCGGCATCACCCAGCACACGAAGGCCAAGTGACCCAATAGCGACTGCAACTCTTGTAGCCGCAACTTTTCCGTGCCCAAGGCCTGCACCACCAAGCACTGCAACACCTCAATCTTATCGGCCGGCAAGCGAAAAACCCTCTCTACCATATCTATTTTGATACCCAGAAATGACAAACGGCTACAGGGCCCCTCGGTCTTCTCTTCCGCCAAAGGTATACCGAAATCTGCTGCAACCTCACGGAACACCGCAAGCAACTCTGCGCAAACCGTAGACTTCCCAGGACCCACAAACAGAAAGTCGCCCAGGTAATGTACTACGGAGTTCGCACCTGCTCGCTGGCGCACCTCCCACTCTATGAAAGTCACGAACAATTTGAAATAGTGGCAGGAGATGGAGCATCCCATTGGCAGGCAACGGTCGAAATAATATTTCCCCCGAAACGAGCAGCCCAGCAAGTGGTAGCAGTCTGGATGGGAAGCAACCGGAATGCCGCCTCCACATCCACCTTGGCTAACCAGCACCCCGGACCAGCCTCCCTAACCAGCTGAAGCACTTTGTCAAAGAATGCATAGCGTACCCAACAAGAATCCTTGCCTATGCCATCGTTAACTGACGTGCCAGCCGGATAGGACAGGTGGTGGATCGTTCTAAATTTTCCCGCCTCCTTCTTCGGGACCAGGCCCAACGGTGAAATTCTCAAGTTGATAAATGGTAACTCCCTGAACGGACCCGCCATCCTCCCTAATTGCACCTCCCGCATCAACTTCTCCCCCAGCACCCTTTCATTGTCCCGGGCAGACACCAAATTTCCCGAAAACATGGTGAATATGAAAACCAGAGAAAAACCCGTCCCGCAGGAGCACCACCGCTTGACGACTAGGGTATTTAACAAGCCATGGGAGCATTGCGTAGACGCGCACCGGCGAAACCCCGGCCACCAGACTCCTCCCGACTGACAGGCCTAGTCGCTGGGCCTGCTCCCTTCTTAAAACACCTGAACAAGGGGTGGGGTCCCCCACACCCCGAACACTTGTGCCAGACGCAGCATGCTGTCGCCCACCTGTAATGCGACTCATTATAGAGCCAACAGCACCCCTTACCTCTCCCGCTGACCCCCCCGGTGCCCTCGGGACAGCGACTCCAAGAAAGGACTGCCCCCCAGCCGCGCCGGCATCATCAGCAACAACCACAAGTTGGTGTCCTGGACGTCGAAACGCATACCCGGGAGCACCGCCATTATTTGTCTGAACTGCTGGTCGTATCTGAACCAGCATTGCCCGCCATACACCTTATGCTCCCCATATGAGATCTATATAAGCAAACAAGGGTATACAACGGTCCGGGTACCGCTAGCACACAATACCACAATCTGCCAGAAAGCCTTGCATCCAGTTCCCCCACATGCGCGGTAACGTTTTTTCCTTTTCCTTGTCCTTGCCCTCCAACCCATGCTCAGGTTTCCTAGGGTGATCCACTGACTCCCTATCCGGGGAGACCAGGGACAGGACATCCACATACTCCCCTTTCGAAAAAATTTCCTTGATCTCTGGGGTCACCTGCAGTCCGAGCGGTGACAATTCACATGCAGCCCCCCCACCCAAATGAAGTGAAGACCCACTGGTTCCCCGTGGGACCCCACTTCCCCCCATCCCCACCGCTTCTGTCTGCACCTCCGCAACCGCACGTGCTGGCGAAGCAACTGGCGCTGGTGCAACCCCCTGAGCCACTGGCACTTCCCGCCAGCGCTGAAGAGCAGTGACCAGGGTGTCTACCAACCCCGTCAGTCCGGGGCCATCACCTGGTGCAGAGCCTGCGCCCCTTAAACATTGCACACACAAAGACGCCCCCAAATCAGACTCATGTGCCACCATCAGTTGTGACGTGCCTCCAGGCGCACCACCAGTTGTAGCTGACGATCCGCCCTCCGATCTTCCCGCTATTCGTGCCGCCGTCAGAAAGCTACTTCCCTCGGAGTGCCGTACAGCCGAGTCCTGCGATGGTCCTGGAAGAGCCACAGGACGCGCAGCCCGATGCAGCCCGCGTTGCAGATGGGCATCCGTCTCGTCCTGGTTCCCATCAAACTGGCTACTATCCTCTGCTGGCCAACTGACGTCCTCTCCTCACCGGATCTCCTGTCCAGTGGTGTATTGGTGCTCTCGCTGCTTGGATCTGGTGCTGCCGCCACTCACCCGCTGCTCCCCCACCTCCGGTCACTGTCCTCTTGACAAGCTGGGTCACCGCTGGATCCAGGGGCACTGGTTTTAAAAGTTTTTTGATGCCGGCATGGGCGCCGCCAATTTGAGGGCATGGCCATCTCGGTGGTCGGGACGTTGATGGCCTGCGACACGCCGCCCAGTGCTGGGGGGGTGGAGCTACGCGAAGGGGCCGGAAGATGTGCCTTACCACGTGGGCTCCTCGACCGGACGTCCTGTTCTTCTCGGCCATTTTGGTCCTCCTCAGCACCGAGCTCCAGGTCCCCGTTGGCCATCTTGGTCCTCACCAACACGTGCGTTCCGAGTTCTTCCTCCACGGCCATCTTGCTGCGCTCGGTCTTCGTCCATCACTGAAGGCCTCCTCCTGGCTCCCAGCTCCCACAGTCTCATGGGGCAGGACAGCCCCGGTGCCATGTCCGGTAACTCTGCTGGCATCGTTGTCACATCGTCGCAGTCCTCTTCCGGTCGAATCGCCTTCGAAAATACGTGCCCACAAACTCTCAGGGGGCCCGGACTCAGCCTCTGCGGGGGTCACGATTGTCTCTCCCTTCTCCACTGTATTCCCCCCTCTGGGGGCACCTCACTGGTCAGTTCCACAACAGTCCCAATCAGCTCCATGACCGTTGATCCTTGCGCCGCCACATGGGTCCGCAGCTGCTCCAGCAGAGCTTGCACTTCCTCCATTGTCTTTTTAGGAACGAAGCTTGCCGGAAGAAATTCGAAGTTTGCCGGAGGAAAAACAGTCAGCAGGGATTTGAATTTCTATTAGGGATGTGCGTTTCGGGTTTCGGAATTTCGGAATTTTCACGAAATTTCCCGATTCGTGTTTTCGGATGCGGCCGAATTTCCGAAAAATTTTAGATCCGAAAATTTCAGATCCGAAATGTTTTCCGAGGCGAAACAAAATATTTTCGGATTTTTCGAATGGACTTGAAATGTGTCAAACGAGGAGAACAGATTTTCCGAAAAACGAAAATTTTCCGAAAAACGAAAATTTTCTGAAAAACGAAAATTTTGTAAAAACGAAAATTTATGGAAAACGAAAATTTTGTAAAAACGAAAATTTCTGAAAAACGAACATTTTTCGAAAAAACGGAAAGTCGATACAAAAAACGGGCAAAATGACACGAAAAATACGAAAAATGGTCGATATTCCGAAAAATGTGCAATTCCGAAAAACGAAAATTTCCGAAATTACGAAAAGTCGATACAAAAACCAAGCACAGTGACACGAAAATACGAAAAATGGTCGAAATTCCGAAAAAAAAATGTACCCGAAAAACGTGCCGAACCGAATCGAATCGAAACCGAAATCGGTCGAAACGGGCCGAATCGAAAAGTTTAAAAATCCGAAAAATCGAACCGAATCGAACCGAAAAAAAAATCGGTGCACAAGCCTAATTTCTATCACCCTTGCTGTACCTAAGCAGAAAAAGGTAAGACCCTCCCCTACAGGGCTTTATATACCTCTTAATTACCCCCCCACTGTTTCCCCCACAATCCAATCACTCCTTCCATGATCATCCTGACTGACCGGCCCAGCCCAGCAGTCATGCCCCCCTTCCTTACAGGTACAGGGGTTTTCTGCACTGGAGGAGCCTCCCTGTACTCATCCTGGAGCCTGGAAATCTCTTGTACTGGACTGACTGTGAGAAAGTAGAGTACTAGTGTACTAATATCTTTTTAATTTCTCCTGGCCACATTTTTTCCAAATATATTTCATACTTGGATTTTATTCATGATTTTTAATTAAGCTTTGACTTTTGAGTGCCACAGCCTGCCATTGATCTTTTCTTTCATTGTCTACGCTCTATGTGACTGTGCCTCTCTACTGTCTAGACCAGTGATGGCGAACCTATGGCACGTGTGCCACACATGGCATGCGTGCCACACCTGGCACGCGGGGCCCGACTGTGTCGGCACGCGAGCCATAGGATTGCCTCACTGCCTCGTCCTTCCAGCGTGCACCGGCAAATGATATTCCCTGGCCGCTTGTTGAAGTCCACCAGCTGCGATCTCGCGAGATTGCGACGTTAACTCCGGAGTTAACGCCGCGATCTCGCGAGATCGTGGCTGGTGGACTTCAACGAGCGGCCGGGAACATCATTTGCCAGCGCACGCTGGGGAGGAAGAAGCACGCTCTGAGGCACCGGGAGGACCAAGTGAGCTGGGGGCCAATATCCATCCATGTGTGAGTTGGGGCAGTACCCATCCATGTGTGAGCTGGGGCCAATATACATCCATGTGTGAGCTGGGGCAATATATATCCATGTATGAGCTGGGGCAATATACATCCATGTGTGAGCTGGGGCAGTATACATCCATGTGTGAGCTGGGGCAGTATACATCATGTGTGAGCTGGGGCAATATACATCATGTGTGAGCTGGGGGCAATATACATCCATGTGTGAGCTGGGAGCCAGTATACATCCATGTGTGAGCTGGGGGCCAATATACATCCATGTGTGAGCTTGTTGCAATTATATCCATGTGTGAGCTTGGGGAAATTATATCCATGTGTGAGCTTGGGGAAATTATATCTGTGACGGAACCGTTCTCTTCCGCCTGTCCTGACTCTCCAGACACCCCTTCGTTGCGGTCAGCCCGGCTACTGGGAGCGCTGTCTTCAGCGCCTCGAGCAGTTTGACCCGCCTGCTTCTGGTCCTCTGCCCTGGAGCCATTAGGAATTTCCAGACGGCCGCTCTCTGCCTTCTGAGGTTGAGTGTGGAGTGTAGCGTAGTTTGAAATAAAACACCAGACGCGGCTGTATGTTTTAAAACAGGATTCTCTCTCTCTCTGAGCTCTGAGAGTTCTGACTTTTAATGAACAAAAACGCCACCATTTATGCTGAAATCCAACAGTCATAATTTGCATAAATGATGCACCTCGTCCTACAATATGCTAATTACATTATGTCAGTTAGATATTTACAATAAACATTCCTCTATACATTCTTTAGCCTTTAGCTCACACAACATTTGCATAACCTATTGTTCTAACACATCAGATAAAAGACAAACACTATCACAGATCCCTTGAATTAAACATGCAGCCAGATATAGGGGAAAGCCCTGTTGCATAAATTACACAGCAGTAAAGCTTGTTTACTGGCTATACAAAAACACATTTACCTACAGGAATATAAGTATATTAGAAACTAAAGTTACGCCATTTTACACTAAATTAATTTAAACTAAAACCAAACAATGTAATATATATTTAAAAACACATGATATAAATTGAACATAAAGTCTCTTGGGGTTTGAAGCATGGAGCGTTACATCAGCTCCATGACAATATCCATGTGTGAGCTTTGGGCAATTATATCCATGTGTGAGCTGGGGCAATTATATCCATGTGGGAGCTTGGGGCAATTATATCCACGTGGCTTGGGGCAAATACATCCATGTGTGAGTTTGGGGCAAATACATCCACGTGTGAGTTTGGAGCAAATACATCCACGTGTGAGTTTTGGGGCAAATACATCCATGTGTGAGCTTGGGGCAAACACATCCATGTGTGAACTTGGGGCAAATACATCCATGTGTGAGCTTGGGGCAAATACATCCATGTGTGAACTTGGGCTAAATACATCCATGTGTGAGCTTGGGGCAATATATAAATGTGAGCTGAGGCCAATTATATCCATGTGTGATCTGGGGGCAATATATAAATGTGAGCTGGGGCCAATTATATCCATGTGTGAGCTTGGGCCAATAATATCCATGTGTGAGCTGTGGCAAGTTATATCCATGTGTGAGCTTGGGGCAATATATAAATGTGAGCTGGGGCCAATTATATTCATGTGTGAGCTTGGGGCAATATATAAATGTGAACTGGGGCCAATTATATCCATGTGTGAGCTTGGGACAAATATATCCATGTGTGAGCTTGGGGCAATTATATCCATGTGAGAGCTTGGGGCAATTATATCCATTTGTGAGCTTGGGGCAATATATAAATGTGAGCTGGGGCCAATTACATCCATGTGTGAGCTTGGGGCAATTATATCCATGTGTGAGCTTGGGGAAATTATATCCATGTGTGAGCTTGGGGAAATTATATCCATGTGTGAGCTTGGGGCAATTATATCCACGTGGGAGCTTGGGGCAATTATATCCATGTGTGAGCAGTGGGTAAATACATCCACGTGTGAGTTTTGGGGCAAATACATCCATGTGTGAACTTGGGGCAAATACATCCATGTGTGAGCTTGGGGCAAACACACCCATGTGTGAACTTGGGCTAAATACATCCATGTGTGAGCTTGGGGCATATACATCCATGTGTGAACTTGGGCTAAATACATCCATGTGTGAGCTTGGGGCAATATTTAAATGTGAGCTGGGGCCAATTACATCCATGTGTGAGCTTCGGGCAAATATATCCATGTGTGAGCTTGGGGCAATTATATCCATGTGTGAGCTTGGGGCAATATATAAATGTGAGCTGAGGCCAATTATATCCATGTGTGAGCTTGGGGCAATATATCCATGTGTGAGCTGTGGCAAGTTATATCCATGTGTGAGCTTGGGCAATTATATCCATGTGTGATCTTGGGGCAATATATAATTGTGAGCTGGGGCCAATTATATCCATGTGTGAGCTTGGGGCAATATATAATTGTGAGCTGGGGCCAATTATATCCATGTGTGAGCTTGGGGCAAACACACCCATGTGTGAACTTGGGCTAAATACATCCATGTGTGAGCTTGGGGCATATACATCCATGTGTGAACTTGGGCTAAATACATCCATGTGTGAGCTTGGGGCAATATTTAAATGTGAGCTGGGGCCAATTACATCCATGTGTGAGCTTCGGGCAAATATATCCATGTGTGAGCTTGGGGCAATTATATCCATGTGTGAGCTTGGGGCAATATATAAATGTGAGCTGAGGCCAATTATATCCATGTGTGAGCTTGGGGCAATTATATCCATGTGTGAGCTGTGGCCAGTTATATCCATGTGTGAGCTTTGGGCAATTATATCCATGTGTGATCTTGGGGCAATATATAATTGTGAGCTGGGGCCAATTATATCCATGTGTGAGCTTGGGGCAATATATAATTGTGAGCTGGGGCCAATTATATCCATGTGTGAGCTTGGGGCAAATATATCCATGTGTGGGCTTGGGGCAATTATATCCATGTGTGAGCTGTGACCAGTTACTGTATATCCATGTGTGATCTTGGGGCAATATATAAATGTGAGCTGGGGCCAATTATATCCATGTGTGAGCTTGGGGCAATATATAAATGTGAGCTGAGGCCAATTATATCCATGTGTGAGCTTGGGGCAATTATATCCATGTGTGAGCTGTGGCCAGTTATATCCATTGTGAGCTTTGGGCAATTATATCCATGTGTGATCTTGGGGCAATATATAATTGTGAGCTGGGGCCAATTATATCCATGTGTGAGCTTGGGGCAAATATATCCATGTGTGGGCTTGGGGCAATTATATCCATGTGTGGGCTTGGGGCAATTATATCCATGTGTGAGCTGTGACCAGTTACTGTATATCCATGTGTGAGCTTGGGGCAATTATATCCATGTGTGATCTTGGGGCAATATATAAATGTGAGCTGGGGCCAATTATATCCATGTGTGAGCTTGGGGCATATACATCCATGTGTGAACTTGGGCTAAATACATCCATGTGTGAGCTTGGGGCAATATTTAAATGTGAGCTGGGCCCAATTACATCCATGTGTGAGCTTCGGGCACAAATTATATCCATGTGTGAGCTTGGGGCAATTATATCCATGTGTGAGCTTGGGGCAATATATAAATGTGAGCTGAGGCCAATTAATATCCATTGGTGAGCTTGGGGCAATTATATCCATGTGTGAGCTGTTGCCAGTTATATCCATGTGTGAGCTTTGGGCAATTATATCCATGTGTGATCTTGGGGCAATATATAATGTGAGCTGGGGCCAATTATATCCATGTGTGAGCTTGGGGCAAATATATCCATGTGTGAGGGCTTGGGGCAATTATATCCATGTGTGGGCTTGGGGCAATTATATCCATGAAGTGAGCTGTGACCAGTTACTGTATATCCATGTGTGAGCTTGGACAATTATATCCATGTGTGATCTTGGGGCAATATATAATGTGAGCTGGGGCCAATTATATCCATGTGTGAGCTTCGGGCAAATATATCCATGTGTGAGCTTGGGGCAATTATATCCATGTGTGATCTTGGGGCAAATATATCCATGTGTGGGCTTGGGGCAATTATATCCATGTGTGAGCTTGGGGCAATATATAAATGTGAGCTGAGGCCAATTATATCCATGTGTGAGCTTGGGGCAATTATATCCATGTGTGAGCTGTTGCCAGTTATATCCATGTGTGAGCTTTGGCCAATTATATCCATGTGTGATCTTGGGGCAATATATAATTGTGAGCTGGGGCCAATTATATCCATGTGTGAGCTTGGGGCAAATATATCCATGTGTGGGCTTGGGGCAATTATATCCATGTGTGGGCTTGGGGCAATTATATCCATGTGTGAGCTGTGACCAGTTACTGTATATCCATGTGTGAGCTTGGGACAATTATATCCATGTGTGATCTTGGGGCAATATATAATTGTGAGCTGGGGCCAATTATATCCATGTGTGAGCTTCGGGCAAATATATCCATGTGTGAGCTTGGGGCAATTATATCCATGTGTGATCTTGGGGCAATATATAAATGTGAGCTGGGGCCAATTATATCCATGTGTGAGCTTGGGGCAATTATATCCATGTGTGAGCTGTGACCAGTTACTGTATATGCATGTGTGAGCTTGGGGCAATTATATCCATGTGTGGGCTTGTGGCAATTATATCCATGTGTGGGCTTGGGGCAATTATATCCATGTGTGAGCTGTGACCAGTTACTGTATATCCATGTGTGAGCTTGGGGCAATTATATCCATGTGTGATCTTGGGGCAATATATAAATGTGAGCTGGGGCCAATTATATCCATGTGTGAGCTTGGGGCAATATATAAATGTGAGCTGGGGCCAATTATATCCATGTGTGAGCTTGGGGCAAATATATCCATGTGTGGGCTTGGGGCAATTATATCCATGTGTGAGCTTGGGGCAAATATATCCATGTGTGGGCTTGGGGCAATTATATCCATGTGTGAGCTTGGGGCAATTATATCCATGTGTGAGCTTGGGGCAATATATAAATGTGAGCTGGGGCCAATTATATCCATGTGTGAGGTTGGGGCAATTATATCCATGTGTGAGCTTGGGGAAATTATATCCATGTGTGAGCTTGGGGCCACTGGTGTATTTTGGCCTAGGCCAACAAGGCCCAGGCCTAGGGCGGCACTTTCCAGGGGGCGGCGGCCCGCTGGGTGGCCCCACCCCTAAAAAAAATTAAAAACTTTTTTTACTTTTGCAAACTATTTTACCAGGAAGGAAACATTGAGATGTCACTAATTTTCAAGTATGTCCTGGGTAGGCAAGGCCTAGGCTTTCACTTTCCAGGGGGCAACAAAAAACCTCACCACTAATTCCCATATTCCCCTATTATCATGACGGGGAATCATAATTATAGTAAAGACACGGAGGCGAGTATTATGCTATCTTTTCTTTACTTACGCCGATAGCAGCAAAGAACAATCTCTCAAATACACAACAAAGTATTTTGAGAGTGAAAAAAACACGTTTAAACAGTATATACATAACAGATAACAATGGTACAGTCCCGTATAACAATGGTACAGTCCAACTCTTCAAATCCTGACCCCCGTTGGCTCTTCTCTTTTCTGATGCGAGACTGTCCCGATTTTTCTTTAACCAATCGAACAACGGAAGGACCTTCTTCCTTTATGGAAACCTTGAACATGTAGAGGAAACCTTGTATGATAAATTCCAATCCAAGGATTACGCTGTCAGAGAAAACAATACATTAGAGATCACCAGAGCTTGTTAACAAATGATCAAATGATCTAAAAACTTATCGAACACTAAACCTTCACGTCAGATATTAGGGTGGGAAAAAAATTCACCATATTTGGGCGGGATAATACTCGCCTCCGTGTCTTTACTATAATTATGATTCCCCGTCATGATAATAGGGGAATCTGGGAATTATCCCACAAGACACAGAGGCTCCTATTATGCTAGTTCAACACTTAAGTAACTAATGAATGCAAGATGTGAGACCAGAGCCGTAGCTAGCTCCTTTTGCACCCGAGGCAAGAATAGAAAATTGTGCCCCCCCCCTGCTCTGGCTAGACACTGGTGTGGCTCACCGTGCCTGCTACTCTTGCTGGCGTCTCTTGCTAGCATTTGTATTGTAGGCATTTTGTGGTGGTGGGCTCCAGGGCAGTGTGGCTGAGTGTGCTGGGCTCCAGGAAAGTGTGGCTGATGTCTGTGGTGGGGCTTCAGGCAGGGCCGGACTGGGCTTAAAAAGCAGCCCTGAGACTTAGACCAGCCCTATATTGTGATAAGTTCAAACGAAAAGAATATGTATCAGAGCTCCACAGCAATAAAACTCACAGTAATGTGCAGTGTGTATGAGCGTATCACAGAATCCACAGCAATAAAACTCACAGTAACGTGCGGTGTGTATCAGCGTATCACAGAGCTCCACAGCAATAAAACTCACAGTAATGTGTAGGGTGTATGAGTGTGTCACAAAGCTGCACAGCTATAAATCTCACAGCAATGTGCGGTGTGTATGAACATTAATTTAACAGTTATTTTAACATCATGGGGGGCCATCAAGGTTTAGAAAATTATCAGTCATGCAGGTTGCATGGCCCTGTGTATTGCTAGGGTGAACATGCATCCTGTATAAATGGATCCTGCACAGGTGAGAGAGTAGAGGGGTAGAAATAGAGTGAGAGAGGGGAGTAGAAAGAGAGAGGGGAGTAGAAAGAGAGAGGGGAGTAGAGAGAGGGGAGTAGAAAGAGAGAGGGGAGTAGAAAGAGAGGGGAGTAGAGAGAGAGGGGAGTAGAGAGAGAGGGGAGTAGAGAGAGAGGGGAGTAGAAAGAGAGGGAGTAGAAGAGAGGAGTAGAAAGAGAGGGGTAGAAAGAGAGGGGTAGAAAGAGAGAGGGGTAGAAAGAGAGAGGGGTAGAAAGAGAGGGGTAGAAAGAGAGAGGGGTAGAAAGAGCGAGTAGAAAGAGGGGGGTAGAAAGAGAGAGGGGTAGAAAGAGAGAGGGGTAGAAAGAGAGAGAGGTAGAAAGAGGGGTAGAGAGAGAGGGGTAGAAAGAGAGGGGTAGAGAGAGAGGGGTAGAAAGAGGGGAGTAGAAAGAGAGGGGAGTAGAAAGAGAGGAGTAGAAAGAGAGGGGTAGAAAGAGAGGGGTAGAAAGAGAGGGGTAGAAAGAGAGAGGGGTAGAAAGAGAAGGGGTAGAGAGAGAGGTAGAGGAGAGGGGTAGAGAGAGGGGTAGAAAGAGAGAGGGGTAGAAAGAGAGAGGGGTAGAAAGAGAGCGGTAGAAAGCGAGAGGGGTAGAAAGAGAGGGGTAGAGAGAGGGGTAGAGAGAGAGGGGTAGAAAGAGAGAGGGGTAGAAAGAGAGGGGGTAGAAAGAGAGGGGTAGAAAGAGAGAGGGGTAGAAAGAGAGAGGGGTAGAGAGAGAGGGGTAGAGAGAGAGGGGTAGAAAGAGAGAGGGGTAGAAAGAGAGGGGTAGAAAGAGAGAGGGGTAGAAAGAGAGAGGGGTAGAGAGGGGTAGAAAGAGAGAGGGGTAGAGAGGGGTAGAAAGAGAGAGGGGTAGAGAGGGGTAGAAAGAGAGAGGGGTAGAGAGAGGAGGGGTAGAGAGAGGGGTAGAAAAGAGGGTAGAAAGAGAGGGGGTAGAAGGGGAGAGGAGGAAAAGAGAAAGAGAGGGGGTAGAAGAGAGAGGGGTAGAAAGAGAGGGGGGTGGAAAGAGAGGGGGTAGAAAGAGAGGGGGGTAGAAAGAGAGGGGGTAGAAAGAGAGGGGGGTAGAAAGAGAGAGGGGTAGAAAGAGAGGGGGGTAGAAAGAGAGGGGGGTAGAAAGAGAGGGGTAGAAAGAGCGAGTAGAAAGAGGGGGGTAGAAAGAGAGAGGGGTAGAAAGAGAGAGGTAGAAAGCGAGAGGGGTAGAGAGAGAGGGGTAGAGAGAGGGGTAGAAAGAGAGAGGGGTAGAGAGAGAGGGGTAGAGAGCTGCCGATAGCAGCAAAGAACAATCTCTCAAATACACAACAAAGTATTTTGAGAGTGAAAAAAACACGTTTAAACAGTATATACAGTACATAACAGATAACAATGGTACAGTCCCGTATAACAATGGTACAGTCCAACTCTTCAAATCCTCTGACCCCCGTTGGCTCTTCTCTTTTCTGATGCGAGACCGTCCCGATTTTTCTTTAACCAATCGAACAACGGAAGGACCTTCTTCCTTTATGGAAACCTTGAACATGTAGAGGAAACCTTGTATGATAAATTCCAATCCAAGGATTAAGCGGTCAGAGAAAACAATACATTAGAGATCACCAGAGCTTGTTAACGAATGATCAAATGATCTAAAAACTTATCGAACACTAAACCTTCACGTCAGATATTAGGGTGGGAAAAAAATTCACCATATTTGGGCGGGATAATACTCGCCTCCGTGTCTTTACTATAATTATGATTCCCCGTCATGATAATAGGGGAATCTGGGAATTATCCCACAAGACACAGAGGCTCCTATTATGCTAGTTCAACGCTTAAGTAACTAATGAATGCGAGATGTGAGACACCGGTTTAAAATAAAATTCTCTAAAGGTGGATTCTCTGGACCAGTCCGCTGTCCTTAAGATGTCCTCGAGACGACATCCCCGGGAAAAAGCTCCCGAAGCAGAAGCGCTCCGGCAGGAATGAGCTCCGAACACGGAGACGTCTACACCAGCTTCGGACATGATCCATTTAACCCACCTAGCGAGTGTGGTGGAAGACACCGATTTGTATGGTTTGCATAAAGATATGAACAATCGTTGTGATACACCAGCTCTGTTAGCGAACGTAACCCTTTCATATTCCGTCAAACAACGGACTGGACAAAGTTGAGGACGTTGAGGAAAAGCTGGATAGAAGACCTCTGACAAAGAAGTTTTTGTCCTGTTAGAAACCAAAAATCTCACTCCTGTTGGAGAAAAGCATCTTCCCGTTAGATCTAGGGCTCGAATGTCTGAGACTCTTTTGCAGGAAACTAAGCAAAATAGAATGGCCAATTTTGCCGAAATTTGTTTGATGGACAAAACTTCGTTATCAGGCCAACTCTCCAAGAGACTAAAAACAACATTGACGTCCCAGGTGTTAGAGTAACGAGAACGAGGTGGTCTCTTACACCGTATACCCTTTAATAATCTACATACCATAGGATGTTTCCCTGCAGGAATCCCGTCAAACCCTTGATGAGAAGCAGATATTGCCGATCTTGAATTATTGATCGTGCGATATGCTTTGCCATCCTCAAATAAACGAGTGAAATAACTTAACAAGCTACTCAAAGAAGCCGAAACGGGATTAATACGTTGTTCCAAACTCCAAGAGGCCCACGCCCTCCCTGCGGATCTATATCTTCTTCTGGTAGAAGGGGCCCAGGAACTCGACAACAACGAGGCAGTTGCTTCCGAAATGTCGATGGAAGGCCAATGACCCCTGATATTTTCCATGCTATCAATCGCAACGAGTGAGGATTCAAGATATTGTGAAGTGTCCCCTCCGGGTCCCTCAGAGTGTAAGGCCAAGCCTGGATTAACCTGGGAACGTCCACAGACAGTTCCAGAAGTAGTGGGAACCAAGGTTGGGACCTCCACAGTGGTGTTATGAGAACTATCGTAGCCAATTGCGATTGTACGAGTCTTATTACCGCTAGAATGAGGACGAATGGTGGAAATGCATAAAGCGTCCCTAGCGGCCATACCTGAACCAGAGCATCCGTGGCCAGAGCCATGGGATCTGGTCTCCAGCTGTAAAACTGAGGTAGTAGTGTATTGAGGCGCGATGCAAATAGATCTATAGAAAAAGGACCCCAGATAAATGACAATTTGGCAAATACCTCGGTATCCAATCTCCAATCGCTGGAATCTATCAGGTATCGAGAATTCCAAACCGCCACTACATTGTGGAGACCTGGAATGTATTGGGCCTGAACTGTTAGACTGTGAGACAGGCAAAATCCCCAGAAGGTCTTTGCCGTCTCCGCCAACTGTTTGGATCTGGGACCTCCTAAGTGGTTGATGTAACGCACTGCGGACAGATTGTCCATTTTGAGAAGAATGGAACTCGCCTGAAAATGTTTGACGAAACTTTGAACAGCAAACAAACCAGCGAGGAGTTCCAAACAGTTTATGTGCCAATCTACCTCTGTAGTGTCCCATCTGCCGCCTGTGGAAAGCGAACCGCATCGCGCGCCCACCCAGATCTGCTGGCGTCTGATTCTATAACTAATTCTGGTATTGGGTGAATGATGGCCCTGCCATTCCATGTTTCTAAATGGTTCAGCCACCATTGCATCTCCTCTTTCGATTCGTCGTCTAAAGAGATGTAATCTGGATAAAGCCATCCCCTCCTCAGATATCGCGCCTTCAGACGTTGAAGGGCCCGATAATACAGCGGTCCTGGAAAGACCGTTTGTATTGCTGAGGAAAGTAGACCTAGAAGACGAGCTAAACCTCGTAGTGGGAACTCCTGTGCCGACAGGAGATGTCTGATTTCCTTGTGAATCAACCGAACCTTGGTTGAGGGCAAAGAAAGAGACATCTCTGTGGAATCTACGGTAAAACCTAAGAATTCGATTAACTGTGTTGGTGTGAGAACCGATTTCTTGTAGTTTATTAGGAAACCCAAATTGGACAACAGATTGATCGTCCAATCTTTGTGAACTGTCAATAATGTTTGATCTTTTGCCAGGAGGAGAATATCGTCTAGGTAAATTACTAGACGTACTTCCCTGCTGCGCAGAAACGCTACTACGGGCCTCATTACCTTGGTGAAACACCAAGGGGCGGATGACAGACCGAACGGTAGGGACTTGAACCTCCAAAGGGTGCCCTCCCAATGAAATTGGAGAAAATCCCTGCTGGTAACTTCTATCGGTATCGTCAGATATGCATCTTTTAGGTCTATTTTGACCATCCAATCTTGTGGAGTTAAGACCTCTTTTAATGATGGAATGCCCTCCATTTTGAAATGGTTGTAGACCACGTACTCGTTTAATTGTTTTAGGTTGATTACAGGACGGAAATCCCTGTCTTTCTTCTTTACCAGAAATATATTGCTCAAAAATATTTTTCTTTGAGGTATCACCTCTTCTATTGCATTTTTTCTTAAAAGATTTTTTATTTCCAGTGAAGTAATGACTCTGTCTTTTGTGGGCATAACCATTATTCCCGGAGGTATAGTCTGTACGGGATGAGCAATGAACTCTATCCTGAAACCCTGAATTGTCTGAAGAACCCATGAATCCGATGTGATTATTTGCCATTGATTGAAAAAATTTTATGTCCTTCCCCCCACCTTTCCTGTGGAAAAACATTGGAGTGAAGGTATACTCAAACGATCCTGATCTTCTAGATCCTCTGTAACCGCGTTGACGGAAAGGTCTGGATCGTTGCGGAAAAAAGGTGGTTTTTTTTTGGGGGGCTCTTGGTAAGAGGATCTGAAAGCACCTCTTGAGGTGGAATATGGATTGCGGCCGGGAAAACGACCCCGGTTTTTCCCGGCCCTGCCAAAAACCCTATTTGGGAAAGCTTTCCTTATGTTGGCTTTGACTTTGGCAACTGTCGAGAAAGATCCTGAATAATCAGACATTTCTTTGAAGATTCCTTCTCCAAAAAGCATGCCTTCAGCGCTGGAACCTGGTTCATTAGTTGCCAGAGCAGCTACTTTAGAATCGATCTTAAGGAGAATTGAACGTCTCCTCTCGCTTGAAATAGCCGTGTTCAGATTCCCAAACACACAGACCAATCTTTGTATCCAGCCCCTGTATTCAAACAGGTCTAGTTTCTCATTCGTGAGGAGAGCTCTTTCAACAGAATCCATCAATTTTGCCAATGGACCTAGAAGGTCGAATAATTTGTCGTGGCACACCTTCAATGTGGCCTCAACTCCCCTCTTTGGAGAACAATTAGACTCCTAGAGTATGTCTATGATCTTCGGATCTAACTCTGGTACTAGATGTAATTTATGTGCCAAAGTTGGGTCCGGGCACTCAGCCCTCAGGTTATTTCTGGTCTTTTTATCCATGGGCAAACGTATACGTTGTTCAATGTATTTAGCCACATGTTCAATTGGCATCCACTCTGAGGATCGTGGATGTTTCAATTGTTCCGTAATGAACATTGAGTTCCCCAGAGCATCTACCGGATTTAAAGCCGGTTTGTTTCCCTCACTGGACTCAGGTGAAGACACCGTGTCCGTTTCTATAGAGGAAGCTTCTGGGTCATAATTGGGGTCAGAGCTCTCCTCAGGATCTGATAACTCTTCCTCACTGGAATAATCAGAGGAGCTGTCAGTATCCTTTGCGCGTTTCCATCTCCGTTTGGTGGCCGATTTTAAATGGCCCCTTTTTTTAACCACAGTGGAATGTTGTGGAGAATCATGTATACTTGAATAAGTACGTTTCTTATGTGAGCATTTTTTAGGGAGTTGCTCACCTCCCTCAATTGAGGTCCCAGGGACCTCTTCATCCCGGTGTGAATCAATGGATAGGAATTTTTCTGACACCGGGGAAACAATGGAGGACCTTCTGGCCGAATGGCTTGCCAGTACCCTAACCATAGTGTTCTCTAAGTTATTGGAAAAAGCCGACAACGCAGCCACAAAGGCATCTGCCGGGTTAGAATTTAAGGGAACAGGCACTATAGTACTTGGGGTTATTGGTATCTTATTGTTGGCCATAATCGCTAAGTTAATTTAGTGAAAGAAACTCGCCGTCTCACAGCTGCTTTAACTCAACCGCCGGTCTCCTGAGGTAATTCGCCGTGACCCACCGCGCATGAGCGAGCCGTCGCGAGCTTTACCTCAGACAGTGGCGCGAAACCGCGCCTCCCTGAATGACGGAGATGCGGGGAAAGGCACAAAACAAACAAAATAGCCGCCGCATAGGCGGACACGCACAGAAATGGGACAAAAACCTCCCCGGCTGGGCATGAAACTATACTATCTCCTAAATAAAGAGAAATAATAGTTGAGAAGCCTATTCCCTGTAGTAAATACAATTACTACAAATACAAAGTGTATGTGTATAAAACATCTATCAATTAATAAAATACATGTGTACATATATATATATACAATGTTACAGCGAAAATACAGCAAACTGTCCGGCAATTAATATAGTATAATAATTATTGCTGCTGATACTCATCTCATCTCGGCGAGCAGCAAAGAAAAGAGAAGAGTCAAAGGGGGTCAGAGGATTTGAAGAGTTGGACTGTACCATTGTTATACGGGACTGTACCATTGTTATCTGTTATGTATATATACTGTTTAAACGTGTTTTTTTCACTCTCAAAATACTTTGTTGTGTATTTGAGAGATTGTTCTTTGCTGCTATCGGCGTAAGTAAAGAAAAGATAGCATAATAGGAGCCTCCGTGTCTTGTGGGATAATTGGGTTACTCACAGAGCACCAAAATGACGCCAACATTTTGGTGTTCTGTAGTTCCCTGCACTTCGGGGAATAAAGTTTCCCAACCCTGCAGTGAATTCACCATTCACCGCAGGGTCCCCAAAGTGCATGGAGTCGGCCGCTGTATGCTGCCACCGCAAACCTATGGCCTGCTGTTTTCAAAAGAACTACTGAACGAAAATGTCTGGAATTTACATATAAGATCCTATGATTGATAATAAAAAGTTCTGTTACAGAAAAAGGAGAACCGCTATTAAAAAAAAAGGGGGGAGAATTTAGCCCAAAAAATTCTGAAAAATCACTAAAAGGTACAAAAAAAAAATCAATAAATAAAGACTTTTTATTGCAGATTAAAATAAATGGTTTATTAGATATTGCATAAAAAACGGGAATATTTTTAACATTGAAACCTATGGAGTTCGCCTGGATAAACCTGCTGATTGAAACCACCGAACATCAGGGCATTTCACTGACATTTCTCTGCTGTTTGGTGTTCTCTGAATAGATTAACCATTACTTCTCTATGGGGATTTGCACTGCCTTCAAACAGCACCGTACTTGCTGGCAGTTCGCCAAACTTGTGTGTGAGCATATCACCAGAGCAGTGGTGTACTTAGAGGAGTGGCGGAGGGCGGGCCGCCCCAGGTACCAGTGATTATTGGGGTGTCATTAGGGGGTACTAGGAGGTGCCACTGTCACTGTGTGTCAGCTTTGAGCTGTGTTCTCAAACAACGAGCAGCGGAGCATGGCGTTTGCATACGGAATAAAATTGAATAGAATAAAAATCCCCCTCTCCTCCCTCCATAGCTCCTCCCCTGCCCCGCAGCAGCTCTAGGAGAGGGGAGGGGGATGTGATTTGTGTCCAGAGAGAGAAGATGACAGTAAACGGCAGGTAAAGGGGGGGGGGTTTCAGCAGAATATGAAGCCCTTTCTGCTTACTGCTGTTTAAAGTGGACCTTTCCTTAACCAGCACTGCAGTGATAGAAATTGGTCATTGAGCTGCCTGGCTCCTGGTGAGGCTGCTTGCGTGCAGGTCACACTCGGTCCGGCCAGTCAGGTGGTACTGAGTCTCAGTACCACCTGACTGGCTGAACCACGTGACACGCATGCACGCAGCTGCCTGCCCTTTCGTTAACATGGACTGTCACTCTATTCTGGACTGAACACCCACCGGGAAGGGAATCAAAGCCACGGTGCACCCTCTGGCAGTGGCACCCCACTGCTGACAAGATAGCTCCACGCACAGGCACAGCCGTGATCCTAACGTGGCCTGGAGGGACCTCCTGCTGAGTCTGTACACAGTCCCTGCTGACTCTGCACACAGCCCTACCGCGGACAGAGGCCGGTAAATGTAGAATAAATAATTGCTATGTGCTCATACGCACTCAGTTTGCTGGGAGTTTTATTGCAGTGGATTCTGATGCACTCATACACACCGCACATTGCATTGCTGGGAGTTTTATTGCTGTGGATTCTGATACGCTGACACACACCACACATTGCATTGCTGGGAGTTTTATTGCTGTGAATTCTGATGCACTCATACACACCGCACATTGCATTGCTGGGAGTTTTATTGCTGTGGATTCTGTGATACACACTGCATATTACTGAGAGTTTTATTGCCCTGGAGCTCTGGGATACGCTCATACACACTGCACATTACTGTGAGTTTTATTGCTGTGCAGTTCTGTGATATGCTCATACACACTGCACATTTCTGTGGGTTTTATTGCTTTGCAGCTCTGATATGCTCATACACAGTGCCCATTTCTGTGGGTTTTATTGCTATGCAGCTCTGTGATACGCTCATATGCAGTGCACGTTTCTGTGGATTTTATTGTTCCACCAATTAGAGCGGCTGTGATCCCGTTTACTTGACATGCGTGGCTGTTCTTTGTAAAAAATACTTGAATTTAAACATTTCATAATTTTCTTTATCTCAATAGATACATTTGAAATGGTATACAAAATATACAAGAAGGCACTTGGTATCCACTTTTAATATAAAGAGAGGAAAAGGCGGAGCTCTAAGAGGAAAAGGTGGAGCTTAAAGAGGAAGGGTGGGGATTAACCAGGAAGAGGTGTGCCCTTGACAGGAAGGGGTGTGTCAAATTTAAATTAGGGGGTGCACGAGTTTAGTCAGGCCTAGGGCAGCACAAAACCTAAATACACCACTGCTTGGGGCAATATATAAATGTGAGCTTGGGCCAATTATATCCATGTGTGAGCTTGGGGCAATATATAAATGTGAGCTGGGGCCAATTACATCCATGTGTGAGCTTGGGGAAAATATATCCATGTGTGAGCTTGTGGAAAATATATCCATGTGTGAGCTTGGGGCAATATATAAATGTGAGCTGGGGCCAATTATATCCATGTGTGATCTGGGGCAATATATTCATCTTCTTTATACTGTATTTTTCTTTTAAGACTTAAGACTTTCTTAAATAAATCCATATTCAGGTATTGTGGGGTTGGCACTTTGAGACACATAAGTTGGTTCAGCGATCCAGTTTGGGCACTCGAAAAATGTTCGCCATCCCTGGTCTAGACTCTTAAACTGGAGAAAATGATACGCCTGTAGGTGCTCACTGCTTAGTGTTTCCAGCGTTTTCTTTTTTTATGTCCCATGTCGCTCATCAGTAGGGATGGGCTGGCGGTTCAATCCGAGCAGGAGTTAGATTCGAACATTGCCCATTCGGCGAACATCGAACATTTCCGTGTGTTCATCCACAATGGACCACAATGCACTTTTCCACTGGCCTGAAGCTTGTAATTGGCTACAGCTTTGCAACTGACCACAGGTCAGGTGCAAGACAGGTGCAAGACTATGCCAATCAGGGCTCAGAGTCCTGATTGGGCAAATTTTGCCCAATCATGGGCTCAAAAAGCTAAGTCCCGCAGCACACTATATAAGGCTTCCCTGCAGCCCCAGCGTGTGTTTGTTGCAGGAGTGAATCAGAGGAGAGGAGATAGTTTGTTGCATATCAGACTGTATCACTGAGTTATATCTGATTTCTGGAAATTGGAATCTGTGTGTTGGCACTGCCAGCTTTTTAAGGTGCGTTTAGGCGCACTTAATCACGGCCGCACTAGCAGCAAATGACGGGCAATGACAGCCAATATACGAAGTACGGTCGCACGAAAGTCCGGCTGTGCAACGCAAGTGGAAAATGAACGCATTTTTTTGAGAACGCAGAACCGCTAGTACGGACGTACAGAGTGCACTGCGTCCACTAGCGGCGTGTGTGCGTGATTTGGAGACGTCAGACCCTGCTCATGTCCGGCCAACATAATTTCCAGACACCCAAAGTTTCCTGGTTTGGATCCGTAAAAAAATCACGCACAAAAATGCGCATCGTATGACCGTTTTCGCGCAATCCGTGAAAAAATACGGCAATGCGTTCGGACGCACTTTTTGACGGTCGCTGCGAAAAATGCGTTAGTCTGACCCTAGCCTTATCTCACTTTCCAAATCGGCTATTTGGTCCAGATTGTTCTCTTTTCCTGCCATTCTCCTGGTTTTCACCTTTCTCTGAACAACCCCGAGAGAGAGGTGAAAGCCAGGAGAACTGGCAGGAGAAGAGAACAATCTAGACCAAATAGCCAATTTGGAAAGTGAGTTAAATGGGAGAATTTTTCTGGTTTGGCTATTTTGACCTAGAGTTTTCACTTCTCCAGTTATTCTCCTGCTTTTCACCGCTCTCTGAATAACCCTGCGAATGTTTAATCCCGAGGTGAAAAATAGCATTGCTTTAGATTTTTTTCAAACACCAGTTAACCACTTGGCTGCTAAGGACGCGCTCAGCGCGTCCAGCCAAGTGGTTCTCCTGTGCTATGGACGCGCTGAGCGCGTTCATGCACAGGAGGCAGCAATCTGCCGGATTCTGGTGGATTGCTGCGCCCCCTGGTGCGGGCTGACATCTTGGATGTCAGCCCAGCACTCCGGGACCCCGGCGGAGCAATTAGATGTCATCGCGGTGGCGCAATGACATCTAATTCAGGCGCCCCCCCGCATGTGCGGAGGAAGCGCCTGAAAGGGAGGGGGGAGGTCCTTCGGACCTCTCTCCCTCCCGATCGCCGGGGGGCAGAGGGTTAATCCAGGCACCGTTTGGAAGGGCACAGCCTGCCCTTCCAAACGGTGGCTGTGATTAACCCCTGGGGAGCCGGATCACGAATCGGCGCTGAAAAGCGCCAGATCGTGATTCTCTCCTGGAGCTGGCCGACATCTTGGATGTCGGCCAAACCTCCAGGAACTCCCCCTGAGGACTGGCGTCATCATGCATAGCACGATGACGCCAGTCCTGGAGTTAATCCCTAGCTGCCACCAATGGTGGAGATAGGGGGTTCATTGGAACCCACTATCTCCCGATCCGTGGCAGCTAGGGCTTAATGTTTGATATCGTTGGATCGGCCAGAGCATGGCCTTTCCAAGGATACTAAACATGAGCATGAAAAATGTTTTTTAAAAAAAAATTCAAAAAATAAAAAATATATATATATTTAAAAAAAAAATTAAAAAAAATAAACAAGCTTTTCTGTTTGTTTTTGTTTTGTTAATGCAGCAATATTGTTCCCATTTCAATTATAATGTGAACAATAATGCTGCACTAACGATTTTTGTATCCGGTGCGTTTGTTAAAAAAAGTGAAATTTTCCCCAAAAAAAAAAAAATGGAACGAGACCCCATTTCTAATTTTTTTAACAAGCGCACCCCATACAAAATATAACCGCAAACGATTGCATGTTAAAATGTGAAAAAAAACACTTTACACATAATAAATTATTGAAAATTCTAATTTTATTGCATTTTTTGTTATAATATACAGACATGACATAACGTATACATATAATAATGACATATTATGAATCTGCCAAGTCTGCCGGAAAGAACGATATATAATATGTCTGGGTTATATATCAAAATATGGCTACAAAACACGGTTAAACATGATGAGCCAAAGCGGTAAAAATGACCTCAGCACAGAGGTGTGAAAAGCCTCAGCAGCGATAGGGTTAAATGCAGCATATTAGGATGTTTTAGGAGGGAAATTAATTCTCAAATCTCAATCAGAAGCAGACACCACCCCACCCTCAGTATATTGTACAATGTATAAAATTGATTACCAGACTGAAAACACCTGGTGTTATGCCCGTTTGTGAACAGAGGTCATTTAGAGTTGATAATCTTTCCACGTACACATTCGTTTTTAATTCAATATCTAATAAACCGTTGCTTATAATATTCTGCAGTAAAGAGTCTCTTTATTTCTAGATTTTTTAGTATTTTTTTAAGCATTTTCTATACTTTTTCAAAATTTCTTTTTTTTCGAACTCGAACCGAACACGCCCAAAAAGTTCGAAATTCCCGAACTTTCGAACGGCCAAAGTTCGGGTCGAACTCCGAACCGTCCGAACCCAAACAGCTCATCCCTAGTTACCAACTGATGACACAGGTGTTTCTGAGGCTGCTGTTTATCAGAGGAAGAGCGGTGAAGGGGGCCACTTAACTGATGTCTTTTCCAATTTTTTAAGTACACGACGCCCAGGGACGTAAAATGTAGGCACCCATTGCCAGTGTCTTCAACATATGGTGCAGGACTATCTAGGGGCAAGGGCAGACCTGGATACCTTTACAGCAGATGATCCACTGGCTTACTGGGTGTTCAGATTGGATCACTGGCCAGAATGTAGCTAATATGCTATGCAGCTACTAGGTTCCCCTTCATCCAGAGTGCTTTCTGAAAGGACGTTCAGTGCCGCTGGAGGTTTTGTCACAGACAAAAGAGTGCGTCTGTTCACCGACTCTGTAGACTGGCTGACATTTATAAAAATGAATCAGTCCTGGATCAGCAGCTATCACTCCCCTGATGCAGATGTAACTGAATAGATTGGGGATCTTTTCTGCATTCCCAAAACCTCCACCACTGCATTCTTCCACAATACCTCAGAGGGGTTACGGTGTGAAGCAGGGCCGACCCAACCATGGAGCAGGGTGGATCAGCGGCTCCAGGTGGCTCTTATCAGGGGTGGCAAAATGCTCTGACATGGGCCACGGCATGGAGCTCCGCTCCCAGCTTGGACAAGGCACGGCCCTCCTCCACCAGGTTGCAAAGCCTCTCAGCTGGCCGGTGCCGTCCCCCCTTCACGCGAGCGGGCGACCGGCACACTTTCGGTAACGTACACGCGCTAGCGCGTGTAAGACATCACTGGAAGTGCGCCTGTCAGCACGTTTTGAGCGGTCCCCTCGTACAGAACGCCGGCGCCTGCCTGTCCAGTATGCCGCCGACCAACCCAAACATGGCAAGCATGAGATTCTGTTCCTGAATCCCCAAACCTGATTTCGTAATCACCATTCCATGCAAGAAAACTTTAGGCCCCTGTGTGTCCTCCAAGGCCCACCCACATGCGGTCAGCTGACCTTGGGACATGTTGTTTTTAGAGCGGCCGCTGGTGTAAAGGAGGGAAGCTGTGTGCTTTCGCACCAGGTAAGGGGATCCTTCAACATGTGCCCAACATCTCGACATCCACCATATCTGTGTCCAGGCCCAGCAGATACACTTTTTACACTGGTTTCATTGGACTCCCATTCCCATGATCCCGAGGTGGCGACCTAGGCATTCTGGGTAGTGAGCAGAATTTAGAGCTGTGTGTAAAGGGTGTTCGGCTCATCCCTACTCATCAGCAGCACGTTGCGTCCTTGCGTGTAGGAGGAAAATGTAAAAATATTCCAACTTCATATCCCTCCCACTTCTCCCAGCACCAACAGTGATGGTCTGCAAGCCCTGGTGTTTTTTTTGGGGGGTGGGGGTCAGACTCATAAATAAGGTCGGGGCTGAGTGTGTTATATGGTTCTATCAATATGTATGTGTAACTAGTAACTAATAATATATATATATATATATATATATATATATATATATATATACATACATACACAGTAAATACACGCACACTGTATTTTTATATATTGAGGTATATATTTTTATTATTTAAATATTATGGGCTCTATTACGATGTTGGTGTTAAATCGCGGGTGCAAAGGAAGAAAAACTGCACCTGCAGTTTTCCCCCTTGCGCCCGCGTTTTAACGACACATCACAATGCAGGCGCAAAATATGCTGCCTGCATTGTTTGCGAGCGTTAAAATGCTGGATGCTCGCGGCAGCACTGAGCGCAGCTGCAGGCATCCACTCGATGGACTCCATTGAGTTCCCCCCTGCCGGTCACATGACCAGCCGGATCTTGCCTCGCGAGATCCGGCTTGTCGATGTAGTAATATGCAGGGAGAGACTGGGGGGACTTTTTCCCCCAGTCTTTCCCTGCTCCCACTGCCAGAGGAGGTGGTTGTAGCTGCGGTCTTCGCCGCAGGACAGAGGGTGAGTATGAGATTCCTTTTTATATTTTTAAGGCTGGTGTTAACAGGGCCGATATCAGGGCATTACCTGTAAGGGTACTGTAAGGGGACTGGGGGGGGCCCGGCTGCTGCCAGAAGCAACTTTGTTAAATTTAGGAAACAGTCCTCGGAAAAATTTAGGAAACAGGCCTCGGAGGAGGATCTGCGGCCTACATGGGCCCAGCTGCCGGCCAGTAGGGATGAGCTGTTCGGGTTCGGACGGTTCGTGGTTCGACCCGAACTTAGCCTGTTCGGGCAGATCGCGAACCCTGAACATTTCCGGGTGTTCGCCGCATGTTCGACCACAATGGACCACAATGCATTTTCCCACTGCCTGAAGCTCGTAATTGGCTACAGCCTTGTACCTGACCACAGGTCTGGTGCAAGACTGGTTGAACACTGGTTGACCATTTTGGGGCTCACTAATTTCTTTAAAACACTTGTGAATTAAGGTGATCTTCTGTGTCTCGTCACACAGCCAGCAATTTTTTTTGGGGCTCACTAATTTCTTTAAAACACTTGGGAATTAAGGTGATCTGTGTCTCGTCATACATACAGTACCACGCTGTATTTTGGGGCTCACTAATTTATTTAAAACATTTGGGAATTAAGGTGATCTGTCTCTTGTCACTGGCTGCCAGCTATCAGTGTGTCTCACTGAGTTATACCAGAGTTATTTAAATCTTTATACCAGAGTTGAATCAGAGTTCTGTATATATTAATCTATATATCACTCACCATGTCTGAAAGAACAAAAAGGACAGGCAGATGCTCCCAGCCACAGATAAGAGGGCAAGCAGCCCCTGTGTCGGGAGGCTGTGTCTCTGGTCATGGTGGACGTGGTGCATCCTCTGCAGGGGCACGCTTGTCCTTTCTAACTGGTGCTGGCCGTCTTAAGCAGCAGCAACATACAGAGGACTTGGTGGATTGCCTAACCAGGCCATCCTCATCCTCCGAGTCCTCTGCCAGCCAGGCTTCTAGTGCTTTACAGACCACCTCAGCTGCCAAAGCATCTAATGCAGCCTCCATGTCCACAGCTACTCCTGCCGTAGCCTCGCTATCACACATGGAGGAGTCAGCTGATTTGTTTGACTACAATGAGAGTGACATGCTGCTTGAGGATGCGCAGCAAGTACAGTGCTCTGATTCAATCTCTGAGGTTGAGGAAGGGAGTATAATCAACCTAGAGGAAGGGAGTGCCAGTGATGACACACAAATAACTGGCACTCATGTTGCCCCAGCAGCTGCAGCATACTGCCAAGTTGGCTCCAGTGACGAGGAGATAGGGGGTGAAGATGACATTGATGATGATGATGAGGTCACTGACTCCACCTGGGTGCCAGATCGAACTGAGGAATCAAGTGAGGAGGAGGGGGAGGAGGAGGAGGCACAGCAAACACGAGGCACAACATCCTCTGTTACCAACCGTAGCACTAGCCAGTCCAAGGCATCACATGTCAGAGCTGCTCCGGTGCAGAGCGCTGTTGTCTCAAAGAACACATGCAGGAAATCTGCTGTCTGGGAGTTCTTTAAGAACTATGCAGCAGACCCCACCGTTGCTATTTGTAATCTATGTCAGAGGAGGCTGAAGCGTGGGATAAACACGGACACTTTGGTACCACGTGCTTGAGCCGACATATGAACAAGTGCCACACATCCCGTTGGGGCAAAACTTTGCGTAGGTCCTCCTCCTCCTCATCTGTCTCTACCCACACTGTATGTCCTGCCATGCAATTGCCTACAACCTCCACCGACCGGGATGATGCTACAGTAATGGATGTACCAGCAGGTCCTTCCTCAAAATGTGACATCATCCCAGTAGCTAAAGATTTACGCAGTCAGATTACGTTGCCGCAACTGCTGCAGCGAAAGAAAAAATATAGTCCCAACCATCCCCAAGCACAGCGTCTAAATGCCAGCTTAGCAAAATTACTCGCATTGCAGCTGCTGCCTTTCCAGCTGGTGGACTCTGCTCCCTTCCGTGAATTTGCTGAATGCGCTGTACCACAGTGGCAGGTTCCAAAACGCCATTACTTTTCACGCAAGGCCATTCCAGCACTATACCAGCACGTGGAAGACAATGTTATCCAGTCATTGGGAAAGGCAGTCAGCAGCAAGGTGCATGTCACTTTAGACACGTGGTCCAGCAAGCATGGACAGGGTCGTTACATTCCCTTCACCGCACACTGGGTAACTCTGATTGCAGCTGGGAGGGATCCAAAACGGGGCTCTGTGCTGGAGCTTGTTCATCCACCACGCCTCCAGAAAGCTGCATGTATGAGGTCTGTCTGCTCCACCACCACCACCTCTTCCTCCTCCTCCTCCTTTTCTGTCTCTAGCGAAGTGGCAGTTAAACCCACACCTGACAGGGTCTACGCAATGGCTCAAGCAAAAAGATGCCATACTGTGCTTGAGCTGGTTTGTTTAGGGGACAGAAGCCACACCGGGTCAGAAATTTTGTCAGCTCTGCAGGGGCAGGTGCAGAGATGGTTTACACCACGCCAGCTTCAGCTGGGAATGATCGTCTGCGATCATGGCAGCAACCCTCTCTCTGCCCTACGCAAGGGTAAATTGACGCATGTACCATGCCTAGCACAAGTCCTAAATCTGGTGGTACAGCGTTTCCTAACCAAGTACCCAGGGCTGCCAGAGCTTCTCATCCAGGCCAGAAAAGTCTGCAGCCACTTCAGACCGTCATTCCCAGCAAGCGTTCGCCTGCAGAAATTCAAAGAGAATTCCACCTTCCCACAAACCGTCTGATCTGTGACATGCCCACCAGGTGGAACTCGACATTAGCAATGCTGCAGCGTCTGCACAAGCAGCAGAGGGCCATCAACGAGTACCTGTGTGAGTATGGCACAAGGACAGGTTCAGGTCAACTTGGTTATTTTTCCCCCCGCATTGGCTGATGATCAAGGATGCATGCACTGTACTGTCACCATTTGAGGAGGCAACGAGGATGGTGAGCAGGGACAGTGCATGCATCAGTGACACAATTCCTTTAGTGTTCCTGCTGGAGCACACTCTGCGGGGAATTATAGATGTGGCTCTAGAGGCAGAGCAGCAGGAGGAAGAGGAGGCCTTCCCTAGCTCTCAGGGCCCCAGTCTTTCCGCAGACAGCATTCCAGCGGGTCCTACTCAGATCAGACAGGAGGTGGATGAGGAGGAGGAGGACTATTTAAGTAGTGGGGGCATTGAAGGTGGGGATTCCTCAAGGCAGGGTTTTGTGTGCCCAGAAACAGAAGGGCTTGTGCGTGGCTGGGAGGAGGAAGTGCACGATACGGTCATCCTCATTGACCAGGCAGACTCGGCAGCTAATGCCACCTCCAACCTATGCTGCATGGGCTCCCTAATGATGCAAAGCCTGCTAAAGGACCCCAGGATTCATGCTATCAATGAGAGGGATCATTACTGGTTGGCAACCCTTCTTGATCCACGATACAAGGGGAAAGTTGCAGAGCTCATCCTGCCCACACAGAGGGAGCACAGGGTGAAAAAACTTGAGGACGCTCTAAAATGACACTTGTGTAACACCTTTCCAGGCACTGGTAGATTACCAAGTGCTGACACACGTGCTTCTGAGGCTGAGGATGATCAGAGGAATATTGGTGAAGGCCAGGGCCGCTTGACTGATGCATTTTTAAATTTTTTTAGTCCTCGACGCCCAGGGACGTCAAATGTAGGCACCCATTGCCAGCATCTTCACCATATGGTGCAGGACTACCTAGGGGCAAGGGCAGACCTGGATACCTTTCCAGCAGATGATCCACTGGCTTACTGGGTGTTGAGATTGGATCACTGGCCAGAACTTAGCCAATATGCTATGCAGCTACTAGGTTGCCCTTCATCTAGCGTGCTTTCCGAAAGGACGTTCAGTGCCGCTGGAGGTTTTGTCACAGACAAAAGAGTGCGTCTGTCCACCGACTCTGTAGACCAGCTGACATTTGTAAAAATGAATCAGTCCTGGATCAGCAGCTATCAATCCCCTGATGCTGACGTAATGGAATAGATAGGGGGTGTCCTCTTCTGCATTCACAAAACCTCCAGCACTGAACTCTTCCACAATACCACAAAAGGGTTACAGTGTGAAGGCACTTGCTGCCATGAAAGGCACAATATCTGGCTGCACTGACGCCCATTAAAAAAAAAAAAAACTTTTCAATATAGGACCACATGGTCCACCCCTGCACTCTTCCACAATACCACAGAGGGGTTACTGTATGATGATACTTGCTGCCCTGGCAGTCTTGCACCAAAGGCAGAATATCTGGGTGCACTGACGCCTTAACCAGATGCATATCTTTTTAATATAGGACCGCAAGGTTCACCCCTGCACTCTTCCACAATACCACAGAGGGGTTACTGTATGATGATACTTGCTGCCCTGGCAGTCTTGCACCAAAGGCAGAATATCTGGGTGCACTGACGCCTTAACCAGATGCATATCTTTTTAATATGGGACCGCAAGGTTCACCCCTGCACTCTTCCACAATACCACAGAGGGGTTACTGTATGATAGTTCTTGCATGCCTGGCACTAAAAGCACAATATCTGGGTGCACTGACGCCCATTACCAGATAAAAAAACTTTTCAATATAGGACCACATGGTCGACCCCTGCATTCTTCCACAATACTACAGAGGGGTTACTGTATGATGATACTTCATGGCCTGGCATTAAAGGCACAATATCTGGGTGCACTGACGCCCATTAACCGATAAAAAACTTTTCAATATAGGACCACATGGTCCACCCCTGCTCTCTTCCACAATACTACAGAGGGGTTACTGTATGATGATACTTGCTGGCTTGGCACCAAAGGCACAATAGCTGGGTGCATTGACGCCTTAACCAGATGCATATCTTTTCAATATAGGACCACATGGTCCACCCCTGCACTCTTCCACCATACCACAGAGGGGTTACTGTATGATGATACTTGCTGCCCTGGCAGTCTTGCACCAAAGGCAGAATATCTGGGTGCACTGACGCCTTAACCAGATGCATATCTTTTTAATATAGGACCGCAAGGTTCACCCCTGCTCTCTTCCACAATAACACAGAGGGGTTACTGTATGATGATACTTGCTGGCCTGGCATTAAAGGCACAATATCTGGGTGCACTGACGCCTTAACGAGATGCATATCTTTTCAATATAGGACCACATGGTCCACCCCTGCACTCTTCCACAATACCACAGAGGGGTTACTGTATGATGATACTTGCATGCCTGGCACTAAAGGCACAATATCTGGGTGCACTGACGCCCATTACCAGATCAAAAACTTTTCAATAAAAGGACCACATGGTCCACCCCTGCACTCTTCCACAATACCACAGAGGGGTTACTGTATGATAGTACTTGCATGCCTGGCACTAAAGGCACAATATCTGGGTGCACTGCCATTGACGCCTGTATCAGATTCATATCCTCAGAGGGGTTACAGTGTGACGGCACTGTTGCCGACGCTAACAGCCCAATTTTAAAGCACCTATTGTTACTTTCATCCAAAGCCTGCATAAGTTTCACAATAATTTAGCCCAAAGAAACACTAAACTTTTTCTGCGCGTCCTAAAATGTCTTTTCATACAGGCTGCCGCCCCAAGCAGTTGTTTATGGATAGATTAAAGGAAAAGCATTTTCCGTCATATGAAACGTCATTTATTTGTTTTTAAGTGTTTCTATACATCCTAGAAATCCGCCACTTCACGGGCAGGTTATGGGGACCTCCTAGGCACGATATTTGAAGGAATTTTTCGTTTTTATTTTTAACCCTTATTTCATGGAAAACTCACTGTCCCTTTAACCCTTTCGCTGCTGAGGCTTTTCCCGCCCCTGTGCTGAGGTAATTTTTACCGGTTCTGCTCATCATGTTTAAACGTGTTTTGAAGGCTTATTTTAGTATATGACCCAGACATATTATATATCGTTCTTTCCGTCAGACTCGGCAGATTCATAATATGTCATTATTATATGTATACGTCATGACCTGTCTGTATATTATAACAAAAAATTCAACAAAATACGATTTTTCAATAATTTACAATGTGTAAAGTGTTTTTTTTTCACATTTTAACATGCGAGCAATTGCGGTTATATTTTGTATGGGGTGCGCTTGTTAAAAAAAATTAGAGATGGGGTCTCGTTACATTTTTTTTTGGGGGAAATTACACGATTTTTAACAAACGCACCGCATACAAAAATCGTTAGTGCAGCATCATTGTTCACATTATAATTGAAATGGAAACAATATTGCTGCATTAACAAACCAAAAAAAAGAAAAAAAACTTTATTTTTTTTATAATTGTTTTTTTAAATATGTTTTTATTTTTAATTTTTTTTTTACAAACTTTTTTCACATTCGTGTTTGGTATCGTTGGAACGGCCATGCTCTGGCTGATCCAACAATACCAAACTTTAACCCCTAGCTGCCACGGATCGGGAGATAAGGCGTTCATTGGAACCCCCTATCTCCACCATTGGTGGCAGCTAGGGGTTAAGTCCAGGACCGGCGTCATCGTGCTATGCACGATGACGCCAGTCCTCAGGGGGAGTTCCCGGAGGCTTGGCCAACATCCAAGATGTCGGCCAGCTCCGGGAAAGGATCACGAACCGGCGCTTTTCAGCGCCGATTCGTGATCCGGTTCCCCAGGGGTTAATGCCAGGTACCATTTGGAAGGGCAGGCTGTGCCCTTCCAAACCGTGCCTGGGTTAACCCCCACAACGCCGCCGATCGGGAGGGAGAGAGGTCCGAAGGACCTCCCCCCCCTCCCTTTCAGGCGCCTCCTCCGCACATGCGGGGGGGCGCCTGAATTAGGCATCATCACGCCCCCGCGATGACACCTAATTACTCCGGCGGCGGTTCCGGATGCTGGGCTGACATCGAGGATGTCAGCCCGCACCGGGGGGGCCAGCGATCGGCCGGAACCCGGCCGAACGCTGACCCCAAAGGCAGGACGCGCTGAGCGAGTCCACCACATGGAACGTGACATGCGGTTGGACGCGCTGAGCGCGTCCGCCGCAGCGAAGGGGTTAAAAACATTTTTTTAAAAACTTTTTGTCCTTGTTTCCTGTCCCCCAGGGCACTACCTGGACCCCCATACACCTTTTATGGCAAATATGTAGCATATATGCCCTCTTGGCGGGCACTCTAAAAAACCGAATTTTTCAGCCCCATTGACTTGCATGGGGGTTCGGGTTTGGGTTCGGTCCCGAACAAATGGGAAGTTCGGGTTCGGGCTCGAACCGAACTCGGGGAGTGTTCGGCTCATCCCTACCGGCCAGCAGGGCCTCCAAGATGGCCACTGGCGGGCCCCCTCTGATGATTTCAGAGAGGGCCTGCCGAACGTCTGTAGCCTACAGGCGTCCGGCGGACCCTCACTGACATCATCAGAGGGGGCCTGCCGGAGGCCATCTTGGAGGCCCTGCTCGACAGCGGCTAGGCCCATGTAGGCCGCAGAACCTCCTCCGAGGCCTGCTGCCTAAAGCAGGGGTGGATCCAAGTGGGGGCAAATAGGTGAGCTACTGGGGGCAAATATACCCATGTGAGCTGGTGGCAATATATACCCATAGGAGCTGGGGGGAATATATACACATATGGGTATATATTGCCCGGGTCCCCAGCTCATATGAGGTGGGGGCAATATATATCCATGTGAGCTGGGGGCAATATATACCCATGTGAGCTGGGGGCAAATATATCCATGTGAGCTGCCTGGGGCAATATATATATATCAGTGTGAGCTGCCTGGGGGCAATATATATATCATGTAGATAGTCAATGGAGCGCCAGCGAACTGGATGTACGGTCAATCATTACACATGTCCGATAAATGTCTTCTAATCCGTTCAGAAGAAACTCCTATTCCAGATAAGAAGAAATTGCTGCAAAGAAAAGGAGGCAAGATAGCGCAGTATGTCGATTCACCATAAAGGAAAGCAAAGCGGTTGTAGTCCTACTCACATTCTGTTGAGCCTAACCTTGGCTCTAGGATGGATAACGATTATGGGTCTTCAAGGGATATTCAGGTGCCCATATACCCGCAACAAAGTTCTTCAATCGCTTTCCCCTGCAGTGGATCAAAAAAATACCAACGCACTACCTAGTGCAATATCGTTTAAATGTGATGGTAAAGTTGGTACTTATATATGGTTACACTCACATGTCAATGAGCCGCATTGGCTCCAAGATGTCGCATGGGAATATTAAGGTAATTCCAAAACCTTCTCTAAATCACGTTACAGGAAGCAGCAGTGGTTTTAAAATAAAAACAAATTTATTAATACATAAAATATATTACCAGAACGCGTTTAATGAGGGTAAAATCTCCTGCAATAGGGGATCCTCACGTAGGATTGGCCAGAATTTTGACACCATTAGCAGTCCCCTCTAACACATACATTACCACTCCCCTCTCTCGCCTCCTTTCACCCTACTAGGAAGGCGCCCCTCCAACAGTTACCCAACCTTAGGTTATGGATACTAGTTTCACCAGGTCCATATTTTTTCCCATCATATTTGCCCATACCACCCATTAGAGGGTTTATTCGTCTTATCACCCCCACCGTGCCGTCTACTTGCTGGTCGACATAGGTTATGATCTCTCTAGGTCATTTATCTCTACCATTTTTTCTTAGGAGACCCACCTTTTTTTATATGTATGTCTAAACCATTTCTATTCAGCTTATGGACATCTATAAATTATTCTGTACGCAGTCTGTTATCTCTCAAAAGCGTTGGTTAATCAACAGAGACCTTTTTGACCCATCTCGGCACCTAGATCGCCCTTTCCCCGCAGAGAAACCGAAACCGACGAACCGATTGGCCGATCGCGGACATGTGACCGGACAACCTGAGGACCAATTATTTCCACCGCAACGCGCATGCGCAATAACGTTCAAACCGAAGCGAAAGTAAAGAGACACTACCGAATACTGTATAAAAGCAGGACACACGCACAAGGGGTTATCCAGCTGAAGAGGCCAGTTCTACCTGGCGAAACGAGTCCTGGACCCCCTTTCATTTGATTTTATTTTTGTTGTTATACCCTGTACAACCTTTGTTGTTCATTTTATTTAGCCATTAAAAACCTTTTTTTCCCCCACCCTGTATCCTAGTCCTTCCAGGCCCGGTTTTTTCTCCCGCAGGACAGAATCCAGCTTCTGCACAGCGAGGACTTCAGCCCAGCGGAGACCGCAAGCCTAAGGCAAAACCAAGGAAAAGAGAATATATCAGCGGTGGGAAAAGAAGGGAGCCCAGCCGCCTTTACAGGCCGGGGAGGCTTTCTCGAGTGAGCGTGGTATTATTACCGGCTCAGGACCATGTGAGTTGCCATCATTTTACCTACACTCATTAAGTCATTTGTTTAATGCACTATTCCGCTACTCTATCCCTTCCCCCGAGGTCCTGCTCCGACTAGGAAAGGGAGAGAAAAAAGAAAGAAAGAAGATAACCTTTCCACATTCTGGCCACAAGGTGGCAGCAGAGGATAAAAGAACATTTTTCCTTCACCCCTCAAGCTATTCACCAGGAGACACTGACTACTGTTCTCCTTTAACCACAAGGTGGCACTAATCACTGAAGGATTATCATTGCCTTCATCACCTCAGACCTTCTTTTTTGTACAATCCCCCTGGACATACTGATTTTGTACGCACAATAGGATTTATCTCCTACCTTAGCACGCACAGTATTTGCTGCTGTAGCACGCATCTCCAACCGGACGTCCCCATTTCTTGAGCATCATTAATCCACGTCATTAGGAGTATACTCCTATGCTCAAGATCCATAATTGTTTGCTTCCACCCATGTATATAACAATATGTATTATGCATCTGTGTCTACCAACATATGGATTTGTATAAACTCCGTGTTATCTATACTATAATAGAATAAGCCTAAAAACGTCCGTCGCCAAAAGCCGTCTGCGCATGCGCGACGGACTTTTGAAAGCGGCCGTTAAAACACACAGGTAGCTGCGCGTGCCGGCCGCGTGAAAAAAAAAAAAAACGGCACGAGCCGCGCGCAGCTACCCGTGTTTACACGGCCGCCAGATGCCCCGATCCTCCAGCGCTGACCGTCCTCCGGCTGCCGGCGGGCCTCCAGGCTCAAGGGAGCCCCCGGCTCGGTTTGGGCCTACAGGCCCAGCCGAGCCGGGGACTCGCCTGAGCCTAGAGGTCCGCCGAATAGGCCGCCGGCAGTCGGTCAGCGCTGGAGGTTCGGGGCTGAAGTTCACAAAACATACTCACCTAAATCGGCCCCGATCCTCCAGCGGTGACCGGCTGCCGAGCGGGCTGCTCAGCCGGCCTCTAGGCTCAGGCGAGTCCCCGGCTCGGCTGGGCCTGTAGGCCCAAGCCGAGCCGGGGACTCGCCTGAGCCTAGAAGCCGGCTGAGCAGCCCGCTCGGCATCCGCTCAGCGCTGGAGGATCGGGGCCGAAGTTCAAAAAAAACATACATAACTCCATACGTCGTCCCTGAGCTCCAACGGGGACCGGCGGCCTGCTCGGCGGGCCTCCAGGCTCGGGCGAGCCCCCAGCTCGGTTTGGGCATACAGGCCCAGCCGAGCCGGGGACTCGCCTAAGCCTGGAGGTCCGCCGAGCAGGCCGCCGGTCCCCGCTGGAGCTCAGGGACGAAATACCCATAACACAATCGAAAAATTCGGCCCAGAACTCCAGCGGTGACCTCCTCCGGTCGAGCGGGCTGCTCGACCGGCCTCCAGGCTCAGGCGAGCCCCCGGCTCGGCATGGGCCTAAAGGCCCAGACCGAGCCGGGGACTCGCCTGAGTCTAGAGGCCGGCCGAGCAGCCCGCTCGGCCGGAAGAGGTCACCGCGGTACACAAAACATACATAACCCCCTACTGCGTCCCTGAGCTCCAGCGGTGACCGGCTGCCGACCGGCCTCCATGCTCAGGCGAAACCGAGCCTGTAGGCCCAAACCGAGCCGGGGACTCGCCTAAGCCTAGAGGCCCGCCGAGCAGCCAGCGGCAGCCGGAGGAGGTCTCCGCTGGAGCTCGGGGCCGAAGTTCCCAAAAAATACACCCCAAAATCGGCCCTGAGCTCCAGCGGAGACCTCCTCCAGCTGCCGCTGGCTGCTCGGCGGGCCTCTAGGCTTAGGCGAGCCCCCGGCTTGGCTTGGGCCTACAGGCCCAGCCGAGCCGGGGACTCGCCTAAGCGTAGAGGCCGGCCGAGCAGCCTGCTCGGCCGGAGGAGGTCACCGCTGGAGCTCAGGGCCGATGTTGCCTAACACATACTCACCGACATCGGCCCTTAGCTCCTCCAGCGATGGCGGTCCCGCTTGCAGCATCCTCTCTCCGTTGCTCGCCGGAATGACGTCACGAAAGCCTTTGACCCCCCGGGGGGTCAAAGGCTTTCGTGACGTCATCCTGGCGAACAACGGAGAGAGGATGCTGCAAGCGGGACCGCCATCGCTGGAGGAGCTAAGGGCCGATGTCGGTGAGTATGTGTGGAACCGGTGGAGGACTCGAGGCCGATGTAGGTGAGTATGTGCTCTACACACACACACACACACACCCTGCTTGCTCGGCCGGTATCCAAGCTTAGGCGAGCCCCCGGCTTGGGCCTAGAGGCCCTGCCGAGCCGGGGACTCGCCTGAGCATGGAGGCCGGTCGAGTTGCATGCTCGGGCGTCCTCCAGGCTCAGGCGAGTCCCCGGCTCGGCTGGGCCTCTAGGCCCACGCCAAGCTGGGGGCTCGCCTAAGCTTGGTCGGCATCCAGGCTCAGGCGAGCCCCCGGCTTGGCTTGGGCCTAGAGGCCCAGCCGAGCCAGGGACTCCCCTGAGCCTGGAGGACGGCCGAGCATGCAACTCGACCGGCCTCCATGCTCAGGCGAGTCCCCGGCTCGGCAGGGCCTCTAGGCCCACGCCAAGCTGGGGGCTCGCCTAAGCTTGGATACCGGCCGAGTAAGCAGGGTGGGTGTGGAGAGCACATACTCACCTACATTAGCCCTGAGCTCCAGCGGTGACTGTCCTCCGGCTGTCGCAGGCTGCTCGGCCGGCCTCCAGGCTCAGGCGAGCCCCCGGCTTGGCTTGGGCCTACAGGCCCAGCCGAGCCGGGGGCTCGCCTAAGCCTGGAGGCCGGCCGAGCAGCCTGCGACAGCCACCGCTGAGGCTCTGGGCCAATGTAGGGGGATGTTGCCTACAGATACTCACCTACATCGGCCCTTAGCTCCTCCAGCGATGGCGGTCCCGCTTCCAGCGTCCTCTCTCGCTCCGTTGTTCGCCGGAATGACGTCACGAAAGCCTTTGACCCCGGGGGTCAAAGGCTTTCGTGACGTCATCCCGGCGACCAACGGAGCGAGAGAGGACGCTGGAAGCGGGACGCGGGACCGCCATCGCTGGAGGGCCGATGTAGGTGAGTATATCCACGAGCGGGGGGGCCATATCCACGAGCGGGGGGGGGCCATATCCACGAGCGGGGGGGGGCCATATCCACGAGCGGGGGGGGGCCATATCCACGAGCGGGGGGGGGCAATATCCACGAGCTGGGGCAGTATCCACGTGCTGGGGCAGTATCCACGTGCTTGGGCAGTATCCACGTGCTGGGGCAGTATCCACGTGCTGGGGCAATATCCACGTGCTGGGGCGGTATCCACGTGCAGGGGCAGTATCCACGTGCTGGGGCAGTATCCACGTGCTGGGGCAGTATCCACGTGCTGGGGCAGTATCCACGTGCTGGGGCAATATCCAGGAGCTGGGGCAGTATCCACGAGCTGGGGCAATATCCACGTGCTGGGGCAGTATCCATCCACGTGCTGGGGCAATATCCACGTGCTAGGGCAGTATCCACGAGCTGGGGCAGTATCCACGAGCTGGGGCAATATCCACGAGCTGGGGCAATATCCACGTGCTAGGGCAGTATCCACGAGCTGGGGCAGTATCCACGTGCTGCGGCAATATCCACGTGCTGGGGCAATATCCACGTGCTGGGGCAATATCCACGTGCTGGGGCAGTATCCACGTGCTGCGGCAATATCCACGTGCTGGGGCAATATCCACGTGCTGGGGCAATATCCACGTGCTGGGGCAGTATCCACGTGCTGGGGCAGTATCCACGTTCTGGGGCAATATCCACGTGCTGGGGCAATATCCACGTGCTGGGGCAATATCCACGTGCTGGGGCAGTATCCACGTGCTGGGGCAGTATCCACGTGCTGCGGCAATATCCACGTGCTGGGGCAATATCCACGTGCTGGGGCAGTATCCACGTGCTGGGGCAGTATCCACGTGCTGCGGCAATATCCACGTGCTGGGGCAATATCCACGTGCTGGGGCAGTATCCACGTGCTGGGGCAGTATCCACGTTCTGGGGCAGTATCCACGTGCTGGGGCAGTATCCACGTGCTGGGGCAGTATCCACGTTCTGGGGCAATATCCACGTGCTGGGGCAATATCCACGTGCTGGGGCAATATCCACGTGCTGGGGCAGTATCCACGTGCTGCGGCAATATCCACGTGCTGCGGCAATATCCACGTGCTGGGGCAATATCCACGTGCTGGGGCAATATCCACGTGCTGGGGCAATATCCACGTGCTGGGGCAGTATCCACGTGCTGCGGCAATATCCACGTGCTGGGGCAATATCCACGTGCTGGGGCAATATCCACGTGCTGGGGCAGTATCCACGTGCTGGGGCAGTATCCACGTGCTGCGGCAATATCCACGTGCTGGGGCAATATCCACGTGCTGGGGCAATATCCACGTGCTGGGGCAGTATCCACCTGCTGGGGCAGTATCCACGTTCTGGGGCAATATCCACGTGCTGGGGCAATATCCACGTGCTGGGGCAATATCCACGTGCTGGGGCAGTATCCACGTGCTGCGGCAATATCCACGTGCTGCGGCAATATCCACGTGCTGGGGCAATATCCACGTGCTGGGGCAATATCCACGTGCTGGGGCAATATCCACGTGCTGGGGCAGTATCCACGTGCTGCGGCAATATCCACGTGCTGGGGCAATATCCACGTGCTGGGGCAATATCCACGTGCTGGGGCAGTATCCACGTGCTGGGGCAGTATCCACGTGCTGCGGCAATATCCACGTGCTGGGGCAATATCCACGTGCTGGGGCAGTATCCACCTGCTGGGGCAGTATCCACGTTCTGGGGCAGTATCCACGTGCTGGGGCAGTATCCACGTGCTGGGGCAATATCCACGTGCTGGGGCAGTATCCACGTGCTGGGGCAGTATCCACGAGCTGGGGCAGTATACATGAGCAGGGGCAGTATATCCACAATAGACTGCCCTCTGGGCAGGCTTTACAACTAGTTAATGTATAAACCGTTATCACAATTTCTATCAAGAGCTTGTTATCATTGCTAGTATTACACCCACGGCATTCACTTCTACTGTATCTACGGATGTTTTATGAACCATTGTATTATAGTTCTGTGCTTAAGAGTTTGTTCAACCAGGAACATTCACCCGAATTTCTCCATTCAGAGTAATTCCCAAGTGCAGCGCCCATTCACCATTACTGTGAGTTCTATTGCTGTGGTGCTCTGATATGCTCATCACAGTGTACATTACTGTGAGTTCTATTGCTGTAGTGCTCTGATATGCTAAACCATTGGAATAATATAATTATACTTTTATGCTACATTGTTTATACTAATACACATTTTATGCAATTTTAAGGTATTGGGAGCAACACTCTGTAAAACGATCTTGATTCATATTATTTTTAATCACAATTTGAATTTCATACTGTCTTAAATTATTTAAGCCAGATACTTTTTTTATGTTAAATGTGCTGTTGGGCGAGCAATATGGGTGATCTTTAAGATATTGGGACTAACACTCTATAATGTGACCACGATTCACAGTAAATATTGATTTCCTATGGGAAGAGGGGATAGTGGGGGGGGGCATTCTGAGGGTCAGTAAGGGGCCCCAAAATTTCTGATGGCTGGCCTGTCCATTAACACCAGGTTCTGGCTCTGGTACAAAAATGTAATTACAAAATATTTATGGTTTTATTTTTTATTTGTTTAGAACATAATATATCAACATCAATCATGGACTCAAGCAGCAGTGGTGACAGAACATCAACAACCATTATTTCAAGTACGGTCCCATTATCTACTAGTTTTTCTCGCAGCACTGTTTCAAAGGGTAGTAAAAAGAAACAGCTTGGAATTCCACCTGCTGTCACTGTGTCTAGAGCTCCTGCCAATTAAAACCCAAGGGAAAACCAGCAGAACATCAGACAGTTGTAGTAGTAGTCAGCGAAACCCATCCTGCAAACATAAAAAAACTGGAAAAACTACGACAACATCATCATCATCTTCCTTTACTGGCAGGGCAGCTGAACTTGAGTGTGAGAGGTGTTTATCTGAGACAAGCAAGAAGTCAGCAATTCTATGTCAGCAGTTTAAAGAACTTCCTCCAAGAACAACCAGCACAATAACCAGTGCCACTTGTGGACTCAGAACAACTACCCCCGCTACAGCTGGTACTTCTACTTCGACAACAAATGTGATGACACCAAAGATGTTTTATAGAGGCGTGAAAAACCCTGTGAAGGGTTTTGCAAGTCAGCATTCATTTAAGCAGCCCAAGACTGAGCTTCTGCAATATCAGTAGGAAATTTCTTTAGCTCAATCGCAAAGTGCCACCACCACCACCGCCAGTAGAGCTGCTGTTGAACTTGATATAACCGTAGAGGGAGATTTTGTTGTTCTATCCCTATATCCCAGTAGCCATCAGGGAGAAGGAATCCAGCAGCAGGACTCAACATCTCCTGCTAGCGATGAATATTTTTTGTCACACAAAGATAATATAAAATCTCCTTTAAATTTGGATCTAGAAGAGCTAGAAAATTTACAGCCTTACAGTCATACTTGAAAACGAGAGAAATCTCAATGTATCCTTCCTGGTAAAATACTTCATAAATAAAATAATTTCAAGGTTCCCCTTCCCTATCCCTTTAGCATAGTACACATGATCGTTCCCCACTTTTGTTTTCCCATGAAAGCTCATCACCAAATTCATCACCAATGTCACCTGTCTCTCTGTTTAACGTAGACTTTATCAAAAATATCAAAATTTGTGCTGCCGTCACCAGTGCCACCACCACCACAACAGCAGCCTGCCCCCCCACTATCCCTGCCATGTTTCGAAAAGCTAAACATGGGGGGGCGTGGCCGGATGTGAAGGGGAAGGGACGCGACTTTGCTGAGCTCCGTGCATTCTCTCAGCTCAACCGTGATTTTTACTGATCCCAGACGACTCGGATCTCTTTATTACTCCCCTGACGCCGGCCATCGGGTGCTACTCTCCGGAGCCCAACTTGCCCTCCCCTCCGAACTTGAAATTCTCTCCAGGCCGTGCACGAGGTGCGTGGGACTGTGGCTGGCAGCCATCTTTGAGGCCTTCTCCCTCCTCGGACCCAGCTCCCAACAAGCACTCACCCTGTGTACTCCGGCGGGGGATGAGTGAGCACTCCGCCCAGCCTTTACTAATACACAGGCTACTTGAAAAACAGACCTGGCTTCTCTTCCACCCCCTGACCCTACCAGAGAGGGAGACCTGCCTGCAGCGTGCCCGTGCTGCGTGCTCCACCTCCCTTCCCTGCACATTGCACTCTCCCTCGGGGCCGCACAGACTGAGCCCTATATACAGTGGGTGCTGACACAGAGGGGCATATATAAATGCTAAGGGGGTGACGGCTGCAAACCTGTCCTAGAGCTTAGGATATGCTGTGCATAACTGTAAGTTGTCAAGGAATGGCCCAGCACCCTCAGCCAGGGGCGGTGCACAAGGACATGGATTTGGCCATGAACACTTAGGTGCGGTGGCACGCACAGAGATTTGCAGGACTTTTTATTAGATGTGGTTATGTGTGGTGTAATACAGTGTTCCCCGTTGATTGTGAAATGTGTTCCCTTTGTCTGCCTTGCCCGCCGCCATTTTCCGATCGCCTCGTGGTTGCAATCAGATTATTCGAATCGGAAAATGGCCGATTCGAACCATCTGGTTCGATTCGTAAAATGGCCGATTCGGACCATCCGGTCCGAATCGGCGACTCCCCGAACTGCAACGGCCAATGGGTCCTGTGAGGGCGGGCAGGGATTCCCATTGTATTATAATTTGTGTGAAGTTGATAAATGCCTGAGCTGTGAATAATAAAGCCAGATTTAGCAGTGCATCCAGCCTCGTCTGATGTCTTGATTTCTCCGCCGTGCTTCATCGTCTGAGTATTCCCCGCAGTCTCAGGGTACGGTGTTCAACCAGATCCGAACCGAACCGAGCGCTCTGTGCCGGTATCTCGCATCAGGACAGAGGCGCAGCGGATGGTGTTCGGTTCCCAGGTGATTAGCCCGAGATCCGATCCGAAGGGCGCGGCCGTGTACCGCGCTTCGGTATTACAAGAGATCGCGGTAAGATCCGAAGACTTTGCCGATCCCGCAAGATCCGAAGCTGCAATCATCTACGATCCGAAAGTCCTCCGCAATCAGATCCGAATATTCCGCCGGAGGAGATCCGACCCCCGAAATCGGCCGGCCGGCCGCAGTCGTACTCCACACCCACAAGGTCAGTGAACCAGCTGCTCAGGACGCTGAGTACCGTATGGCTCAGTGGTCGGGCTGGTTCTAGGCAGGGGTCCCCTCCACCGCCCGCTAACCCTTCCCCAGGGTCACGCCAGGCCGCACGAGACGCCGAGTGCCGCGTCACTCGGTAGTCGGGCCAGCGGTAAGCGCCGGGGCCACGCAGATAGAGCACACCCGCAGGCGGACAACATCCCATTCCGTCATACTGGTGGCAGCGGTGGGATCGCTCTCTGCAGGCCCCTAGGAGACCTACGCCATGGTGGTGTACACCCACTACAACCGGGACACCCTGCGTGGGATGTTGGAGAACCGGGGAGGAACGCCGGGTAATAAGAACCGGAAAACTCTGATTAAGGAGCTGACCAGGATGGATCAGAACAGGGTGACGGCGCCCGTCCCCAGCCCTGTCCACGCAGAGGTGGAGGAAGACGCTTGCCTCAGAGAGGTGCGGCGTCGGATCGCCCTGCTCGGAGATGCCCCAGCGGCGGCGGACAGATACGACGTGATTCGGGAGGTTTACCGGGAAGTCGAGCGAGAAAGGGACCGCCAGCACGAGCTGCGGTTGGCAGAGCTCCGCGGAGCAGAGCCTGAATATTTTAACCCCGAACCCTACCCCGTGGAACCCTGGGTCGAGGCTTACAGCTCGACTGGAGCTTCATCCTGGGAATCTGCAAACCCCAGTGATTACCCTTTCGGGACTGACAGCTCGCCTGGAGCCTGTATTGGGGATATCACCCATCCCAACGACCCTCGGATGGAGACTTTCAGCTCGCCTGGAGCTGCATCTGAGGATGCCACATTCCCCGTCGAGGAGCGGTGCTCCTGTGCCGGCACCTTTCGCTGACATAGAGGTTGTGTTGTCAAGAAGGCTGCAGGAGGGCCTGGATCGGGACCAGGGGTCCACAGAGGAACTCTGGTACGAGGCCCTGAACCATGAGAGGGACTGCCATGGTGTGTATGTTCCCTCCAACGCTGTCATTCACCGGGTGCAGTACGACGTGCGAGCAGCGCTCCTGCAAGGTCGGGCCCCAGAGGAGTGGGAGGCCGAGCTCCAGAGTCTGGTGCACCAGGAGATCGCACTGGACGCCGCGTACCGCGCGCTCCGGTGGCTAACCGCCCCTCCGACAACGCGCCCTATTGATGGCACCTCCACCGCCGGGCCCCGCTACGGAGGCACGGGGCTGCTCTACGAGAGCATGGCCGCAGACCCCGGATTCGGAGAAGAGACCGAAGAGCGATTGGAGGAGATTCTGGAGCGACGGGAACTGGAGCTCCCGTCCGACATCAGGGACTCGGTGTTCGAGGAACTGGAGTCCCTAGCAGAGCGAGAGTGGGAGCTCGAGGTGGCCTACCGGAGATTGTTGGACGGCGCTCCGCAGTCGAGCCTGAGTTCCCCGTGCTGGGACGGGTCGGTGGAAGAAGTCGACAGGCCCCAGGTCTGGGACTTATGGGAGGCCGAGGTGGTCCCATGGGTACCCGTGAGGGTCCCAGCAGAGGAAGTTATTCCCTTCACCCGCAAGCGGACAGGGTGGCCGAGGTCACGGGTCCAGCGGGGGAGCTGGCAACGGGGCAGAGCGCCGCTGGCCTCTGTCCACTCCCCGACGCCAAGAGAGTTGTCCTCCAACCAGCGGAAGAGCTGGCCACGGGGCAGAGTGCCGCTGGCCTCTGCCCACTACCCACAGTCTGCCAGGAGGAGCAGACGGATGGTTCCCCCGGGCTGGGCTGTGAGCAGCCACGGATTGCCCCGGGGGGTGAAGAAACCATCCTCCTGCAAGGTGATCCTCCCCCAGCAGGGAAGGTTATCCCCTTCACCCCGCAAGCGGACAGGGTGGCCGAGGCCACGGGTCCAGCGGGGGAGATGGCAACGGGGCAGAGCGCTGCTGGCCTCTGCCCACCCCCAGTCGCAATGAGAGTCGTTCCCCAACCAGCAGAAGAGCTGGCCACGGGGCAGAGCGCCGCTGGCCTCTGCCCACTGCCCACGGTCTGCCAGGAGGAGCGGACGGATGGTTCTCCCGGGCGGGGCTGTGAGCAGCCCTTGATGGTCCCGGGGGGTGAAGAAACCATCCTCTTGCAAGGGGATCCTCACTCGGCAGAAAAGATTACCCCTTTCACCCCGCAAGCGGACAGGGTGGCCGAGGCCACGGGTCCAGGGGAGGAGGTGGCAACGGGGCCGAGTGCCGCCGGCCCCTGCCCACTGGCCACAGTCTGCCAGGTGGAGCAGACAGATGGTTCCCCCGGGCTGGGTTGTGTGCAGCCGTTGACTGCCCCGGGGGGGGGAGAAACCATCCTCCCGCAAGGAGATCTCCACCCAGCGGAAGAGCTGACAACGGGGCAGAGCGCCGCTGGCCTCTGCCCGTTCCGCCCAATTTGCCCCGAGGGGCAGAGCGAGGATGACCCCGCGCGGCTGCCGTTGCAGCTATTTATTCCCCTCTTCGGCTGCCAGGAAGAGCAGCCGGGTTTGACCCCATTTGTCCCCTCGGTTGCCGTTTCCGTACCTGCCTCTCCAGCAGAAGAGCTGGCAACGGGGCAGAGCGCCGCTGGCCTATGCCCCTCTTTGCAACCCTTTGGCTCGGAGGCCTCACGCAGCCACGGCTCTTCCCAACGGCTGACCTGGGCACCCGGGGCGCGTGCAGTTAGCACCCGTTTTCCCCGGGTGAGCGATAACCCTGGAGGGGACACAGGAGGTACTCCTCCCCAGACATATGTCCTTTCGCCCAGCCGGGGTAACCCTAAGGACGTGGGGCCCCGATCAAGCTGGCAGGGCCGCAAGGCCAAATGGAGAAGCCTGGTGGCCCGGCCTCCCCAGACAGACTACGGGCCTGGGAGCACCGACTTCCCCGGTATGACCCGGTGGGGTCAGACCAGGCGCGTCGAACTGGGGGAGGGGGAGGAGTGTCACGGAATGGCCCAGCACCCTCAGCCAGGGGCGGTGCACAAGGACATGGATTTGGCCATGAACACTTAGGTGCGGTGGCACGCACAGAGTTTTGCAGTACTTTTTATTAGATGTGGTTATGTGTGGTGTAATACAGTGTTCCCCGTTGATTGTGAAATGTGTTCCCTTTGTCTGCCTTGCCCGCCGCCATTTTCCGATCGCCTCGTGGTTGCAATCAGATTATTCGAATCGGAAAATGGCCGATTCGAACCATCCGGTTCGATTCGTAAAATGGCCGATTCGGACCATCCGGTCCGAATCGGCGACTCCCCGAACTGCAACGGCCAATGGGTCCTGTGAGGGCGGGCAGGGATTCCCATTGTATTATAATTTGTGTGAAGTTGATAAATGCCTGAGCTGTGAATAATAAAGCCAGATTTAGCAGTGCATCCAGCCTCGTCTGATGTCTTGATTTCTCCGCCGTGCTTCATCGTCTGAGTATTCCCCGCAGTCTCAGGGTACGGTGTTCAACCAGATCCGAACCGAACCGAGCGCTCTGTGCCGGTATCTCGCATCAGGACAGAGGCGCAGCGGATGGTGTTCGGTTCCCAGGCGATTAGCCCGAGATCCGATCCGAAGGGCGCGGCCGTGTACCGCGCTTCGGTATTACAAGAGATCGCGGTAAGATCCGAAGACTTTGCCGATCCCGCAAGATCCGAAGCTGCAATCATCTACGATCCGAAAGTCCTCCGCAATCAGATCCGAATATTCCGCCGGAGGAGATCCGACCCCCGAAATCGGCCGGCCGGCCGCAGTCGTACTCCACACCCACAAGGTCAGTGAACCAGCTGCTCGGGACGCTGAGTACCGTATGGCTCAGTGGTCGGGCTGGTTCTAGGCAGGGGTCCCCTCCACCGCCCACTAACCCTTCCCCAGGGTCACGCCAGGCCGCACGAGACACCGAGTGCCGCGTCACTCGGTAGTCGGGCCAGCGGTAAGCGCCGGGGCCACGCAGATAGAGCACACCCGCAGGCGGACAACATCCCATTCCGTCATATAAGTGTCCCTACCCAGGAACACCAGTCCCTATTTTGTGACGAAGTCCACATTATGAGCCTAACTTTCCTTTTTAAGGTCTCCTCCATATATTTTGGGGGGGTGTATAACAGAGTTGCAAAACAGCACAGCTCCCAACAAGGAGTCTGTGACCTGAGGTCTTGACCCCGTCCCTGCCCATCCTGCCACACTCACCATGGCTTTGGTCCTTTGCTGGGCACTCATGGTGTCAGTATTCCCACAGTGCTCTAGCGAAGCTGACGTGTGACCTCAGCGTGAGGAGGGCCAGCGCTGCCAGCCCAGGAGCCTTCAACAGGCAACGGGAGTTGACTGACTGGCCTGGCTGGCCTCCTCCATTAAGTGCAGCCAAGCCAGTGGTGAGTGAGATGCACGGGGACGTTCTGCGCCTACGCGTCTCCGCGCATCACATGGTGGGTGGAGGGGGCAGCCAATACAGTGTGCGTGCCATGCCTTCCCAGCCTTGTGTTCAGTGTCTGGTGGGAAGGCACGCATGCTGCAGCGGCTGTCAGCCCTGCTCCTCCTCACACAGAGGGGCCGGCAGCAGCGGGCAGCCTGCAGTGTCAGAGGGCAAATCAGCTCCACCTCCCTCCGAGAGAAACACACTGTAAGGCAACACACAAGACGACCGCGGCAGTCAGTCATTGCGTAACCCGCAGGCCGGCCCGGCCTCTGCTGGCCGCTACCAGCCTGCGGTTTCTCAAATAGATGATGCTGCATATGTAAAATTAAAAAGTGGCCCAAAGATTGCAGCAGCCTACCGGGATTCCTCCCAGTATCCCGGTAGGCCAGTCCGGCCCTGCATGGATTATGGGGCAGGAGACACGTACAAAAAAGCAGCCAACAGAAAATGCTAAGACGTTACGGCATACCTTGCTGAGGCTCCTTTGAAACCCGATACAGACCCTTTTAAGTTTTGGGAGGACAAGAGAGGTGTGTGGCCTACTTTTGCACAGGTAGCCACGGAGCTCCTTTCTTGTCCACCAACCACTGTCCAAAGCCTTAATAGAGAATCAGATTTCTCACCTTTTCTATAAATGATTACGTGTATCTTACAAAAATTATTTTTAACCACAATTCAAAATAAAAAATTTAAATCACTAAATTTTCCTTTATCTTTGCAGATTTAAGCGTGAGGAATGGTTAGAAATAGCAGGGTTACTGCAATAGTAAGATGTTTTTCCTCCTTCTACATTAAGATCAGAAAAAATTGTTTTTCTCATAGGTGAATCTATGTCTACGATCTGATCTATTGTTAATACATAATGAATTCATAATATAATTGATGCTAATGTGGTAATTAAGGAATCAGTATGTAGACACTTTGTTTTTAATTATTGGGTTGGTATACACGGATTGGTTGCAATGATTAATTGATTGTTTGACTGACCTGTGATACTATTTATTTTCAGTTGTGTTATTGTGATTTAGGCTTGACAAAGACCAGTTGTGGTCGAAACGTTGCCTTGCTTTCTTGGTGTTGGATTAAATCCATTTGAATTACATTGTGGATTCTGCAGTTTTTTATTATTTTATTACTGTCCAAAGTGAGCGGATTTTCTTGATTACGGGGAATATTCTGTGCCCTCAGCGCTCCCAATTATCTCCCCAGCTGTTAGAGCAAATGACGTTTCTCAAGTTGAACTTGCCAAAGCTGGGATATCGGGCCCTAAATTTTGATTCCATCTAGAAATGCAAGCACACAAGTTAACCCCTGTTGGGTTTTTTGTCAGTGTTTTTTTTATAGATTTTTCAAAGTTTGTGTTGAAGAGTAGACCCACACCAGAAACACTCTGAAGAATTGTGACAGAAGAACCACACCACTCATGAAACCTTCACCCTTAGGCACCCAATATTTACCTTATTCCGAATCCATCATTCGAAATAATCATGTCTGTTTATTAATCTCTTCTTTTCACAGTTTTGAAAAAAATACCACCGCTCCTTGAAATGAGTGAAGAAGATTGTGAGCTTTGGAGAACGTCATATTGTAAGAAATTAATTGACAAACACAGTAAAAAAAACATAGAAAACATAGAAAAATGTCGGCAGATAAGAACCTTTCGGCCCATCTAGTCTGCCCAATTACATGGATACTTTACCTGGATTTATCTTTTGTTTAGGATAGCCTTATGCCTATCCCATGCTTGCTTAAATTCAATTACTGTTTTGGCCTCTACCACTTCTACTGGAAGACTGTTCCATGTATCCACCACCCTCTCAGTAAAATAATGCTTCCTGATGTTACTTTTAAACCTTTGCCCCTCTAATCTAAGACTATGTCCTCTTGTTTTGCTATTTTGTTTCCTTTTAAATATACTCCCTTCCTCTACCTTGTGGATTCCCTTTACGTATTTAAATGTTTCTATCATATCTCCTCTGTCTCGTCTTTTTTCCAAGCTGTACATGTTAAGATCATTAAGCCTTTCCTGGTAACTTTTCTCCTTCAAGCCGTACACCATTTTAGTAGCCCTTCTCTGAACTCTCTCTAAGATGTCTATATCCTTCTGGAGATACGGTCTCCAGTACTGCACACAGTACTCCAAGTGAGGTCTCACCAGTGCTCTGTACAGTGGCATGAGCACTTCCCTTTTCCTACTGCTAATACCTCTCCCTACACAACCAAGCATTCTGCTAGCATTTCCTGCTGCTCTATTACATTGACTACTTACCCTTAGATCCTCTGAATTATTGACCCCTAAATCCCTTTCGTCAGATGTTGAGGTTAGGACTGTATCAAATATTCTATATTCAGCCCTTGGGTTTTTACGTCCCAGGTGCATTATCTTGCACTTATCCACATTAGAACTCAATTGCCACAACTCCGACCATTTTTTTAGTTTACCTAAATCATTTCTCATTTGGCTGATCCCTCCAGGAACGTCAACCCTGTTGCAAATCTTTGTGTCATAAGCAAAAAGACATACTTTTCCATTAATACCTTCTGCAATATCACTAATAAAAATATTAAAGAGAATGGGTCCAAGTACTGACCCCTGAGGTACCCCACTGGTAACAAGACCTTGTGCCGAATAAACTCCATTTACCACAACCCTCTGTTGTCTGTCACTCAGCCACTGCCTAATCCAGTCAACAATATTGGAATCTAAACTCAAAGATTGCAATTTATTGATAAGCCTTCTATGCGGAACAGTATCAAAAGCCTTACTGAAATCTAAATAAGCAATGTCTACTGCACCACCTGTGTCTATTATTTTTGTTACCCAATCAAAAAAATCAGTAAGATTAGTTTGGCATGATCTCCCTGAGGTAAACCCATGTTGTTTCTGATCCTGTAATCTATGTGTTTTTAGATGTTCAACAATCCTTTCCTTTAACATGGTTTCCATTAATTTCCCCACTACTGACGTAAGACTAACTGGCCTATAGTTCCCCGATTCCTCCCTACTACCCTTCTTGTAAATGGGCACAACATTTGCTAATTTCCAGTCTTCTGGGACGACTCCCATTAACAAGGATTGGTTAAATAAATCTGTTAATGGTTTTGCTATTACATCACTGAGCTCTTTTAATAATTTAGGGTGGATCCCATCAGGCCCCATTGACTTATTTGTCTTTACTTTAGACAGCTGCTGTAGAACCTCCTCCTCTGTAAACTGATATGTAAATGTCTCTTTAGTGTTCTCTCCTAACTGAGGTCCCTTTCCTTCCTTCTCTTCTGCAAAGACTGAACAAAAATATTCATTGAGGCAGTCAGCGAGACTTTTATCCTCTTCTACATACCTTCCTTCCTTTGTTTTTAATCTAACTAATCCTTGTTTTACTTTTCTTTTCTCGTTTATGTATCTAAAAAATGTTTTGTCCCCCTTTTTTACTGACTGAGCTATTTTCTCTTCTGCGTGTGCTTTGGAAGCTCTTATAAATTGCTTTGCCTCTTTCTGCCTAATCTTATAGGTTTGCCTATCTTCTTCACTCTGAGTTGTTTTATAATTATTGAATGCTGTCTTTTTGTTCTTCACTATTTTGGCCACTTCTGCAGAGTACCACAGTGGTTTCTTCCCTTTTATGTTTTTGCTAACAAGCCGAATGCAATTTCCTGTGGCCTTCAATAATGCTTCCTTTAAATAATCCCATTTCTCCTGGACTCCCTTTAAACTCCTCCAGTCTGATAATGACTCCTTCACACAAAATCTCATTTTAGAAAAATCTGTTTTTTTAAAGTCTAAAACTTTCGTTCTTGTGTGGTGCGGCTCCATCCCTGTTGTTATATTAAACCATACTGACTGGTGATCACTAGATCCCAAATTTTCACCTACAACAACGTCCGATACCAAACCTCCATTTGTGAGTATTAAATCCAATATGGCCTCTTTACGGGTCGGCTCCTCAACTACTTGTGTTAGAGATAATACAGTACCCCTAGAAGTAATTAACAGTAAACTTGGAGTAGTTTAAAAATTATTTGTAATGTAAATAAAAATATCAAATTTGTGTATCAATATGTGTATATATATATATTGACCCACACCTTTAATAAATCTGTCTTTAACCTCTGGGGTCTTTCCTGCTCCCCTCAAACATGCCACAGTAGTCCCAATCCTAAAACAAAATCTCTGGATCCGACTGCTCCCTCCAACTACCGCCACGTTTCCCTGCTCCTTTTTGCCTCCAAACTCCTCGAAAAGCTTGTGTATGCCCGTCTGATTGACTACCTCAACACCCACTCTCTCCTTGACCCTCTGCAATCTGGCTTTCGCTCACTGCACTCAACAGAAATGGCTCTTACAAACCGGACCAATGACCTTGCAACTGCTAAATCCAATGGGTGCTACTCACTGCTGATCCTTCTTGACCTCTCTGCCGCCTTTGATACAGTTGACCACTCAATCCTCCTTCAAACTCTTAGTGATATAGGCCTTGAAGGTTCTGTTCTTTCATGTTTCGCTTCCTACCTGTCCCAACGATCGTTTAGAGTCTCATTTGCTGGAAGTACCTCCTCCCGGCAGCCTGTCTCTGTTAGGGTGCCCCAAGGTTGAGGAACTGGGCCCTCTACTTTTTTCAGTCTACACTGCCTCCCTAGGGAAACTGATCAGCTCCTTTGGATTCCAGTACCACCTATACACTGATGACACTCAAATTTACCTCTCCTCCCCTGACCTCTCGAGATCTCCTGGATCGAGTCACTGATTGTCTCTCTGCTGTCTCAAATTGGATGGCTTCCCGCTGCCTTAACACTTTCGCTGCTGAGGCTTTTCCCGCCTCTGTGTTGAGCTCATTTTTACCTGTTTCGCTCATCTTGTTTAAACGTGTTTTGAAGGCTTATTTTAGTATATGACCCAGACATATTATATATCGTTCTTTCCGTCAGACTCGGAAGATTCATAATATGTCATAATTATACGTATACGTCATGTCCTGTCTGTATATTATAACAAAAAAATGAAATAAAATATGAATTTTCAATAATTTACAACGTGTAAAGTGTTTTTTTTTCACATTTTAACATGCGAGAAATTGTGGTTATATTTTGTATGGGGTGCGCTTGTTAAAAAAATTAGAAATGGGGTCTCGTTACTTTTTTTTGGGGAAAATTATGCGATTTTTAACAAACGCACCGCATACAAAAATAGTTAGTGCAGCATCATTGCTCACATTATAATTGAAATGGGAACAATATTGCTGCATTAACAAACCAAAAAAAAGAATAAAAACTTGTTTATTTTTTTTTATAATTTTTTTAAAATATTTTTTTATTTTTAATTTTAATTTTTTTAAAAAAAAAAATTCATGGTCATGTTTGGTATCGTTGGAACGGCCATGCTCTGGCTGATCCAACAGTACCAAACATTAACCCCTAGCTGCCACGGATCGGGAGATAGCGGGTTCATTGAAACCCCCTATCTCCACCATTGGTGGCAGTTAGGGTTTAACTCCAGGACTGGCGTCATCGTGCTATGCACGATGACGCCAGTCCTCAGGGGGAGTTCCCGGAGGCTTGGCCGACATCCAAAATGTCGGCCAGCTCCGGGAAAGGATCACGAACCGGCGCTTTTCGGCGCCGAATCGTGATCTGGCCCCCATGGGGTTAATGCCAGGTACCGTTTGGAAGGGCAGGCTGTGCCCTTCCAAACGGTGCCTGACATTAATCTCAGGCCCCCGGCGATCGGGAGGGAGAGAAGTCCGAAGGACCTCCCCCCTCCCTTTCAGGCGCCTCCTCCGCACATGCGGGGGGGTGCCTGAATTAGATGTCATCGCGCCGCCGCGTTGACATCTAATGGTGCCGGCGGCGTCCTCGAGTGCTGGGCTTACATCGAGGATGTCAGCCCACACCGGGGGGCACAGAGATCGGTCGGAACCCGGCCGATCGCTGGCCGCTAAGGGAGGCCGCGCTCAGCGTGTCCTCCGCACGCAACCCTACCTGCGGGTGGACGCGCTGAGCACGTCCTCCGCAGTGAAAGGGTTAAACTCTATCTTGCCAAAACTGAAATTCTCGGCATTCCTCCCTCCAAGAAGAACCCAACACCACCCATCTCTCTACGAGTAAATGGAACACCCATTAGCCCAACACCCCAAGCTCGCTGCCTTGGCGTCACTTTTGACTCTGACCTAACATTCTCTTCCCACATCCAGACAGTGACCAAATCCTGTTATTTTCAACTCCAAAAACATTGCCCGTGTCCGCCCCTTTCTGACATAAGATACCACAAAAGTGCGGTTTCATGCTCTTGTCATTTCATGACTTGACTACTGCAACTCACTCCTTATTGGCCTCCCCAACTCCCGTATCGCCCCTTTGCAATCAGTAATGAATGCAGGGGCCAGGCTGATTTTTCTCACTAAACGCACTTCGCATACTTCCCCACTCTGCCAGTCCCTCCATTGGCTTCCTGTACGTTTCAGGATACCGTTTAAAATACTGATGCTCACGTTCAAATCACTCAATAACTCAACCCCTCCCTACATGTCTTCGTTACTCCGCAAGCACGTCTCATCTAGATAACTCCGTTCAGCAGGTGATCTCCACCTGTCATCGATCTACACACGCACGGCCAACTCTCGCCTCCAAGACTTCTCAAGGGCAACACGGGTCCTGTGGAATGCCTTGCCTCGCCCTATCAAACTCTCCCCTGACCTTCAGGCCTTTAAGAAATCCCTCAAAACCCATCTCTCCAGATTATCGTACCGCATCACTGATGCAACTCATCCCTCTGCTCACCTACTCACACTTGATTGAAGCCGCTTCTATTGCCCCACCATTCCCAAACCACTGGCACTGATGATCCTGCTATCTAGTGCAATTCCTCTTGTCTTCCTCAACCCCAATCCCTCTAGACTGTAAGCTCCTATGAGCAGGGCCCTCTACAAATCTTGTTTCCATCCTATGTCCGTTTATAGGTATTTCGTTCCCTTTGGTTATTGTAAACCGCTGCAGAAACTGTTGGCGCTATATAAATGATGACAATAATAATATATATATATATATATATATATACACACACAAAAATCACGAGTATAGCAGTACGTAGTGATACCTTTTTTTATTGGACTAACATAACATTTAAAAGACAAGTTTTCAAGTCCAATAAAAAAGGTATCACTACGTACTGTTATACTCGTGATTTTGGTAAACTGGACTAACACGGCCTATCGAATTTATATATATACACGCACATACACATAAAAGTATGGAACTATATACAAAAATATAAAACTATACAGAATAATTTAAGATATAAATAATTTAAGCTGAATTTAATATATTTACAATAGACAATAATATATTTACAATATATATATAATTTAAGCTGAATTTATTATATTTACAATAAATAGACAATAATATATTTACTATATATAAATAATTTAAACTGAATTTAACATATTTTCAATATTTGTTTTAAATTTTTTTCTCGTTATTTTTTATTTTATTTTACCAGAAAGGATACATTGGTATTTCTCTTGTTTTCAAGTATGTCCTGGGATTTTTACAAATATATATAATTGCTCCTGGACTCTGAATCTGAAGCCCGGCCACACACTCACATCACCCTCTGCCACCGTGCTTGCTCCTGGACTCTGAATCTGAAGCCCGGCCACACACTCACATCACCCTCTGCCACCGCGCTTGCTCCTGGACTCTGAATTTGAAGGTACCGACGATCCAACATGTCTTCTGCAATTCTACGCCACAATTTTGACTTTAATCGTACTGTTAATATTTTATGCTTGCATCTATCTATTAATATTTTGGCTGTTTGTTTTTTCTTGCTAAATGTATTTCCTGCTTTGTTAAAGCCATGCTGCCATATGGCTGCCCCTCCCCCCTCCCAGGTCGTCAACAAATTTACTCTATACAGCCCACACAATCTGACTCTGCAAATTCTTTCTTCCACAGCCCGGCCACACACTCACATCACCCTCTGCCACTGCGCTTGCTCCTGGACTCTGCTGTCCCAGCCTCCCTCCCCATCCACCCACCCACCCAGTGCTGGTCTGAAATTTGTAGCTTACTTTCCAGCTGCTTCCACTTTGCAAATCACCCTAATTAACCCAAGGCCCTTCCCATGATATGTTAATCTGTATATTTGTGTTTTGTTTTTAATAGTTTGCATTTTATTACTTTGTATTTCTGTAACAACTGTAACCACTCAATGTTCTCGAACCCAGGACATACTTGAAAACAAGAGAAATCTCAAAGTATCCTTCCTGGTAAAATCCTTTTCAAATAAATAAATAAATAAATAACTTAAATAATAAAAATATAGACACAGTACACTAATACCAGGTATTTCGGGGCGCAGAAGTCAGCCGGCTCATAGCCTGGGTCAGCCTCCTGATCTCCTGCCCAAGCCGTTGCTTCTGTGTCACCAGCCTCTCCAAGGTATCCTGCATTGGACATGGCTAGGCTGGATCTGGATACGGCTGGGCTGGACCTGGACATGGCTGATCATCTGTGTAATAGGAGACAGGAAACAGGCAAAGTTATAATTCTGTAAAATCTGTAGGATTGATTTAGGATTGTGTTCTTCCTGCAGTGTGTGACGGTGCGCATACTTACCTGGAGGACTGACGGCGTGTGATGGGACTCTTCCCCCAAACGATACCACAGATGGGTTATGGACTACAGACTGTAAAATACAAAAGAAAAATACTTAGCAGATGGATAAAGGTACACTCTCTCTCACACACACTCTCACAAACACTCTCAGACACTGAGAAAATACATTATTGAATTATTATTTAATTTATCCCTTGGGTGTTTGTTTTATAGGTACTCACTGGACCGGGCCCCAGACGTGCTTGGAGCTGATCCCTCTGGTGATGGATCTGCAAAATAGAAATGTGAAGAAAAAGGTAAGTCTCAAGTGTTGTGGTGAAGAAGAGCGAGCTTTTAGTTTTTACAGACACAAGGCCAAACTGGCCCAGAAATTGCATGCAGAGCAGTGAATTTCGATGTACGTGTACGGTGCAATTGTGGCCTGGCCAATCAGTGGAATTTCTGTGCTATTTTAATGACCCCGATAGGGATTAAAATTTATATAACGATCTATTTCTTTTCATTTAACTCACCAGCTCTCTGCTGTCTGCTGGGCTCAGAGTCTGTATCCCGACCCGTGGTGACATCCTCCAGGAGGATATGATCCCGCAGTCGCGTCTCCCTCCAGCTGAGTTCCCCATGGCACATCTCCATCTTCCGCCTTACAGTGGCCTTGCAGTCATAATAGCTAAAGAAGAAGGAAGAATTATTAGTTAAAAAGATTTCATTTTCTAGAACATTGCGTTTATTCATTGTCAGTGAACATTTCTCAGGTTACAAGAACTGATTGCAGCAAATTATGTAACTATGAGACCAATTTTATGTGATTTATGACAACATATGTAAAAAATTTAAGTATTTACAGTTCTGATTTATTTATATTTTGATTCTACTATATTTTGTGCTAGAAATAAATAGTTTTGTTAACAAGTTCTATCACGTGTCTCCTCTCTGCTCATTAGCATTTATTGACAATATATACATATATACAGAGTTTATGTTGAGTCAGGTGTGCTACCTATTCATGATGTATAAAAAAAATATATAATACTTTACTTGTGACAAGTACAGTCGATGGTCCTATGGCTATTCTGGACAGCAAACACTGCGTCTCTCACGCATCCCCACGCAGCCACGTTGATGAGTTTGTCACTCCTGGATGCAAAAAGTTTTTTTTTCTTGGGACACCACAGCCACCACTAGTGCGTAATTTTCTTCAGTGGTGAACCATGGCCCCCATTTTTTAACAGGCCACTGGAGTACAGGTGAGGACAGGGTGGAGGAGGAACTGCCCTCCCTTCTCCTCCCACCCTTCTCCCTCATGTCATCCACATCATGCCACCTCTCACTCCCCCCTCCTTCTCCCTCCCCCTCTTGCTCCCCCTCCCGCTCCCCTCCCTCCACCTCTCATGGCACCTCTGACTCCCCCCTCCTGCTGCCTCTCACGCCTTTCACCCTCATGCCCCTCACCCTCACCTCTCACCCTCACTCTCACAAGCGACATGATCTCAATCTCTCCCTCAGTCATTCTGAATCTCTAACATACACACACACACACAATCCAACACCACCAACTTCAAATCACTCCTACTCTCTCCAAATCAAAATATGCCACAAACATTGATTCTCGGGGGTGGGATTATATAGTTGGCAACAGTGATGCATTGTGGGAAAACCTGTATGATTGGTTGGCTTCACTGTCACTTTTTTCACTTGTTCCAGTGCTTTCTTTCTGCATCAATAATATAGCTGTTGCAGTGTGTTTTTTTTTATAACACTATTTTGGGGTTAATTGTGTCTTTTTAGTTATTTATTTATGTATTTCACGTGGAGGGTTGAGTGGTCAGAGTCCCTTTTATTTACTTCTTCCCTCTTTTTTTTATTTTTTATTTTGTGAATTTCATGAAGGACTTGTTTTAGCGGGAGGGAAGAGGTTTCGGCAGCTGCGAGTTTGATTGACGGTGGCACGACGTCTTCCCGTCTACATGTTTGTGTGAATGTACGCCTGGGTGGGGAGGCGGATGTTTTCGTGTGACCTGTAAGGGAGGCCCTCCTTTTTTTTCTAATAAATTAAGTTCAAAATCCTTATCCTTACCTACAAAACCCTCACTAACTCAGCTCCCCACTACCTGTCCTCACTAATCACCAAATACACCCCGGCCCGCTCCCTAAGGTCAAACAGTGACCTGTGACTAGCTTCTCCCCGCATCACCTCTTCCCATGATAGACTGCAGGATTTCTCACGCGCAGCCCCCACTCTCTGGAACGCTCTCCCCTCGTACTGTCAGACTTTCCCCTAACTTCTCTTCCTTCAAACGCTCCCTTAAAACGTTCCTATTTAGGGAAGCCTACCACCCAACTCACTGACACAACCATCAATCACTCTCACCTTACAGTCCTCTCCTCCTGTTTCCAACCCCAACCCTCCTAGATTGTAAGTTCCTATGGGAATAAGGCCCTCATCTCCTCCTGTACTGTTTGTCAAAAGTTGTTCAATGTATTGTAACCCTGTCTATACTGTGCTTATTGCACAGCGCTGCGGAATATGCTGGCGCTTTATAAATAAAGAATAATAATAATAAATAATAATTTTTTCTAATTTTATTAAAGATTTTTTTTTTTTTTTTTTTTAAATTGCACTCATTTATTTCCCTCCCCAACGGCCTAAAACCTGTCGGATCTTACATTGCATTCGATGGTGGCTGCATACCGGGGAGGAGGATGTCCATATGTCTTGCGACTGGCTGGATGCGCGTCCGCATAACCCTCCATGGAGTCGGGGAGACCCCACACCTAACGTTTATACTGTTACAGGAGCTTTCTAGAAACCTCCACCCATGCACCTTCTTTCCTCCCCTGACCTCCACAGCGGCACGCAGGAGATGGGTTATCCTCCTCACATAGGGGACCGGTGGTGAAAAGAGACCATAGGCTAGTAGTCCCATTTAGCCATTTCGAATGCCGGAGGGAGGCGAGCGCTGCGCTCCCCTTCTTATGTCTGTATATTTATAAGCGCACGCATAGACTATCCCTCTCCACCTGCAGATCTTCAGATAGGGGCTTCCCTGGGGCTCTAACGCGGGGGGGGGTGATTCGGCACAGGGCCACCAGAGTTTGGTAAACTACAAGTCCCAGTATGCTTTGCCCGTTTGCATCGGGCACAGGTTCGTGGCTTCTGTTTATTACAGCCAGACGCCCAGTTGCTGAATGCCCCTTCTCGAAAGGGTTGTAAATATTTCATTTTATTAATATTTTATTTTTTATTTTTCGGTCAGGCGAGGTGGTGGGGGGGCAGGAGTGAATTTCCAGCGACTGCAGACCTTGGAAAGAGACGACACATAATTAATATGAAGGTTTTAACTCATTTTACAGTAATTCTTAAAAATGTATTATCCCCCTGTCATGGAGCTGACGTAACACTCCATGCTTCAAATCCCAAGAGACTTTATGTTCAATTGTAGCGTGTGTTTTTAAATATATATTACATCGTTTGGTTTTAGTTTAAATTACTTTAGTGTAAAATGGCGTAACTTTAGTTTTAAATATACTTATATTCCTGTAGGTAAATGTGTTTCTGTATAGCCAGTAAACAAGCTTTACTGCTGTGTAATTTATGCAACAGGGCTTTTCCCCTTATCTGGCTGCATATTTGATTCAAGAAGTCTGTGATAGGTTATGCAAATGTTGTGTGAGCTAAAGGCTAAAGAATGTAAAGAGGAATGTTTATTGTAAATATCTAACTGACACAATGTAATTAGCATATTGGTAGGACGAGGTGCGTCATTTATGCAAATTATGACTGTTGGATTTCAGCATAAATGGTGGCATTTTGTTCATTAAAGGTCAGAACTCTCAGACGAAGACAGAGAGAGAATCCTGTTGGAACATACAGCCATGTCTGGTGTTTCATTCAGCGAAGCTACACTACACTATCACCCTCATAAGGTACCGAGCGGCCTTCTGGAAATTCCTAGCGGCTCCAGGGCAGAGGAACAGAAGCAGGCAGTTCAAGCTGCTCGAGGCGCTGAGGACAGCGCTCCCAGTAGCCGGGCTGACCGCAACGAAGGGGTGTCTGGAGAGTCAGGACAGGCAGAAGAGAACGGTTCCGTCACATTGGTGGCAAGCGGTGGGATAGAGGATCTCCAACACTAAGACACCCCAAGATGGCCAACTATGCAGCCTGCAAGCGAAACACCCTGAGAGACCTGCTGGAGAGCCAAGGAGGGATCGCCGGATCCAAGGACAAAGATGCCCTAATCATAGAGCTAACCGAAATGGACCAAAGACCCATGTCAGCTGAGGAGTTATTCCAGCAGAGGGTCTGGCAACAAATGACCCTGTATGGGAGTGATACGTCCAAGGAAGCCATTAGTCGGGCCACCTCAGACCTAATGCTGCAAGATGCCCGGCAGGAAAGAGTGCTGAAAAGAGAGCGGGACAGCCAGGAGAGGGAGCATGAGCGGCAGCACGAACTCTAGGTGGCTGAGCTGCGAGGTAGGCAGAGGCAGACGGAGGCCCCGGAGCCTCTAGATTGGGACGATTATATGGTACCGGCTGAAGTTCGGACCTCGGCACAACATGCCTCTGGCCTCTACTGCAAAGAACCAGAGGATTACTGGCAGACGATTGTGGATGAGACAGCTGTTTCCACCAGTGTGACCCAGCAGGACGGTTGGGCACTTTTAGAGGAGGACTGCCTCGGGACAGGGGGCAAAATTGACGTCCCCACGAGTGAGTTGTGGGGATGTGGAGCAGAGTACCTAGATTGGCCCCAATGTGCTCCCAGCCAAGGATGGCTGAGGGAGCTTGAAGGCCTGGATATGGCGGTGACAGAGGCCGGGGACTGTCTGGCAGAAGGAGCGGACAGTCTGGACGGGACAGAGGAACCTGAGGAAATGGAGCCGGAAGTGCTTTTACATTTTCCCGTCTTGCCCGCCATGAAAGAAGGGGCACTGCAGGTGCTAAATTGCCAGGATGAGCCTGGGGTTGCCCATGTCATGCCTGAACAACTGACGGACGGGTCCGGATGGCCCTCTCCATCTCCAATGCGAGTGGAGGAAGACCTCCCCCCGTCCCCACCAGCGGACACTACTCTTGTGTCCAACCCCCCAGCAGAAGTGCTGGCTACGGGGCAGAGCGTCGCTGGCCTCTGACACACCCTGATATACATCTGGAGAGCCTCGAAGGTGATCTCCAGGAGCTGCCTCTCCAGCAGCCGGTATCCCCACTGGGAGTGAATGAAGCCATCCCCCCAGCAGAAGTGCTGACTACAGGGCAGAGCACAGTCGGTCTCTGCCCATCCTTTCAACCGCTTGTGCCGGAGGCCTTGGTTGCCCCCTGTTCTTCTCTGATCCTCCCCGCTTCACTGGAGCAGCAAAACGAGCTTCAGAGAGCGGATAAAGATGACCTCGCTCCCCCACAGCAGTTTGTGATGCCGGGAGTGGAGACAGAGGATTTTCAAACCCCTGCGCTGGGGGCATCAGTCACCCCATGTTCCCCCCCAGCTACTGACTAGAGCACCAGGAGCGGTTGCAGTTGGCAAATTTTTCACACTGTATTTTGATAACCTGAGCGGAGGTACAGGTGGGACCTCTCCCCAGCAGCAAGCCCTTTTTCCAGGAGGGGATACCAGCAATGTGGTGTACCCACAATGGCCCAGGAGAACAGGAGGGTCTCTCAATGCGCTACTAAGGCTGGTTGTTTTCCCGAGCCAGGACAGCTGGAGAAAAGTGGGGGCTTGCCTCCTCCCGACAGACTATGGACCCACAACCCTCTAGCGACCGTCAGACCCCGCTGACTTTGCTTATGTGCCCGCAACCTGGAACTTTGAAGATGGCACAGAAAAGGGACAAGGTGAGAGGTCTCGTCAGTGGCAAGCGATCCGTTTAGGATCTAAGCTTGCCCTGCCGTTCTGGAAGGGGGGACATATGTCATGGAGCTGACGTAACGCTCCATGCTTCAAACCCCAAGAGACTTTATGTTCAATTGTATCGTGTGTTTTTAAATATATATTACATCGTTTGGTTTTAGTTTAAATTAGTTTAGTGTAAAATGGCGTAGCTTTAGTTTTTTTTGTATTCAAAATTTTTATTGAAAGGGCGCATCAGTACATTTATCGAGTTGAAATACAGACTTATCAGAAAGTGGTAGTTAAGTAAAAACAAAACTGTCAGTAATGCGATATAGATACACAAAAAGAGCATCAAATAAGTAGGTCCATATGTATGAGCTATAGTTAGACCCATAAGTTGGTGCAGTCCAGCCACAAGTGATCCGCAGGCAATCCAGAACCTCTTGTCGTTTGTATGAGACGTGCATAGGGTACTATAGTGGATGGTCTCGTATGAAGTGTGGGACATTGTAAGCAGATAGAAGGATAAGAGATAGTTCAGAGGAGAAGGGTGGGAGAGGTGTGAGAGAATGGGGGGGTACGAAAAAGAGAGAGAGGGAGAGAGAGAGAAGGGAGTGAAGAGAAAAAGAAAAGAGAGAGAGAGGAGGGAAAAAAAAAAAAAAAAAAAAAAAAAAGAGGGGGGGGGGAGGGATGAGGAGTGGGGGCGGAGGGAAACAACACGATGGAGTCCAGCGTGCCACCCGCGGGACCGTTCCATCTCCCCCCAGCGCCACCGGAGGGGAGGGTGTACCAGCCTCCGACCCATAACCACCTAAGTGCGCGTTTTTCGTGTCGCCTGAACCGCTGGAGACCCATCCCCGTGATAGTAAGGGCCCAGAGTGGTCAGCCGACCAAGATATCAATGCGGACCGGAGCCATCGGGCCTCTGTGTGTCCATTTTCCCCTATCCTATGCAGTCGGCGGTGGAAGCTCAAGCTCCAATCGGCGGCGGAGTGCGGCTGAGGAAACAAATTCCTGCCAATAATACCAAGTTTGGTAGAATGCTTGCGTGGAATCTTCCTGTGCGGCGATCCGCTCCTCCACTCCGAACATTTCATCCACCTGGGATATCCATTCCCGGAGGGAGGGCACAGATCGGCGTTTCCAGTGCCTTGGAATCAGGTGGCGTGCTGCCAACAGCAGACGGAAAGCCACCGATTTTTTGAAAGAGGCCGTCGGAAAGCCCGAGAGTAAGAGGAGGAAGGTCCGAGGTGCGTGTTCCAGTGTAACATCTGTCACCTCCCTGATCACTTCCCCCACCCACTTCCAGTAGGTTTGTACCAGCGAGCAGGACCACCAGATGTGGAGATAGGAACCAAGTTCCTTGCCACAGCGCCAGCATGTGGGATCCGTAGATCCAGTGAATTGGAACACACGAAGTGGCGTGTAATACCAGCGGGTCAGAATTTTGTAAGACGTTTCGTGGTATCTCACCGCCCGCGTGCCATGGTGGGTCAAAGAGAGGATCGTAGTCCACTCCTCATCCGATATTGTTATATTCAGTTCAGCTTCCCATATTCCCATGAAGGGAGGAGATTCCGAGTCTCTCGATTGGAGAAGAGAGTATAGGGTGGAGATGCCATGGTGCAAAGAGAGATTTAGTGAGCAAAAGCGTTCAAACGGAGTGAGTGCTCTGGTTAGTTTGTGCCCCTCCGGGAGGGTACCCAGATAGTGGCGTATTTGTCCAAAGTTAAATCTGTCCAGGAAAGACAGTGGTGGGAGGTCAACGCGCGATGAGGGCCGCCAGTGTGGGGATGTGAGCCACATGCATGGCCAGGAGTCTATCTCCCTCCACAAGGTGGCGACGTAGAGAGGTCCTAACCCCCGGTGTGAAATGGGGGTTCGACACTAGGGGGAGCAGCGGAGAGGGACTGGATGAGAGCGCATGCGAGAATTTCAAGCGGTCCCACAGGCGCAAAGTGGTCCCTATGAGGGGGTGAGTACGGGCCGCGTTTGGCACTGCCTGGTGTGGTAGCCATGGTAACGTCCACAGCGGCACCCCTAGGTCCGTGCCCTCTAGATCCAACCACCCTCTTCCACCCGTGGTGGTAGACCAATCAACCAGCCGATTGAGTTGGGCTGCCCTGTAATAGGTGAGCAGATCTGGAAGCGCCATGCCCCCTGTCTCCTTAGGTCGGCATAGTACCTCGAGTCGCAGTCTGGGCTTGCGCCCCGCCCACACAAATTTAATCATTTCTGACCGAAATGATTTAAAGAAAGACCCCGGTATAGTTACTGGTACAGTTTGTAACAGGTAGAGTATGCGGGGTAACACATTCATTTTAAACACCGCTACTCTTCCCATCCACGAGAGAAATTTAGTGTTCCACATCATCAGGTCGTCACGGATCATCCCCAGGAGGGGGAGAAAGTTGAGAGGAAAAAGGTCCTGCAGGGTCGGTGAGAGCCAAGTCCCGAGATACTTCATCTTTGCATCACACCAGTGAAAGGGAAATGCATCCCTTATGCCTGCTGCCTCTCCATCCGGAACTGAGACGTTCAGAATCTCCGATTTGGACATGTTGATTTTGAGGCCGGCTAGTTTACCGTATGTTTCGAATGCGCCCACTACCGCCGCCAGGGATTGCCGAACGTCTGTTAGAAAAAATAATAAGTCATCTGCGTATGCAGTGACTTTGTGAGAACGGTTAACCCCCTGTAGTCCCGGGATCGTGGGGTTGCGTCTCACCCCTTCAAGGAAGGGTTCCAAGGACAGAGCGAAGAGTAGAGGGGAAAGGGGGCACCCCTGGCGCGTGCCATTAGATATCGGGAAGCTGGCGGAGAGAGCCCCATTTACTTTAATTCTGGCCGTGGGGAGGGTGTACAAGGCCTGCACCCACGTCAAGAATCCTGGGCCCAGTCCCATGGTCCGTAATGTCTGAAAAAGGAATGGCCATAGGACTCTGTCGAACGCCTTCTCCGCGTCTGTAGAGAGCAGGAGGAGGCGTTGACCCGAGCGTTGTGCAACCGCTACTGCATTAATCGCCCTCTGCGTACCGTCCCTGGCTTCCCTACCCGGTATGAATCCTACTTGGTCCGAATGCACCAGGCCGGGAAGGAACTGTTTGAGTCTATCGGCCAGGATGCGTGCCAGGATCTTGATGTCACAATTAAGGAGCGAGATGGGCCGGTAGCTGGTGCATTCTGCAGGGTCTTTCCCCGGTTTGGGGAGTACTGCAATCGTTGCGCAGAGGGTTTGAGGGTGAAAAGGTGTCTCTGCCGTAACGGCGTTAAAGGTGGACACCATGTGGGGTATGAGAAGGTCACGGAACTCCCTGTAGTATTCCGCCGGGAGTCCATCTGGACCCGGGCTCTTCCCATTTTTAGTGGACTTTAAGGCCGCTGCTATTTCTCCAGCCGTAATAGGTGAATCCAATTGTTCGGCTTCACCATCCTGTAGGTGTATACGGAGATTAGCTGAAAGGTAGTCTCCAATTGCCCCTGGGGAAGGAGGGTTGGGGTCAGATAGGTTATATAGAGAGGCATAATACTCCCTAAATGTCGCCGTTATTTCCTCCGGTCGGAGTGTGATCGCCCCCCAGGTGTGCGTATCTTCGGGACGTAGGCCATTTGTCGACGTTTACGCAATATTCGGGCGAGCAGTTTTCCCGGACGGTTTTCGTTTAAGGCGAAGAAGCATTTGGTGCGAGCTGCCGCCTGTTTGATGTCCAGGGAGAGCAGGTCATTCAACGCACGTCGCGCTTTCAGTAGTAGGTCCTGTACCTCAGCGTCGAGGTCCCCGCCCCTGCGAAGTTCCAGCGTGCGGATTTCAGCCAAGAGGTCCAGTCTCTGTCCGTCTCTGGCCTTTTTCAGTGCTGTACCCCTGCTCATAAAATCACCCCTTACCACAGCCTTATGGGCTTCCCAAGTCACGGGTCGTGTTACTTCAGAGGATGAATTTTCCTCAAAGTAATTGGTCAGCACTTCGCGCGTACCCGCTACCGCTCCCCAGTCCGACAATAGGGAGACATTAAGCCGCCACGTTCGTTCCCGTGGGCGAAACAGCGGTGATGCCATACGTACCGAGACCGGAGCGTGGTCCGACCAAGTGGTGGGATGTATATGCGCCTCCATGACGAGGTCTAAGCGATATTGTTCAAAGAATATATAGTCCAGTCGCGAAAGGACACGATGTGGACCGGAATAAAAGGTGTAGTCGCGCTCTCCGGGATGGAAGGCACGCCAAGTGTCCACAAGGCGCATGTCATGGAGAGAGCGCCGCAGAGTACGCAGCGTGTGTAGTGGTAGAGCCGACGTACCACCAGAGGTGTCCACCGAGGGGTGGAGTGCTACGTTCATGTCGCCCGCCAACACAAGTACCCCTTCCTGAAACCGTCTCAGTCTGGACATAATACGTGCGAAACACGCCGATTGTGAGACGTTAGCGACATATACCGTGGCAAATGTGTAAACGGTATCGGCTATCACCCCCTCACAAAGAGGAATCTGCCTTGGTCATCCACACAGCTATCCTGGAGGACAAAAGGGACATCACTGGCAAACAAAATAGCAACTCCACGGGATTTACCGCCCGTATAATTACTAAAATAGCCAACCGGGAATCGCCGGTCACGTAATGACGGGGCCGATCCCTCACGGAAGTGGGTCTCCTGTAGCATCACAATCGAGGCGCGCATCTGAAATAGGTCCCGTAAAAGCCGGGCTCTCTTCTCCGGTGCATTGAGGCCCTTCACATTATACGTAACTAGATTGAGGTCTCGTGGTCTGAAGCAGTCAGAGGGCCGGTCCCCCCCCCCAGTGGCTCCGGCATTCTGTCAACAAACTCGTCCCGCCCGGCAACACACCAGTGTGGGCACACACTCCGATGGGAGAAGGAGAGGGGTGGGAGGTAGAGGCCGGACGAGTGGGTTAGATAGGGAGGGAGAATGGGGGAAAAGAGAAGAGAGAGGGAAAGAGAGAGAGAGAGAGAGAGAGAGAGAGAGAGAGAGAAAGAAGAGAGGCAAATATAGGTATAGGGGTAGATCTATTGAAGAGAGGGACCGAAGAGGGGAGTAGAAGAGGATAGTAAAGAAGAAAGAGAGGGTGGATAGGCCCTCAACGTCAGCTGGGGGAAGGGTCAGGCCAGGCCCGACGCGACGCCCCAGGGATATAGACGTTCGCCTATGGGGGGTGGTGCTATCAAGGAGTGAACCTTAGATAACGTTGGACGGCAACTTTGATAATGACAGGGAAAAGAAGAAAAAGGGGTGAGAGAAATATAGGTATGTTATGGAGCAGGGAAAAAATGTACAAGAAGAGCACCCCCACCGCACAACATAAAGGGGTACACGAAAAGTGTGCGTCATATGCAGGTCCCTGCATGGGTCGCCGCGGTCACAATGATAGAGGCCTCCTGTGTGGCAGTTCACGTGGCACTTGCAACAATAACCTTGGGTTCTACTGCCCCAGACCTATCTAGGAGAGAAAAAAAAAAAAAAAAAAACAGAAAAAATTGCAAACTTGAAGTGAAATAACCGCTGTTGCGGGATTGAGTCTACGGAACACGACGCGACAAAGTACATAAAATAAGAAGCACATCCCTCCCACCCCCAGACCCCCTTCTGAAACGAGATGCAAACGAACAGTTACCCCTACCACGATAGCAGTTTCCCTTTCCCAGCGACCCGAACCCCTCCCCACCCGCCACCCCGCTGCATGTAACAAGTCCCTCCCGAACCTTTTCCCCAGGGATAATAATGCGCAATCACTTTTTCAATAAATGCAGGTTCCCAGATCCCAGCATCTTCCCCCCACCCCCTCGCCCCGCTCGCCTCTCATGAGTCCGGTGTCCTAGTGAGGCACGTGGCGCACTCGTCATATCCCCCGTAAAACGGTCGGTCCTGCGAAAAATCCACAACATGTCATCGGTCCTTCCCACCCATCCCCCAGCACCCCCACTCAATTCCCCACCCCCTCCCCCTTTCCTCCCTCGTATCCCTCCCTCCCCTCCCCCCTCACCCCGTCCCCTCACCTCCCTCCCATCCCTCCCCAACCCCCCATCCCTTGCCAAATGAGACAGTGCAATCCTGCATTATCGTTAGCCTGTCGGGGCCGCCCCAAGCGGCCATACCGCTGAGTCTGGTGACAAGCGGGAAAAAACGTGTACCTCATGTTGGCGTATGCAAAGTTCGGGAGGCTTTAACTTAGATCTCCCCTCCTTAACCAGAGTAATGTCCGTCAGAATTCCGTAGCTCCAAGCGGTAATAAACGTGTAGAACAAATAAAGGGCATAGGTCCTCACTCCGGGTCCTCGATAGGTGCGGCAAGTGGTGGTGATGGCCGCGGTCGTCGAGGGATCTCGGATCTCCCTCCCTGCCTTCTTGGTAGACCTGCCGCCGAGCGAGGTTCTGCACGCGGTCCCTCATGTAGCGTGACCCAATCGGCAATTTGTAAGTCAGGGAGCTCCAATATTGCCAGAAAGTCCGGTATATCTGAAATAGAGCGAATGGTGGCAGACGCCCCCGCGTTGGTGGCCACCAGGGCGAATGGGAAGGACCATCTGTATGTCACGGAGCGGGCAGTTAGAAGCGTCGTGAGGGGTCGCAGGGCCCTGCGCGCCTGCAGTGTAGACTGGGCCAGATCTGGGAAGATTTCCAGGCGTTCTCCTTCGATCTCCCAGACGCGGCGGCGTCTTGCCGCTGCCATGATTGCCTGCTTCAGTCTATAATCAGCCACGCGACATATGATGTCACGCGGCGGCGCCTGATCCGCAGGCCTGGGACGTAAGGCCCGATGTGCTCTATCAAAGCTGGCGGGGTGTACTGCTCGTTCTGCCAGGATAGTATTAAAGATATGAGCCAGGTAGGGATCCAGATCAGAGATCGATTCCCGGACCCCCCGCACGCGGATGTTGTTGCGGCGGGAGCGGTTTTCGAGGTCATCTAGCCGACGCCATACCTCAGCGACCACCGAGGGGGTCTGGAGTTCCTCTGCTGGGCTCATCCGTTGGTCTGCAGCTGTAGCTCTGGTTGGGGCTGCTTCCAAGGCCGTCACCCTTGCCGCCAGTACGCCCATCTCCTCGCGCATCGTGGTCAGGTCCTGTTGCAGGGACACCTGCACCGCGTCCAGCAAGGCCTGCACGTATTCGCGGGTGGGGAGGCCGGCGATGAGTTCCGCCACGCGGTCCGCCGCCGTCGGGTCCGAGCCCAGCCGCGCTGGCTCCGTCCCCGTGATAGGCCGCAGGTCCGGCGCCGGTGAGGCCGGCGGCTGGAGGTAGCTGTCCAGGGGCCCTACCAGCTGTTTCCTCGGCGTCCCTGACTGCCCGGGGTCCTCTGGGCTCCTTTTATTGCGACCCATGATGCAGGTGAGCTGGTGATATCGAGTGAAAAGCGCGGTGGAGGTACAGAGCTGTGTACTCAGGCGTCCATCTTGGTTGCCGTCCAGGCCACGCCCCTCGTAGCTTTAGTTTTAAATACTTATATTCCTGTAGGTAAATGTGTTTCTGTATAGCCAGTAAACAAGCTTTACTGCTGTGTAATTTATGCAACAGGGCTTTCCCCCTTATCTGGCTGCATATTTGATTCAAGAAGTCTGTGATAGTGTTTGTCTTTAATCTGATGTGTTAGAACAATAGGTTATGCAAATGTTGTGTGAGCTAAAGGCTAAAGAATGTAAAGAGGAATGTTTATTGTAAATATCTAACTGACATAATGTAATTAGCATATTGGTAGGATGAGGATTTATGCAAATTATGACTGTTGGATTTCAGCATAAATGGTGGCGTTTTGTTCATTAAAGGTCAGAACTCTCAGACTGAGACAGAGAGAGAATCCTGTTGGAACATACAGCCGCGTCTGGTGTTTCATTCAGCGACGCTACACTACACTATCACCCTCAGAAGGTACCGAGCGGCCTTCTGGAAATTCCTAACGGCTCCAGGGCAGAGGAACAGAAGCAGGCGGGTCAAGCTGCTCGAGGCCCTGAGGACAGCGCTCCCAGTAGCTGGGCTGACCGCAATGAAGGGGTGTCTGGAGAGTCAGGACGGACGGAAGAGAACGGTTCCGTCACACCCCCCTCCCCTAAATTTTCAAGGTTTATTATGTTTATATTCACTGTAATTTTTGGCAGAATTAAAATAATAATTAAAAAATATTTTGCAAGTGTCTGCACGCTGCAAATATTCCCTCTCTACCCCTCGGGCCAGTGATGATTTTTTATTTTATTATTTTTTTTAATTGTAGAAAAATAAGGACTAAAAAGAAAAAAGAAAAACATTAATAAAAAAAAAACAAAAAAACAAGAATAACTTCCACTTTTTTTTTTCCTTCTGCCATAACAGACTCCTCACTAATTGCACACTCTTTGATTGTGAATCGCAGATGCTTGCGAGTTTCCCGCCCCCGCGGACTCCTCTGCGCCATGGGCGGGGCTTTACGCAGTTCCCAGACTGCTCTCACTCACCCCCATCCATGTTACATCCCTCTCTCCTCTGCTCTCTTAAGTGCCAAGATATCGCTGTGTTTTCCCTTGACTGTGAGACCGAAGCATTGCACATTACGAAATGGAAAAAAAAAATCTTAAAAGTTTTTTTTTAAAATAAATAATAATAATATATTTATTTCAAATATTTAATTAGCTTTTCCCTAAATCCACAGTCTAACAGTAAAAGATATTGATATTTTATATGATTACATAAAGTTGTGCAATGTTTGCAACAGTGATGTGTTGTAGGAAAAGCTCTATGATTGGTTGGCTTCACTGTCACTTTTTTCACTTGTTTCCACTCTAGTGCTTTCAGCTCCTTCAATATATTATAATAAATAATTACTTAGACTGGGGATTAAGGGACAAGCTAACAGTACAAGATAATATGAATATGCATTGCACAACTTTAATTATAAGAAAAAAAGGATCTTTTAAAAAAAAAAAGATACGTCCGAAAGGAACAAATAGGCAGAATTACCATATCGACTGAAATATCGGAGCATCCGATATACCATACGTCTTAAAGTCAAAACGAAAATCCGAGGATGGACCCTTTGAAACGAAGAGAACAGACGATCCGAAAGACTGAAATTCCCCAATTTCACGAAACAAAAATCTATACGAAGAGACGAGCCGAAAGTAAAATGGGCCGAAACGAAAATTTTAAAAAACCGAATGAGCCGAAACAAAATGAAAAAAAATGCGTGCACATCTCTAGCAAGAAGGGCAAGGGTTAACAAGACAGACAGAAATCCTAGACTGAAGAGGTCCTTGTATGTTGGCCTCTGAGTAAACTAAACTCAGACAAACAAGATACATAAAACATGAAACATAGGAGTGGTCAGGACTAGCAGAGATTGGCAAACGAACAGGCATACAGTAATGCAGGGAGCAGGCAAGAGAGAGATCCAGAGAACACGCTAAAGATCATACACAGGAATATTTTGATGCTTGGTACAGTGTACAGGGAATAGACCAGAGAATAAACCAGAACGATAGCAGGAAGTCATACACAGGAGCAGTTATCAGCCAGGCCAGGTCAGTAACAGGATTAGCAGAGTACAGAGTACAGGGGCAAGAAAGAAAATATCCAGGAACATAAGCCAAAAGCCAAAACCAGAAATACTAGTCAAGAAGCTATACAGCAATGCAGGAATCAGGAACCAGGACCAGGACTGTCATGCCTTAGCCCTGAGAGCCTGCTGTGGTCAGCCTGGGTCACTAGCTCCCCATACCTGTCTGTATCCACCTAAGGGTTAACTCCTGTTCAAGAGACTGTGTGTTCTGCATAAATACCTAATTATGCCCTCCCATAGTCCGAGGGGAAAAAAAAAAACAAGGGTGAGGAACATTGGGAGAAACCAGGGAAAGTGGAGCAGGTTGGGAGAAACTTGTCCTCCAATTTTAGGCCTCCCCTTTCCTTGGGTAATTGGATGGGGAGATTAACCCCTGGTATTCCCTCATTGTAGAGTTAAACAGAGCATGACAGATCTTGAAACCCCAACTTTGCTTGAGGAAGGACAAACATTGCAGCACCTTCTGGAAGGGACGGGGGACCAGGAGGTGGGTCGGAGAGAGACAACGTTGCCAAATCTCACTGCACAGACTGCTCATTGGCGCTGCCACTCGTCTCCTGAGGTTTCATGACATCTGGTAGCTCAGGGGGGCTGGAGAATAGGTCCACTCAGAGAGGCTCAAATGATTCACCTCCGCTGCGGAAAGCTAATCCCACTGTGGCGGGAGCCTGGGGTCACGCAGTCTGGCTGGTGAAGCCGCAGTCGCCTAGGGACTTGCTTTCATCCAGGAGCTGGTCATCCTTGTAAAGCCGCTGGTCCTCCGGGGGCCGTTTCAGGATCCCCTCCACAATCCGTTTAAGCTCGTATACCGTTGTGCTTTCCTTGGCATTCTTTTCTTTCAGGAATAGTACCAGAGGATTGGAGAAAAGCTGACGTGGTCCCTATATTTAAGAAAGGTTTAAAATTTGTGCCTGGGAATTATAGACCTGTGAGCTTAACATCTGTGGCTGGGAAAGTATTTGAGGGGTTACTAAGGGATAGTATTCAGGAATTTATTGGGGAGGTATAATGTAATTGGCAAAAATCAGCATGGTTTCATGAAACACAGATCATGTCAGACTAACCTAATTACGTTCTATGAGGAAGTAGGTAGAAGTATAGATCAGGGGGTCGCAGTGGATGTGATTTACTTAGATTTTGCCAAAGCTTTCGACACAGTTCCACACAAAAGGTTACTATTTAAATTAAGAAAAAATGGTCTAGATGAAAATACTTGTTCTTGGATAGAAAACTGGCTAAAAGATAGGGTACAGAGAGTGGTCATAAATGGTACATTTTCAAGATGGACACCAGTGGTAAGTGGTGTCCCTCAGGGGTCTGTTATAGGACCAATACTATTTAATTTATTTATAAATGACCTTGAGATAGGCATTGAAAGTCATGTATCAGTGTTTGCAGATGACACAAAGCTAGGAAAAGTAATACAATGTGAGCAGGATGTTACTTCGCTGCAGATGGATTTAGATAGATTGGGGGACTGGGCACTTAAATGGCAGATGAAATTTAATCTAGATAAATGTAAAGTTATGCACTTTGGAGTGAAGAACACACAAGCAATTTATACCCTAAATGGTACGGAGTTAGGGAAATCCAAGCAGGAGAAGGATTTGGGAATAATCATAGACTTCAAACTAAGTAACAATGTGCAATGTCAAACAGCAGCCGCCAAGGCCAGCAAAGAACTGGCATGCATTAAAAGGGGAGTTCACTCACGGGATGAAAACATAATTTTGCCTCTGTATAAATCAATGGTCAGGCCGCACCTTGAATATGCCGTGCAATTTTGGGCACCTGTCTTAAAAAAAGATATTATATCGCTAGAAAAAGTGCAGAGACGGGCAACTAAATTAATAAGGGGGATGGAAGGGTTAAGTTATGAGGAAAGACTAACAAGCTTAAACCTGTTTAGTTTAGAGAAAAGGCGCCTTAGAGGGGATCTGATAACCTTATATAAATATATACGGGGCCATTATCAACCATTGTCTGATAACCTATTCATTAACAGGACTATACATAGGACAAGGGGTCATCCATTTAGACTGGAAGAAAGAAAATTTAGCTTAAAGCATAGGAAGGGTTATTTTACGGTGAGAACAATAAAGCTGTGGAATTCTCTGCCTGTTGAGGTGGTTGGGTCAGAGTCTGTACAGACTTTTAAAAAACGACTGGATGACTTCCTGCAGACACAGAATATTAAGGGTTATAATATTTAATATGTGGGTAAAAGCTTCTTGATCCAAGGAGAAATCTGACTGCCATTCTGGGGTCAAGAAGGAATTTTTTCCCAGTATGTTGCATATTGGCAAGCATTCAGACTGGGTTTTTTGCCTTCTTTTGGATCAACAGCAGTAGGTTATGTGGGAGAGGCTGAACCCGATGGACGCATGTCTTTTTTCAGCCTATATAACTATGTAACTATGTAACAGCTTCAACACATCATCCACTACAATGAGCAACTGATACACAATGTCATCCAGTGCGGCTTGGACCCCCACGGGCCTGGTTTTTGGCTCTTCTATTATGTCATCCTCGCGTTCATGAAGGAGCCATGGCACAGCCTCTGTATAGTGATTTATATAAACCCAAGCGCTAGGGGTAAGCAGGCACACAGACACTGGAGGCAGTATATGTACAATAAGGCTGTATTGTAAAATGGTTACCAGCAAACAGTCCAGCACAGAACAGATAGTAACACAGTAAATACAAGCAAGTGGATGTGGGCCACGTAGTCTCTCTCCAGATCTGCTTGAGGAGAAGCAGGAGCCTTAGGCAAATGTACCTTGATTGAAGGTTGGTCTCCTTGGAGAGAGCTTGAGGACTGGAAGCCACTTGAGAGTCTCTGGACCCACTGGATAGTGGGCCACGCAGTGGATCGTCCAGCAAGCAGGAAACAGGTAGTGCAGACACAGCAAGGGTGGAATAACTAGTATACACTGCACAGCAGGTACATCAAGGAACAATAAATAACAAGAGGGAGCTCTCAGGACCTCTGACAACAGGAAGGGAAAACACAAAATGGAAGAGCGACGATGGGAGGGCGTTTTCAGGTATTTATGCAGAACACACAGTCTCTTGAACAGGAGATAACCCTTAGGTGGAAACAGACCGGTATGGAGAGCTAGTGACCCAGGCTGACCACAGCAGGCTCTAAGAGCTAAGGCATGACAAGAACACAGGAAACACAACGTCCATGAACTCCACAAACGGTCAAAGAAGCACTGTGCTGCTGGGAGTATATATAGGCAGATATAGGCAGTGGGTCTTTGTGATTGGGCCATGTGACCTTAGACCAGAAGATCACAGCAGAACCCCGGAGTGGCCCTAGACAGCACAGCCAAACACAAAAGAGGGGAAAACAGACATGAATGCTTCTCAACACCAGGGGGTGCGGCCAAAACCAGGGAAAATGTGACACAACCAATCACATTTTTTTAGTGTTTGCATGTCTCTTGTCATCGGTTTCTCTTTGATATACAGTTGTGTTCAAAATTATTCAACCCCCAATGCTGTAAAGGGTTTTAGGGAATTTAGTGTACATTTGTAATTGTATTCAGAATGAAATCCTACAAGGACTTTTTGAAGAACCATATGCAACTAAAATGACATCAATTGGTTTTGTAATACAGTAGTAAATGTTTCTTTTGTGAATTCTTCATTGACATAATTATTCAACCCCTTAAAGACTACCACTCTGAAGAACAGAGGTTCATTCAAGTGTTTTCAATCAAGTATTGAAAACACCTGTGGATGTCACTGAGCAGCAATAAAGCATAATAAGCACCAATTAGGCAGCTTTAAAATGACTGTGATACTCAGCTCCTTCTAGACATTTACTGGTGTGGTTACAAACATGGTGAAGTCAAGAGAATGGTCCAGGAAGACAAGAGAAGAGGTGATTACTCTTCACAGGAAGGGCAATGGCTATAAGAAGATTGCAAAGATGTTAAACATACCAAGAGAGACCATAGGAAGCATCATTCGCAAATTCAAGGCAAAGGGCAGTGTTGAAACGTTACCTGGTCGTGGCAGAAAGAAGATGCTGACTTCGACTGCTGTGCGCTACCTGAAGCGTAGAGTGGAGAAAAGTCCCTGTGTGACTGCTGAGGAACTGAGAAAAGATTTGTCAGATGTGGGTACTGAAGTTTCAGCTCAGACAATACGGCGCACACTGCGTAATGAAGGCCTCCATGCCAGAACTCCCAGGCGCACCCCCTTGCTGTCTCCAAAGAATAAGAAGAGTCGACTGCAGTATGCCAAAAGTCATGTGGACAAACCACAGAAGTTTTGGGATAGTGTTCTGTGGACTGATGAAACAAAATTAGAACTGTTTGGGCCCATGGATCAACGCTATGTTTGGAGGAGGAAGAACAAGGCCTATGAAGAAAAGAACACCTTGCCTACTGTGAAGCATGGCGGGGGTCAATCATGCTTTGGGGCTGTTTTGCTTCTGCAGGTACAGGGAAGCTTCAGAGTGTGCAAGGTACCATGAATTCTCTTCAGTACCAGGAGATATTGGATGACAATGTGATGCAGTCCGTCACAAACCTGAGGCTTGGGAGACGTTGGACCTTTCAACAGGACAATGATCCCAAGCATACCTCCAAGTCCACTAGAGCATGGTTGCAGATTAAAGGCTGGAACATTTTGGAGTGGCCATCGCAGTCACCTGACTTAAATCCGATTGAGAACCTCTGGTGGGACTTAAAGAAAGCAGTTGCAGTGCGCAAACCTAAGTCAGCATTATTGAGGGCCACAGTAAATTGCATTCGGCTTGTTAGCAAAAACAAAAAAGGGAAGAAACCACTGTGGTACTCTGCAGAAGTGGCCAAAATAGTGAAGAACAAAAAGATAGCATTCAATAATTATAAAAAAACTCAGAGTGAAGAAGATAGGCAAACCTATAAAATTAGGCAGAAAGAGGCAAAGCAATTTATAAGAGCTTCCAAAGCACACGCAGAAGAGAAAATAGCTCAGTCAGTAAAAAAGGGGGACAAAACATTTTTTAGATACATAAACGAGAAAAGAAAAGTAAAACAAGGATTAGTTAGATTAAAAACAAAGGAAGGAAGGTATGTAGAAGAGGATAAAAGTCTCGCTGACTGCCTCAATGAATATTTTTGTTCAGTCTTTGGAGAAGAAAAGGAAGGAAAGGGACCTCAGTTAGGAGAGAACACTAAAGAGACATTTACATATGAGTTTACTGAGGAGGAGGTTCTACAGCAGCTGTCTAAAGTAAAGACAAATAATTCAATGGGGCCTGATGGGATCCACCCTAAATTATTAAAAGAGCTCAGTGATGTAATAGCAAATCCGTTAACAGATTTATTTAACCAATCCTTGTTAACGGGAGTCGTCCCAGAAGACTGGAAATTAGCAAATGTTGTGCCCATTTACAAGAAGGGTAGTAGGGAGGAATCGGGGAACTAAAGGCCAGTTAGTCTTACGTCAGTAGTGGGGAAATTAATGGAAACCATGTTAAAGGAAAGGATTGTTGAACATCTAAAAACACATAGATTACAGGATCAGAAACAACATGGGTTTACCTCAGGGAGATCATGCCAAACTAATCTTATTGATTTTTTGATTGGGTAACAAAAATAATAGACACAGGTGGTGCAGTAGACATTGCTTATTTAGATTTCAGTAAGGCTTTTGATACTGTTCCGCATAGAAGGCTTATCAATAAATTGCAATCTTTGAGCTTGGATTCCAATATTGTTGAATGGATTAGGCAGTGGCTGAGTGACAGGCAACAGAGGGTTGTGGTAAATGGAGTTTATTCGGCGCAAGGTCTTGTTACCAGTGGGGTACCTCAGGGGTCAGTACTTGGACCCATTCTCTTTAATATTTTTATTAGTGATATTGCAGAAGGTATTAATGGTAAAGTATGTCTTTTTGCTGATGACACAAAGATTTGCAACAGGGTTGACGTTCCTGGAGGGATCAGCCAAATGACAAATGATTTAGGTAAACTAAAAAAATGGTCGGAGTTGTGGCAATTGAGTTTTAATGTGGATAAGTGCAAGATAATGCACCTGGGACGTAAAAACCCAAGGGCTGAATATAGAATATTTGATACAGTCCTAACCTCAACATCTGAGGAAAGGGATTTAGGGGTTATTATTTCAGAGGATCTAAGGGTAAGTAGTCAATGTAATAGAGCAGCAGGAAATGCTAGCAGAATGCTTGGTTGTGTAGGGAGAGGTATTAGCAGTAGGAAAAGGGAAGTGCTCATGCCACTGTACAGAGCACTGGTGAGACCTCACTTGGAGTACTGTGTGCAGTACTGGAGACCGTATCTCCAGAAGGATATAGACATCTTAGAGAGAGTTCAGAGAAGGGCTACTAAAATGGTGTACGGCTTGAAGGAGAAAAGTTACCAGGAACGGCTAAATGATCTTAACATGTACAGCTTGGAAAAAAGACGAGACAGAAGAGATAGGATAGAAACATTTAAATACGTAAAGGGAATCCACAAGGTAGAGGAAGGGAGTATATTTAAAAGGAAACAAAATAGCAAAACAAGAGGACATAGTCTTAGATTAGAGGGGCAAAGGTTTAAAAGTAACATCAGGAAGCATTATTTTACTGAGAGGGTGGTGGATACATGGAACAGTCTTCCAGTAGAAGTGGTAGAGGCCAAAACAGTAATTGAATTTAAGCAGGCATGGGATAGGCATAAGGCTATCCTAAACAAAAGATAAATCCAGGTAAAGTATCCATGTAATTGGGCAGACTAGATGGGCCGAAAGGTTCTTATCTGCCGACATTTTTCTATGTTTCTAATGTGACTGAACTGGAGGCTTTTGCCCATTACGAATGGGCGAAGATACCCGTAGATCGCTGCAAGACACTTGTGTCAAGCTATGCTTCACATTTAAAAGCTGCTATAACTGTAAAAGGATGTTGTACTAAGTACTAAGATTGAATGTCACTTGGGGGTTGAATAAAACTGATAATGATGTGAGCACAGAAAAGACATTTGTGGTTATTTCATTATAAATGTTATGTTATATTTGTCTGACCTACACGTGCCTCTTTGATTTAATTGTAAGCAAGATGACTGAATGATCAAAATCAATGTCAAACTGGCCAAAATACTCAATTTCAGTGGGGGTTGAATAATTTTGAACACAGCTGTATACTGAAGAAAAATGAGCATCCAAAATTTCTGCCTTTTCTTGATCTTCAGTTACTGTCAGCCCAGTGTCTGATTTTGGTGAACCTACACTTTCATTCCTGTACTTTTTTAGAACTTATGTACTTAAATAATCTTTTGGGGTTGGTCTTGCTTTGTCACAAAACAGGTACCTGGCACGCGCCAAGGTGAGGCCCTGGTTCCTGGGAAAGTCCCAATATGCAGACAACATATACAGAATAGCACTGAGAGAATACAGTATAGCAAAGAACCTCTGCACAGTAACATACCAAACCAGCCCTGCCCTGAAAGACCGAACCTTAGAGATGGCCGGATCTGCTCTATAGAAAATACCGTGAAGCTGTGCAGAGTCTATAAATATATACAGATGGCAGGACACAAATAAACGGTACAGACAAGGATTAAGCAAGAACGTGGTCAAGAGGAAAAAGCCAGGAGTCAGAACCAGAGTAAGAAATACATATGCCAGGGATCCAGAACCGGGAGGGAAGTCATCCAGGCCAAAGAGTCAAAACCAAGGAATCAGAATAACATTAAACGAAAGCAGAAAAACTAAAAACACAGCAAGGGAGAAACACTAGAACTAAATATACAGGAAAAACTGGACATAAACCAGAACACATAATACCTAAGAAAACAGCAGACAGACAAAGAAAAAACAGAGAAATAAACTAGAACAAGAAATACAAATTTGGACTGGAATAACAGCAACGAGCTCTAAACACAGCAACACTAGAAACCAGGCAAGTGAACCAAATGACAGAGCAATGGGATATGGGCTCATTGCTTTAAATAGGGAGGGGATCAGGACAAAGACCAACAGATGAGCTGAACAGACACGAAGCAATTAACCCCTGGGCTGTTACCCAGGAAAAGCAACTACAGAAACACAAGGGAAAAAACGGTATTAATGAATACAGAGGGCAGGAGGACAGGGCTGGAACGACGAAACATGACAGCTTTCTTTGGTGATCTCTTTATTTCATTCTCTAGTTTAGCCCATCTAATCATGTGCTTTATTGGCTACCTTGTATGCTTTATAGGACGCCTCAGATTTACCCGATTTAAAAGCTTTAAATGCCTTATTTTTATTTTTCATTTCCTGGGTTACTGTCCTAATTAGCAACAAGGGTTTCAGTTTCTTTTACATTTATTACTCAGTGGTATATATTGAGAGGTGTTCTTTTCGAGTGTTAGTTTGAAGATATTTCACTTATCCTCTGTGTCTTTCACATGACAAGTTTACGCCAGTCAATAAGATTGAGATTTTCCCTTAATGAAGTTGGCCTTTTTAAAATGATATGTTTTTGCATGCCTCTTATGAATTTGCTTTTTTGAGTTACTTTTAACAGACACCATATTGCGGTCACGGTTTCCCAACTGCTCCCTTACTTGAATATTTAAAAAAAAAAAAAACATTGTTTTTTATAATCAGATCCAGACAAGCATCCTTTCTAGCTGGTGCTTCTACCAGTTGTGACATAAAGGTTTCATTTTACAGGTTCAGAACCCAAATTCCTCTCACTGAAATACTAGTCCCACTTTCCCAATTTATGTCTGGGTAATTAAAAATCGCCAATAATTAAAGTGTTGCCCAGATGTGCAGCCTTCCTGATTTGCTCTAACTGCTGTTCTTCCTCAACATTTTCCACATTAGGTGGTCTATAGCATATTCCAGCCTATAGTGGACTTCCCATCTTATGCACCTATAAAGATTCCATAGTTCCCTCCTCACATACCAGGTGTGTAATATTTGGCATTAAAATCATGGTTGACATACAAATTTACCGCTCCCACTTTCTTACGGTTTTATCCCTCCATAACAATGTGTAACCATTTAAATCTGTCACACGTGTCAACCCTTAACATTTCCATTATGTCATGTTTTTTAGTATATGCTATTGCCTCTATTTTCCCATCTTGTTATTACGGCTTCTTGCATTAGCAACCATACATTTAATATTACATTTTGGTATACTGATGTGGCACTTAGAGATGAAAATGTGGGACAGACACTAGTGCGCTTTATACACAAAAAGGTGGATGGTCCCCACACCACCTATAGAATTGTCAGCAAAATAAGAATAGTGAAGCGCTCATGTGTCCTCACACTGATATAGATTAATAAAAAACTTACATTTAGTTTACAGAAGAACTTTTTTTGTTTTCAACATAAGCAGTAATGGCTCGTATCAGCAAGAAATGACGTCAATCTATGATCCAGAGTCTCCTAATACTCTTGTTTTTCATATAAAGGCACTTCATCAAGCATATCTGTCAGCCGCTAGGTTCTTGCTGGAACTCTTGTGGCTCAAAAATAGATAAATAGAGGAACAAATTTCTAGTGCAGATTGTATGGAAAAAGTGCAATGTTTATATTATGGTTAAAGTTGTACACTCACCCCTCTAGAGCCAATGAACCGGCTCTAGTTGTAGTTGCCTGATGGTTTGATTACTTGGCCAAAACCTCTCGAAAACGCCCTTCTCGAATAGAGGAATACCAAGTCCCCAAAGGATGATCCTGAGAGTGGTAAAGTAAAAAGGTTTTAATAGAATAAAAATACAAATTAAAAAGTGCTAAGCCAAACGCGTTTCGTGACAAATCGGCGCTTCCTGAGTGGCAATAAAACAAATCAGTAATGCAAAAAATCCTTCCAGTCACATATTGTAACGGGCGCAGTAGCGCTCACCCAGGATTAGCGAGGTTGAGATCTTTAAGGACCAAAATATCTGCTGGATGTTTACACAATACTTGGTATACACAGACTTATACTCTAAGGTCAGGGAGTATGAGAGAACAACTGAGTTGCTACTAAGTACTAAAGGTTTCAAGACCAATAGACAACTTAGAGCACGTTCAGAAACACAAAGAGACTTCAGACAGTAAATGAATTGTACAGACTGCAGGGCAGTCAGAAACTGTGCAGATTTAAGGTCCTCTGATAAGCTAGAACAGGTCAACAGTACCTTATAATTATCAGAGGTGACTGACACACATAGGGGTCTACAGCTGGTACAGTATCGAGTATACTTGTTGGTTTGAGCACAATGAACATATGCTGAACATAAACAATATTTTTCAATCGCGGTTTTCACATAAATGCGTGGCAAAGAATCATGAGCCCTTGGTCAGGTATAATAACCTAATGAGGACACAGGCGATACCCCCAGATGAGATGGGACAAAACCCAAGTAACGAGCGAAAGCCCCAGCGGAAAACATGGGGTTAAACCACCAAAACACAACACTGGTGATCGCAAAACATAGCAGCAACAGAATGGTCAAATACAAGTCGGGTCAAAATCAGGAGCAGGAATCGTATACAGAAATGGGTCGGCAACAAAATCAACAATAGAATCAGCTTAGCGATGCGGGAACAGAACTCCACGTCAGGGCAATGAGGCAACTCCTCGCGCCCGGTTTTAAACCAGGCGGCTCCTTGTGACCACACCAGGCCCCGCCCCCTTGGACGCCGCTCGGCCATTACTGGTGCTGGCACTCAGCCAGCTCTTGGCACAGAACCTTGCCCAGACCCCCCAGGCAGCATAGCAGGGGCTGAGGATGTAACACATATATATTTAATTGGTTGGCAAGGGCTTAATTACCAAGGCGGGACCTTCCCGGCATCTCCTCCTCCCCTGCACGTGGTAGTTCCGTCGCCTCTCAATGCCATCTCAGCCATCGGGCCGGAACTACACGTGGTTTATATCTCCTGTCGCTTCACGCTGACGTCACGAAGCGCCACTGCAAGACAACTCCAAGCCGTCTTTTTACTCCTGCAATACCAGAAGTGGTCGTCCTTTGTTTCTATTTCTTTTCGGCAACAATGCGTTCATGGTTCTTGGATACATATAGAGATGGAATAGAAGCACACACAGAGATCTTATATGTCTGTGTGGAATCTTCAAGTTAACATTGTTGCAGCACCAACCCCCACTATACACAAATCACTTGTAATTACAAAAGAGGCGGCAATTTGTTATCGATAATAAAAAACATCTGAGATCCCCATAAACAGCTAGTAGCATTACAATGAGTGAGTATGTAGATGTTGGAAGGATCCAGGGCTGGATTAAGAGTTCTATGGAAATTATATATATATTATATATATATATATATATATAAAAGATCCGTTGGAGGAACACGAGGACTTGAAGCAATAAAACAATAACGATTATTTATGTTACATTAAAATAACAGACGTTTTGGCCCATACAAGGGCCTTTTTCAAGGTAAAAAACATAATGAAACCTTTTACTTTTATATTGTAATAATTAAACGGAGCTTACCGAGTCTGTGCCACGTTACCTTCGATCACGCCCATCCAGAAGACAGAAGTGGCGCATCGCTTGTGGGTAAGCGCGTAAACGTCCCAGCTAACACATTATCGTTCTACTGACAACAAAACTTGGTTGTCATGGGGACTCACCACGGAATAGTCGTTTCAGTGCTAAAGCTGGGCAAGTGAAAAAATGAATGAAAAAAGTTATCATTAAAAACATTAATATCCACGTTAACCTAGGACAATGATACATTATGCCCACTTCTCTACTGGGCTGTCTCTAGTATATAAAAAGATGTTATTAAACTAGAAAATGCAGCATTAAGTGGGTATGACCACTCATACTGCTATCAAATATGGAATGTCAATAGCTGGGAATAAACAAAACAAAAACATAACCTAGTGTATAATGAAATAAAATCGCTAGAGCAGGTTATCTGTCATTAAGAAACGATATATATGAGACATATTCATTGAGTCCATTGAGCTTCAAAGTGTTCAGCGTCCTGATCCAAAACGTTTCTCTTTGTAAAAGGATCTGTGAACGGTTACCCCCTCTCCGTAAGGGTGGAACGTGGTCAATGCCAATGAATTTCAATGTAGGCAAACTGTGATGACACTCCAAAAAATGTTTGGCAACCGGCTTGTCCGTGTGTCCATCGGGATACGCTGTATTTATGGCTGATCTGTGACCTCTGATGCAGTCACGTAGGGTCAAATCAGTCTTGCCAACATAGGCTAAACCACAGGGACAGTTAATTAAGTATATGACAAACTCCGTCTTATAAGATCCGTTTTAGGATAACTTGTATCTTTTGCCATTGGTAGGGTGTACAAAAGAATTACCGAATGCCGGCAAGTTACACAATCCAGACAACGAAAACATCCCATCTTTTGAAAGGTCGATGTTTTAGCGTAAGAATGGTACGGATCTGTTTGGACCAATAGGTCACGTAGATTCTTAGTTCTTGGAAAATAAATCAAGGGAGGAGTGTGAAATTGTGTTGGTAAAGACTTGTCATACTGGAAAATTGGCCAATGTTTCCGAATCTGTGTGGCAACTTGGTTCCCAGCCGTATGATAGGTGAGTGAGAGAACAATTCTGGGTAACTGCCCTCGGCTAATTTGTCTCGGAGTACTGGGTCTCACCTCAGCTTTTTGTAATGCTCTCCGAAGAATTGATGCGGAGTAGCCTCTATTCAGAAATTTACTGGTCATTTCTTCAATCTGTACTTCGCAGCGTTGAGGATCCGAGTTGTAACGTAGTACTTTTAAATACTGTGAGATCGGAAGGGAGTCCTTTAGATGTTTAGGATGATGACTGGTTACCGAAAGTAGAGAGTTTCTGTCAGTCTCCTTCCGGAACAAAGTGTAACCCAGTCTGTTCCCATCTCGAAAGATTGTTACATCTAGAAACGAGACACTTTGTGTGTCTCTAGTGCTAGTTAATTGGACTGGTAGCTGGAGATCATTGACATATTTGACCATATCATCAAAGGAGTCACGAGACCCACCCCAGATGACAAAGAGGTCATCGATAAAGCGGGTATAAAGAATTAACTTATCCCCAAATTTGGGGAGAATACATGCTTGTTCAAATTGATATAGATGTTAGCATATGCTGGTTCCATCGATGCTCCCTTTCGTGGTCCACGCGACTTGGAGATAGAATTGTTTCTCAAAACGGAAGTAGTTACACTCCAACGTTAGCAGTAACATTTCCACCAAGAATTCCACTGGCGGACCCGTGTATTCAACTGAAGTTGATAAGGTGCGTTTAAATGCCTCCATACCCTGTTGGTGGGGAATAATTGTATACAGACTTTTGACGTCTAATGTGGCCAGAATGATCTCCTCTGTAGGCAGTTCTAAATTGGTAATTTTATCTAGAAAATGATTAGTATCCTTCTGACAGGTGGAGAGGGAAAGTACCGTAGTTTTGCAGCATTGATCAATGTACTTGCCCAGCGGTTCCAATAACCCAACACGTGTCGAAACTATCGGTCGACCGGGGGGGTTGATGCGGATCCTTATGGATTTCTGGAATTGTATAGAGCACTGGGGTACAAGGGTGGTTGATCTGTAGGTAGTTTGCTGTATTCTCATTGATGTATCCTGCTTGTAAACCCATCTGAATAAGTGATGCTATTTTCATACTTAAGGGTTTATACGGATCTCCCGGTAGCTTTCGATATGTGGAGACATCAGATAATTGTTGTAATATCTCCTGGCGGTAGATCTGATAGTTTAAACTAACTATGCCTCCACCTTTGTCTGCAGGGCGCATGACTATGCTAATTCTTCCATGGCTTGATGCTCTTTTCTAGACAAATTATACCTAATGGTTTGGCCAGCTGGAATAGTTTCATTCCCTGCAATGTTAATCATCTGGTTGAAAGATTTAATAAAAGGATTCGTTGCTTTGAAATCCCTGGTGCTTTTTAAACGTAGTTGTTCTTTAGGTTTATCTGAAAGTTGAAAAAAGTTTTCATGAAGTGCAAGCGTACGATTGATCTTATCCTGTTCCACCTCTAGGTTGAAGGGGGTAGGTTGTGGGGACAAAGGTTAACCCCTTGCTTAGTACTTGTATTTGTGTTTGAGAAAGTTTCTTTTCTGACAAATTGAAAATTGGAGCTATTTTTTAGGGAATGGAGGACATCCCTTGGGATTGCCAAGTTTTGCCTTTCTGTCCTCGCCGTGTCATTGTTCGGCGGCATTTGCGCTGGTAAGTCCTCTGGTTTGAATCCTCAACTTTCTCGTGGACTAGGGAGGATCATATATTTACTCTTTAAGTTCATGCATATTGGATTTTCATATACCATTGGATACACAGGCCTTCTGGTACTATTGCACTGATTAGCTGAAAATTAAGCACGGGTGCACTTTATTAATACATACAACATGTGGAATTTATCCATATTCACCTTCATTGACTTTTGCTGATGCGCTATATGGACTATCGTTTTGTTTATAAGCATTCTATGGGCCTGGAGCTGAATATTTTGGTGGCTTTTTTGGGATTTTAGTGAAATGAAAACATATTTTAGGTTATTTAATAGTGCAGATACGGGTAAATCTAACGAGGCAGATACTGTGTGTTTATTTTTTCAATCAGATTTCAATAATTTACAGCGTGTAAAATTATTGAAACACAATTTATCCAAACCTTTGTGGTTATATATTCTATAGTGATTGAATTCTTGTTTAAGAAAAAAAAAGTGAAATGGGAACCGGTTACTGCATTTTTCTGAGAAAATATACAATTTTAACTGAAAAATAAAAAAATGAAATATTTCCCTTGTGTTTTGGAGGATGGTATTTTATGAATAATATGACTACCAGGGTTATTCAGAGAGCGTGAAAAGCAGGAGAATGACTGGAGAATGAAAAATTCTAGGTCAAAATAGCCAAACCAGAAAAATTCTCCCTTTCATCTCACTTTCCAAATCGGCTATTTTAACCTCAAATTTTTCATTCTGCAGCCATTCTCCAGTCATTCTCTTGCTTTTCACGCTCTCTGAATAACCCTGTATGTATAAAACACCGACCTTGCTCCCAGCGCGGGAAACGAGAAGGTGAGTAATGGCAGTGGTATTGCTCATTACATGAGACAAAAGGACAATGCCATCACTTTGGAACTAAAAATAAATAAAGTTTGTTTGTTTCTTTTTGTTTTAGACTTTACATGGTCGTGTTTGGTATCAATGCAAAGGCCAGACTCTGACCTGTCCAATGACGCCTCACTTGACCTTGTGAGGTGTAAAGATTAGTGACGCAGGGGTCCAAAGTCCCCTGGCAGTGCTCTTCCCTGCAGTGCGGCAGTTTAAGTTTTTGATGTAACAATTCTTTGTTAGAAAGAAAAAGAAAAAAGAAAGAAATATTTTTAATTTTATTTTTATTGTTGCATAAAACCTGGTCAGGTTTGGGATCATTGGGAAGGCCGTGCTCTGGCCTTTCCACAGATACCTCACATGACCTTGTAGCTGATATGGAGCTGGAGATACAGGGATCCAAATGACCATCAATGCAGACAAAGTTATCTTTTCTCTGGGCCTATTCTGGGGCATGGGCCTGGAGCTGCTGCTCCATCAGCCCCTATGTTAATCTGGCCCTGGGAGGATCAGTTACTTATAAAAAATGGCACACCTCAATATTTATATTCAGTCCCTTTGGTGCCGGGGTGTCAAAGTTAAAGCATTTTTGTACTTATGTCCTCATTATTGGTGTGGTTTAGTATACACTTTACTGATATCCCTTATTAAAAAAACTAACATATTACACTCTTGGAGATTAGCACCCCGTTTTTAATAACATTACTCTGGAACTAGGATTTTCTATAACAAAGGAACTGTGAACTCTTTGTTCTGTCCGCCTATGTAAGATTCACCTATATAAGATGTGAATTTATCCTTTTAATGGTAATAACTTTACTGGTTTTTATAAGATGTGTGCTTTTATTGTAATTATTACCTTTCATGACAAGGAATTGTAAGATATGTGAGCAGCCATTTTGGTTGAGGAGGCCAGCACAAGAAATGAATGCCTGCATGTGGAGAATGTAATAGGATCCACCATCTTGGATAGTGACGTCATCACATGCACAGTCATGTGACTGGCAGCCATCTTGGAAACCCCCACACTATACTGAAAGTGAAACTCTTTCATTAGAACACTGCTATTTAAAGGAACTGCTGTTCTGTATTTACAGTTTACCCACTGAGGAAGCCTTTACAGCAAAATGCGTCTGTGGTATATTGTTTTTGTTTTAATAATAAATTACTTTTTAAATTGATACTTCCGGTCCTGCTCCTTACCTGGAAGACTTAGAATCCAGCTGCTTCCTGAGGACTACCCGGGAGTGATGGGAAATCCAGTGCTCCCTTGATTCACAGGTTGCCAGTATTTTGGTGCCTCTTATCCAAGGGCACCAAGATATGTGAGTAAACAACCATTATTTACTATTTAAATCCGGTAAACAATCTATATGTTTTATATCTAGGTGTATGGCCTAAAGCAGTGTTTCCCAAACCTGTCCTCAGGACCCTCTGCCTCGCCAGGTTTGCCAGATATCTGAAGCACAGCACAGGTGATATGCAGGCCCTTCTTTAATATTGATTGGACCATGGGCAAACATTTTCTTTGCCCCCCCCCCCGAAACCTGCAAGAGAGGCAAGATCCTGCAGGTCACGCGGCGGGCAGCACAAGCCTCTATGGACTGCAGGAGGTGGTACTCACAGTGGCGCTTAGCGCTAAATTACGGGGCAGACTTCTGAAGTAACACCTGACCCGTAATATGGTGCTAAAACAGGGATACTAAAGGGGAAACCTGCAGGCGCACATTATCCACCTTAATGTCCCCATTTTAGCACAGGGCAAGGAAAAAGTGCCCACAGCTCTTATGGTGAAAGAACAGACAGGGGGAAAAAAGAGGAAACCAAAATAATATCCTGGTACAGAACATGGAGGAGACATCCCATAATGACAAAATAATAATTACAGCCCTCATTACTGTCCAGTCCCTGAGTTACGCCAAACTCCCACATATACAGGTGTCACGGACCTATTACGCGCAGCTGCGCAAAGACGCCGGGTTAAGCCGCTCACTATCTATCTATCCTAGACCCAGATAATTACGCGCACTTCTCTACCCGTCCCGGCCACACTTTCCTCTCACAGCAGGCACATAGAGCGCAATATACTGATCCCAGGATTACAACGCAGTACAAGTCTTCTCCTGAAGTGCGTACTAACTACGTCTCTCACAATCCCGGAGCTCACTTTCTTACTCTATTAGTAACGCTGCCACCAGTCCTCACGGACACTACGCGCATCGCAACAGGAGACGCAGGGCTTAGCAGCCGCACTATCCTAGACTCGGACAGTGACTACGGATCCCACAATTCCCTGCCGTTTCCTGACGACCGCAACACGCAATTTCTTATATATAACCGAGCTTAAAGCAAATAGCAATTCTCCCAATCTCTTAGTTAGCGTGGATTTCATCAGCCAGAGTCAAAACTTAAATACGTTTTGTTTATTTATGATATAGAAAGAGTCACAGTGCTTGGTTACATAAAAAAATTATAACTAGAATAAATCAATTACTTACACACTACACAGCAAAATAAAAAGAAAAAGGTTTAACCATAGAGCGTTACTTACGAAGAACTATTCCTTACGCTAGCAGCCATGGCCTCCTGGAGGCTGGAGATGTAGCATGGACAGATCAGTCCTCTTTAGAAGGTACCCCAAGTGATCAGCCAAAGCACATGGCCAGTGTTCCGAATTTACACACTTCCTGATCTTTCCAGCCCCCACCCAAAAATGGCCCAGTGTCCTGGACTCCATTTCCCAGCGTGCCATTCTCACTCGTGCTCAGTAAGCTTGTCAATTAATCTTTAATTGCCTAAAGGTGTCCCTCTTCCCTCCAGATGTGCTTCCTGTCTTTGAAGATTGTGTCCCCATCTCTTGGTGCCGAGCTGGCTGCCAAGGTGTGATTTTCTATGTTAATGTACAACAGAAATTCCCTTTCTACAGCTACGTGTTATATCCTCCCCCCTGGGGAGAAAGCTAACCCTGATAATTACAGTTCAGCTGTGAACACAGGGATACACTTACCAAATGGCCAGACACAAATATGAATATAACTCTATATGGAGGAGAGGAGATATGTATAAACCGGCAGATAGACACATATATCACAAGGGTTTAAGTGGGCTATTTTCAAGTGGAGTTAAAAACAGGAATTCTACCTGTACTGGTCTGGTTTGTATCTTTAGAGGGAGAGAAACCTCTGGTTTATTTGTCAATTTAATTTCTCTTTTTGTTTTTTTTTTCTGCTGGTTTTTTTTTTTCTGCTGGTTTTTTTTCTGTTGTGCTTGGTGTTTTTTTTCCCTGGGTGGCTGGTGACTTGTTAATTGGGGGCGTGTAGCCTGTCAGGTGATTTCACTTGTATGGCTACATAATCTCAGGGGCAACTCACTGAGCTTGCTCACAAGGGTTTAAGTGGGCTATTTTCAAGTGGAGTTAAAAACAGGAATTCTACCTGTACTGGTCTGGTTTGTATCTTTAGAGGGAGAGAAACCTCTGGTTTATTTGTCAATTTAATTTCTCTTTTTGTTTTTTTTTCTGCTGGTTTTTTTTTTCTGCTGGTTTTTTTTTCTGTTGTGCTTTTGGTTGTTTTTTTTCCCTGGGTGGCTGGTGACTTGTTAATTGGGGGCGTGTAGCCTGTCAGGTGATTTCACTTGTATGGCTACATAATCTCAGGGGCAACTCACTGAGCTTGCTTACAGGGGCTTGAGGTGGTCTACTTTTAAGTGGGCTATTTTCAAGTGGAGTTAAAAACAGGAATTCTACCTGTACTGGTCTGGTTTGTATCTTTAGAGGGAGAGAAACCTCTGGTTTATTTGTCAATTTAATTTCTCTTTTTGTTTTTTTTTTTTCTGCTGGTTTTTTTTTTCTGCTGGTTTTTTTTTCTGTTGTGCTTTTGGTTGTTTTTTTTCCCTGGGTGGCTGGTGACTTGTTAATTGGGGGCGTGTAGCCTGTCAGGTGATTTCACTTGTATGGCTACATAATCTCAGGGGCAACTCACTGAGCTTGCTTACAGGGGCTTGAGGTGGTCTACTTTTAAGTGGGCTATTTTCAAGTGGAGTTAAAAACAGGAGTTTAAATAACAGGTATCAATTGTTGTTTATATATTTGTTGTCTTGTTTTGGGTATGAGTGTTAGCAAGCTTGAAGGTTTGACCCAGTGCACATCCTGCTGCATGTATGCATGTCTGGAGGAATCCTTCCAGGGTCCATATCTCTGTAGCAAGTGTGAACGTGTAGCTCTTCTGGAAGCTCGTATTGGAGATCTGGAAGGGCAAATCGTAACGCTGAGGCAGATTGACAATCTTGAAAGGAGCCTGCTTCTCACGGAGCAAAGTATAGTTGAGGAATTTAGGGGTGTGGGAGGAGTGGAGTTAACCGGGGAACAGGTTGGTAGCTGGGTGTCAGTGACACGTGGTAGCAGGGGGGAGGGAAGAGGAAAAGGTTGGCTAGTCCTGATCTTGCGCACACCAACAGATTTGCCCCCTTGAGCGAAGATGTTGGGTGCAGCAGCTCAGGTGTAGCAGTACTGGAGGCTGCTCCCTCTAACAGCCGGGGGATCAGCCCACCAAGTAAGGGAGGGATAAAGAGGGCAAGTAAGCCTAGACAGGTTGTGGTGGTAGGGGACTCTATTATTAAGAGAGTAGACAGGGTAATCTGTCGCGCTGATCGCCTTAACCGGACAGTTTGCTGTCTGCCGGGTGCCCGTGTTAGGCATGTGGTTGACAGAGTTGATAGATTATTGGGAGGGGCTGGAGATGACCCAGCTGTCATGGTCCATATTGGTACCAATGACAAAGTAAGCGGAAGATGGAAGGACCTGAAGAATGATTTCAGGGAATTAGGAAGTAAACTGAAGAAGAGGTCCTCCAAGGTAGTATTTTCTGAGATCCTACCTGTGCCACGTGCTACAGTGGAAAGGCAGCGGGAGATCAGGGAGGTCAATGCGTGGCTTAAAGCTTGGTGCAGGAAGGAGGGCTTTGGGTTTTTAGAGCACTGGGCTCATTTTGCACTGGGGTACAATCTGTATAGTTGTGATAGATTGCACCTGAATGGAAGAGGGTCTGCTGTGCTAGGGGAGAGGATGGTTAAAAGGTTGGAGGAGACTTTAAACTAGTGGAAGGGGGGAGGGATACAGTATCTTACAAAATGGAGACAGAGCAGATAGCGGAAGGGTTTCAGTTCAGACTAAGGGGGGTGGAGCCGGGGGATGGGTAATGTCAGAACAGTGGAGGCATGTAATGTAAAGTCGCATTCAGCATGTGTGGGTAGAGACAACATTAAATGTATGCTTGCTAATGCAAGGAGCCTTAATAACAAGATGGGGGAACTAGAGGTAATAGCATACACTAAGCAATACGACATTATAGGAATAACAGAAACGTGGTGGGACGAAACGCATGACTGGGCTGTAAACTTAAATGGTTATACATTGTTTAGAAAGGATAGGAAACATAAGAAAGGGGGTGGAGTGTGTTTATATGTAAATCAGGATTTAAAGCCTAATATTACACAACTGGAAAGCGATGAGGGAAATGTGGAATCCTTATGGGTAAATATTTCGTTGGGGAATAAACAGGGAAGTCAATTATTGGTTGGCATATGCTATAAACCACCTAATATAGATAATGATGAGGAAGAACAACTGTTAGAGCAAATTAGGAAGGCTGCAGATCATGGTAGCACTTTAATTATTGGAGATTTTAATTACCCGGACATTAATTGGGATAGTGGGACTAGTAATTCAGCAAAGGGAATCCGGTTCCTGAACATTTTAAATGATACCTTCATGTCACAACTGGTAGAAACACCAACTAGAGAGGATAACTGTCTGGACCTGGTTATAACAAATAATGTGGATCTTTTCTCAAATATTAATGTAAAAGAACAGTTGGGAAATAGCGACCATAACATGGTGACTTTTGAAATAAACTCAAAAAAACACATTCATAAGGGGCATGCTAAAATAAATAATTTTAAAAAGGCCAACTTTATTAAAATAAAGGAAGCTCTCAATGTCATTGACTGGCAGAAACTCTTTCACGGGAAAAACACTGAGGATAAGTGGAATATCTTTAAACTAACACTAGAAAAGTACACGTCACAATATATTCCACTGGTTAATAAATATAAAAGAAACAGACTGAAACCAATGTGGCTTAGTAGGAAGGTAACTAAGGAAATGAAAAATAAAAAGAAGGCATTTAAAGCTTTTAAATCTGATAAATCTGAGGCATCCTATAAAGCATATAGGGCAGCCAATAAAGCATGTAAAAATGCGATTAGATGGGCTAAACTAGAAAATGAAAAAGAAATAGCCAAAGAGAGCAAGACCAACCCTAAAAGATTCTTTAGGTACATAAATTCTAAAAAACCCAAGAGTGAAAATGTAGGTTCACTAAAATCTGAGTCAGGGTTATTGTTAACTGAAGATCAGGATAAAGCAGAAATTTTAAATGATTATTTTTCTTCAGTATTTATCAAAGAGAAACCTATAACAGGAGACATGAAAGTCATTAATAAAAACTTACTAATACAAAGTGACTGGTTGACTCAGGACAAGGTTTTACACAAATTAAACAATGTGAATGTTAATAAAGCCCCAGGGCCAGATGGAATTCACCCGCGAGTACTAAGAGAGCTATGTGTTGAAATATGTAAACCTCTGTTCTTAATCTTTCAAGATTCTTTTCTTTCAGGAATAGTACCAGAGGATTGGAGAAAAGCTGACGTGGTCCCTATATTTAAGAAAGGTTTAAAATTTGTGCCTGGGAATTATAGACCTGTGAGCTTAACATCTGTGGCTGGGAAAGTATTTGAGGGGTTACTAAGGGATAATATTCAGGAATTTATTGGGAGGTATAATGTAATTGGCAAAAATCAGCATGGTTTCATGAAACACAGATCATGTCAGACTAACCTAATTACGTTCTATGAGGAAGTAAGTAGAAGTATAGATCAGGGGGTCGCAGTGGATGTGATTTACTTAGATTTTGCCAAAGCTTTCGACACAGTTCCACACAAAAGGTTACTACTTAAATTAAGAAAAAATGGTCTAGATGAAAATACTTGTTCTTGGATAGAAAACTGGCTAAAAGATAGGGTACAGAGAGTGGTCATAAATGGTACATTTTCAAGATGGACACCAGTGGTAAGTGGTGTCCCTCAGGGGTCTGTTATAGGACCAATACTATTCAATTTATTTATAAATGACCTTGAGATAGGCATTGAAAGTCATGTATCAGTATTTGCAGATGACACAAAGCTAGGAAAAGTAATACAATGTGAGCAGGATGTTACTTCGCTGCAGAGGGATTTAGATAAATTGGGGGACTGGGCACTTAAATGGCAGATGAAATTTAATCTAGATAAATGTAAAGTTATGCACTTTGGAGTGAAGAACACACAAGCAATTTATACCCTAAATGGTACGGAGTTAGGGAAATCCAAGCAGGAGAAGGATTTGGGAATAATCATAGACTTCAAACTAAGTAACAATGTGCAATGTCAAACAGCAGCCGCCAAGGCCAGCAAAGTACTGGCATGCATTAAAAGGGGAGTTCACTCACGGGATGAAAACATAATTTTGCCTCTGTATAAATCAATGGTCAGGCCGCACCTTGAATATGCCGTGCAATTTTGGGCACCTGTCTTAAAAAAAGATATTATATCGTTAGAAAAAGTGCAGAGACGGGCAACTAAATTAATAAGGGGGATGGAAGGGTTAAGTTATGAGGAAAGACTAACAAGCTTAAACCTGTTTAGTTTAGAGAAAAGGCGCCTTAGAGGGGATCTGATAACCTTATATAAATATATACGGGGCCATTATCAACCATTGTCTGATAACCTATTCATTAACAGGACTATACATAGGACAAGGGGTCATCCATTTAGACTGGAAGAAAGAAAATTTAGCTTAAAGCATAGGAAGGGTTATTTTACGGTGAGAACAATAAAGCTGTGGAATTCTCTGCCTGTTGAGGTGGTTGGGTCAGAGTCTGTACAGACTTTTAAAAAACGACTGGATGACTTCCTGCAGACACAGAATATTAAGGGTTATAATATTTAATATGTGGGTAAAAGCTTCTTGATCCAAGGAGAAATCTGACTGCCATTCTGGGGTCAAGAAGGAATTTTTTCCCAGTATGTTGCATATTGGCGAGCGCTTCAGACTGGGTTTTTTGCCTTCTTTTGGATCAACAGCAGTAGGTTATGTGGGAGAGGCTGAACCCGATGGACGCATGTCTTTTTTCAGCCTATATAACTATGTAACTATGTACTATGTAACTATGTATATACAGGCAGACCCTTATATAGATAGAAATACTGATATAATCTGCCACAACAGGGTTATTCAAAGAGAGACAAACTGGCCCAGAAACTGCACCAAACAGTGAATTTCCCCATACGGTGACATTTCGTGGCCATTCGGCTATTCAGAGAGCAGGCAGGTTGACAAATATTGGTGAATTGCCTGCACATACGGTGCCTGTTTGGCGGCAGTGAAATACGGTGCCTGTTCGGCAGCAGTGAAATCCCCCATAGAGAAGCAATGGTTAATCTATTCACATTGAACAGCAGAGAAATGTCAGTGAATTGCCCTGCTGTTCAGTGGTTTCATGCGGCAGGTTTATTCAGGCGAATCCCATAGGTTTTAATGTTAAAAATATTCCCGTTTTAATCCAATATCTAAAACCGTTTATTTTTTGGCATTTTTCTGGCAAAGTTTTTTAAATGGCTTTTTTTTGTAACAGATTTTTTTATTATTATTCATAGGACGTTATATATTAATTCCTATTTTCATGAAGTAGTTTTTTGCAAAAGCCATTTAAGGCTGGGGTCAGACGAGCGCAGTTATCACATCCGTGTTGTCGCACATTTGTATGTCTGTGGCAGCATAGCATTCTGATCAATTGAGCCCCACACACAAGTACGTCCGCACAGAAGTGCGGATGCATGACAGACGCAGCAAATGGACGCAGGTTAGGCCCCCGGCACACGAGTGTATTTACGGCTCGTGTGTGCCGGCACTTCCCTGCGTCCGTGGGTTTTTGACGGGGAAGGCCATCCACCGGGCGTGAAAAAACCCTCCCCGTCAAAAAGCTAAACGGACGCTGACAGGATACAAAAAGCGATTCTCCATAGGAGGATTGCGCTTTGTACGCTGAGCGCAGAGAGTAGAAGGAACGCCAACTTTCAAGGACGTTCCTTCCTCTCTCTGTTAACGCTCGTGTGCCGCCAACCTTAGGCAAGAACGTAAAACCACTAGAACGGATGTGCAGAGTGTGCCACGTCTGCCTCTTTACCTCCCTGTCAGGACCCGAAGCTGCTGCTGGAATGAAGGAGGCAGGACCAGGACGCAGGGGAGACTCTGCAGCTATGCTGTAGTCTCCAGAGCTGCCTATCTGAATGCTGCTGTGCCTGCCGAGTCAGAAGAGGAGCAGGGGAGCTGATGTCCTTTGTGTGCCCCTGGCTGGGTCTAGCTCCATTCCACTTGCAGCCTGCCCCCCCTTCGCTCCCCGTGCACACAGTGTGCTGCTATGCGCGGGGACAGGAGGATGAGGGAGGGGGGGAGATGGGGGAGGAGCCGGATCCAAGTTCTCTCTCCGCACGGCTCATAAGTGCAGGCTTCCACAGTCCGGGACATTCCTCCTGTCTCCCGGTATCCCAGTCCAGCGGTTGGCCACAGAATACGTGGGCCCAAGGGGCAGCTGCTTTGGGCCCCTCAACAATGACTGGGCCCAGGGCAGCTGCCCCTTTTGCCCCGCGTTATAGACGGCCCTGGTGATATGATTTGCTGGTTTCAGTCTGCATTTCCCCAAGGTGGTCTGTAAAATCTGGCCTGGTTGAGGGTCCTGAGGAGAAGTTTGGGAAACACTGGCCTAAAGGAATACTGGAACCAAAGGAGGTCCTAGAAGATAGAGCCATTGAGTACAAGCGCTGATACCCACCATTCTTTGGATTAGCTTGATTTTTGATGGATGTTTGGGGATTTACCACCACCGTTGGACATTAGCTGCTGTACTAGGAGAAGACCATCTACAAATCTACTGAGACACGTAATTAACTCCTTGTTGTGGCTACTGCTTCAAAGACTGAGAGTCCAGATGGATTAATGGATTATAACTATCAAGTGAACATTATAGATGAACTTCTCTGAGTTCTCTGTAATATATTCTATTTACATTTTGTTTTGTGTGTTATTTTTTTTGTATCTTTAGCACTGCTCGCTAAACCATCCATTGATGTCATTGCTGGAAAAGTTCTCTAGCTACTATTTACTTGCTATTTGCACTACACCCTCGGTACAGGTACACTACACCTTAGGTACAGGTTTGCGCTCTGGAGTGTGTCTTACTCTTTTAAAAATTGTTATTACAGAGTGTTTTGGGGTTTTGACTCTGTCAACCCACTCATCACAGAGCTGCACCCAAAAGGTACCCTCACCACCTCACCCAGCGCTTCATATATAGGTATTGTGAAACCTTTTCTTGACCATTAATCCTGACCAAATCTCTGACTCGATTTGCAGAAATGCAGCCTCAAACGTTCAAGGAACCTCCACCATGCTTCACTTTGCCTGCAGACACTCATTATTGTACCGCTCTTCAGCCCTTCGACGAACAAACTGCCTTCTGCTACAGTCAAATATTTCAAATTTTGACTCATCAGTCCAGAGCACCTGCTGCCATTGTTCTGCACCCAGTTCCTATGTTTTCGTGCATACTTTAGTCGCTTGGCCTTGTTCCCACGTCGGAGGTATGGCTTTTTGGCTGCAACTCTTCCATGAAGACCGCTTTTGGCCAGAATTCTCCGGACAGTAGATGGGTGTACCTGGGTCCCACTGTTTTCTGCCAGTTCTGAGCTGATGGCACTGCTGGACATCTTCCGATTAGGAAGTGGTGGGCATAATAAATGAAAGGGGAGAGTAATACATGATGAGTTAATTATTGGAGACAGGAGTGTGTGAGGCTTGAGTGAATTGAGAGTATACAAATAATGGGGAGCCCAAAACTGGGGAGCCCCTGTCTAGGGTCCTGTGTTACCTTAATCTGTCTCTCAGTATCTATACTGAATGAAGTACTGATTAAATGTGTTTGTTTTTTTCTTTTTCATATAATATTATTTTTACTTTTACTTATTTTAATTGTATCTGTGAATATTGTGTATTTTATTCATAATAATATTATTATCCTTTCCACCGGCTGTTGTGAAAGGAAGAGGGAAGTCATTGAATTAAAAACTAATGTGTACGTGCAAAGATTCTTACCTCTAAATGACCTGTGTTCTCAAACGGTAAACAACAGGTGTTTTTAGTCTGGTCTAATGAATTTGATACATTGTATGTATGTAGACTATACTGAGGGTGTGGTGTCTGCTTCTGAGAAGTGTTAATTTCTCTACTAAATCTTCCTCTAATATGCTTCATTTCACTGCTGTGTGCTCAGCTCATTTTTACCGCTTTCGCTCATCATGTTTAAAAGCGATTTGAAGCCACATTTTATTAAATAACCCAGACATATTAGATATCGTTCTTTCCGGCAGACTCCGCAGATTCATAATATATAATATGTATATGTATACATCATGTCCTGGCTGTATATTATGACAAAAAATGCAATAAAAATTGAATTTTTAATCATCTGCAGTGTGTAAAGTGTTTTTTTTTCACATTTTAGCACATGAGCGTTTGCGGTTATGTTTTCTATGGGGTGCGCTTGTACAAAAATTAGAAAGGGGACTTGTTACATTTTGTGGGGGGAATTACGTGATTTATAGCAAACGCACCCCAGAGAAAAAAATCATTAGTGCAGCATCATTGTTCACATTATAATTGAAATGTGAACAATATTGCTGCATTAATAAAAATAACACACAAAAAAAATACTTGTTTTTTTTTTACTTTATACCTGGTCATGTTGGGTATCATTCGAAAGGCCATGCTCAGGCCTTTCGATTGACACCCTCCATGACCCCCTAGCTGCCTGGAGATATCAGGGTTCAAATGAACCCCCTATCTCCACCAGTGGATTCCGGGCAGCTAGGGGTTCCCTGGCTATCTGACGTCATCACTCTATGCGTGAGGACGTCAGGCAGTGAGGGAGGACCCGGGGGTGGAGCCGCCATCCAAGATGGTGGCCCCCACCGGAGCTAGGCCGCACTTTGGCGCCGCAAGGCCCCGAAGTGCGACCCGGTGTCTAAGGGGTTAAAGCCAGGCACTGCTTAAAAGGGGAGACTCTCTCCTTTTAAGCGGTGCCTGGCTTTTTTTTGTGGGACCTCCCGATCGGGAGGGAGAGGGATCCGAACGGATACCCCCTCCCTTCCAGGCGATCTCCCAGCATTGCCGGGGGTTGCCTGGAAATGACGTCATCGCGCATGGCGCGATGATGTCATTTACATCGGGAGGAGCTTGACTTCAGCGTCTGAGGACGTCCTCAGCATACAGAGGGAGTAACTGAGCCCACACGTCGTCAGCAGTGAAGGGGTTAAAAACGTATTTTTTTAAAAAAAACTTTTTGTCCTTGTTTTCTGTCCCCCAGGGGACTATCCGGACCCGGACATTGTTTTTAAATGTTTCTATACATCCTAGAAATCCGTAACTTCACGGGCAGGTAATGGGGACCTCCTAGGCATGATATTTGAAGGAATTTTTCATTTTTATTTTTAACCCTTATTTTATGGAAAACTCACTGTCCCTTTAAAAACGTTTTTTTTAAAACTTTTTGTCCTTGTTTCCTGTCCCCCAGGGCACTACCCGGACCCCCATACAACATTTATGGCAAATATCTAGCATATATGCCCTCTTGGAGGGCACTCTAAAAATCGAATTTTGACTTGTTTTGAGTTCGAGTTCGAACGTCTGAAAAGTTCGAGTTCGAATGCGAACCGAACTCGGGGGTGTTCGGCTCATCCCTAGTTCCAACTCATGTGAGTGAATTACCTATACATTAGAGGTGTGTTTCATTCGGAATTAAAATTCGAAAAATTTTAATGATTCATATTTTGGAAGTGCTTCGAAAATGGAACGAAAACTAATCAATTCAGAACGAAACGGAAATGAGACAGTATAAAACAAATGGATTTCATTTTAACCGATCAATTCGTTACACCGTTTCACTTAGACTCGGCCGTAGTGCTGAATCTGTTGTATTCAGCACCACAGGCCATGGACAGCGCCATGATGCCATTCCCTGGCAGTGAAATTCCCCATAGACAAGTAATAATTATTCAGAGAACACCGAACCGAACCGAAATGTCCTGATTTTTGGTGGTTTCGTTTGACAGCTTTAACCCCTTAAGGACCACTGACGTACATAGTACGTCCTGGGGAAAATTCCCCTTCAGGACCATGGACATACTATGTACGTCATGGTCCTTTAACCGCCCCACTCCCACCCTGTACTCACCTCTCTGGCCAGGGTTCCACGTCGGAATGACTTCCTTAAAGCCTGCCCTACAGTGTTATGGGCCCCGGTCATCGTGATGACATCATTGCCATTTGGAGCCCTCTCCCTCCCAAACAGCTCCAGCTAGGAAAAAAGAGAGACATGACTGAAGAGGGCAGAATCTGCCCTTTCCAGCGGTGCCTCTCTTTAATCCCTTAGGTGCCGGAATGCGATTCTGCGCCAATTGGCACCGGATTACGATTCGCTCCCATAAGTGGCTAACATCTTGGATGTCAGCCAAACCTCCGGGACACCCCCTACCCACTGACATCGTCGCCATATGTGTAATGATGTCAGTGGGCCAGTTAACCCCCTAGCTGCCAAGTGGAGCTAGGGGGATCATTTTCATCCCCATATCTCTCGATTTCTCGCAGCTAGAGGGCTCATGTTTGGTATCATTGGAGAGGCCTGATTCATTTGGAGAGGCCTTTCCAATGATACCAAACATGACTAGGTTTGGTGAAAAAATACTTTTATAATAAAATAGGACTTCAAATGACATTTAAACATGATGAGCATAAATCGATCAAAATGAGCTCAACACACAGAGGTGAAATGGTTAAAGAGCAAAAACTAAAAATTGGGTATTTCTAATCTCAGGACAAACTTTCGGAACTATTTAGCTGGGGTCTTTTTTGGCGATTGTAGTTTTGGGGATTAAAATTCAAAAAGTGTGGATTTTCCATTTTTGCATCATATTTCATAATTTTTATAGTAAATTAAATGATATGATGCAAATAATGGTATCTATAGAAAGTCCATTTAATGGCGAGAAAAACAGTATATAATATGTGTTGGTTTCATAAATAAGTAAGAGGAAAATTAGACCTAAACACAAACAGCACAGAAACGGAAAAACAGCAGTGGGTACTGTGACATAGTGCATGGATAGGTCTGTGTATTCCTCATGTATTTTTGTTTTTTTTTAGGTGAAGGCATTAACCCCCATGAGGGAATGGATATGGTTCTTGCTACAGGTGGCAATTACGGGAATAAATGGCAAGAGAGACTGATAGTCTGCAGTGGGTGCAGGATGTTAAATCAAAGGTTGGTTTGAATGTGATGTTTCTTTGCTGATGCTCCAATAAAGCCTGGAAGATATCAAGTGTTAAAGAGACTGTGGGCAGTATTACAATGTTGGTGTTAACTTAACCAGAGATGTTGTAAACTGAAAACCTCCATAGGCTATAATGGCTCTGGGAAGTTTACAACAGCTCTGGTTAAGTTAGCACCAACTATGTAATATGGCCCTGTGTGTGCCATATTTGCCCTAGCCTAGAGCAGTGTTTCTCAAACCTCTCCTCGGGACCCCCAACCATGCCAGATTTTGCAGATCACCTTAGGGAAATTCAGACTGAATCCTGCTATCAATGAGCAGCTAATTATATCACCTGTGTTGGGCTTCAGCTATCTGCAAAATCTGGCCTGGTTGGGGGTCCCGAGGAGAGCTTTGAGAAACACTGCTCAAGAGAACCGTGCATTCGTGCCCTATGACGTGCTGATCACAGTACTTTCAGACTGACAGTGGTATTGCTCAGTCATTATGGGGTTAAACAGGCAAATCCCATAGGTATCATTGTAAAAAATATTCCCTATTTTTATTCAATATTTATTCAACCATTTATTCTTTTTACTTGCAGCAAATAGTCAATTTTATTTGTTAGGATTTTGTAAGGCATTTTTCAGGTGAAATTTTTGAATTTCTAATTTATTTAAACGAGGCTTTTTCTTTGCTGAACATCTACTAGACCTGGAATAATGACTATGTGGCCCACAATCCCCCGTACGTGCTTGCCTGTCAGGGCAACGCCTTCACTCCAGAAGGGCACGCAATGTGATGAAGTGGCCACAGGGTTGCAACGCAGTATCCATCTACACTCGACCTGGAGTACTGACTAATTTGCCCACAATCCCTGTACCCACTTTTCTTGTACTGTTCATCACACTGCCACCACAAAGTGACTTTTTACCCAAGATGCTTACTGTCTGAACCAGAGCCGGCTTGAGACTCTGGTTATGCACCCCAAAATAGAAAACAGTCTAGATGACTGACTGCACCTCAAATCACATTTGGTAGATTGAACCGAGCTAAAAAAAAAAATATCCCTGGATTAACCCAGTCTTTTTGATTAGAGGGGTTCGAATATCAGGCAGAAGCAGATCTTACTAAGTTTTATATTTATTATGAGAACCAAAAAAATTATATCACAGTGCATTTGGCTACAGAAAAAATAGATACGATAATCAATAATTACACACACACAAGCAGAGAAATAAAAAGGAAATAAACAGCAGATCCTAGTTACTAACAATATATGCTGGAGGATCGGCCGCTGGGTAGATTCTAGTAGGGATGAGCTGTTCGGTTCGATCTGTTCGGTGTTCAATTCGAACATCGCCCGTTCGGCGAACTCCGAACATTTCCGCATGTTCGCAACATGTTCGCCCACAATGCACCACAATGCACTTTTCCACTGGCCTGAAGCTTGTAATTGGCTACAGCCTTGCACCTGACCACAGGTCAGGTGCAAGACAGGTGCAAGACTATGCCAATTACGGCTCAGAGTCCTGATTGGGCAAATTTTGCCCAATCATGGGCTCACAGAGCTAGGTCCCGCAGCACACTAGGGATGTGCGTTTCGGGTTTCGGAATTTCCACGAAATTTCCCGATTCGTGTTTTCGGATGCGGCCGAATTTCCGAAAATTTTTAGATCCGAAAATGTCAGATCCGAAATGTTTTCCGAGCCGAAACGAAATATTTTCGGATTTTTCGAATGGACTTGAAATGTGTCAAACGAGGAGAACAGACGTTCCGAAAAAACTAAAATTTTCCGAAAAAACGAAAAGTCGATACATTAAACTAGTAAAGTGACACGAAAAATACGAAAAATGGTCGATATTCCGAAAAATGTACAATTCCGAAAAATGTACAATTCCGAAAAATGAAAATTTCCGAAAACACGAAAAGTCAATACAAAAACCAAGCACAGTGACACAAAAATACGAAAAATGGTCGATATTCCGAAAAAAAAATGTACCCGAAAAACGACCCGAACCGAATCGAAACCAAAATCGGTCGAAACGAGCCGAATCGAAAAGTTTAAAAATCCGAAAAATCAAACCGAATCGAACCGAAAAAAAAAAAAAATCGGTGCACAAGCCTACAGCACACTATATAAGGCATCCCTCGCAGGCCCAGCACGTGTTTTTTGAGAGGAGATTGTTCTGTTAGTGTGTCTTCTCAGTGCCAGCAGCTATTGGGGGGTCTCACTTCCAGCAGATATCTGGGAATTGTTGTAATCTGTGTCTTGTCACTGCCACCCATCAGGGGGTCTCACAGATTTGTAGCAGATTTCTGCGAATTTTAATGTGTCTTGTCACTGCCACCAATCAGAAGGTCTCACTGATTTATAGGTGGTTTCTGGGAATTGTAATCTGTGTCTTGTCACTGTTGCCAGCTATCAGGGGATCCTATCAGGGGTTTCACAGACTTGTAGCAGATTTCTGCGAATATTAATCTGTGACTTGTCACTGGCTGCCAGCTATCAGGGTGTCTCACTGAGTTATACCAGAGTTCTGGAAATCTTTAATCTAGATAACACAGTTGAATCAGAGTTCTGTATATCTTTAATCTATATATCACTCACCATGTCAGAAAGACCAAAAAGGACAGGAAGACACTCCCAGACACAGATAAGAGGGCAAGCAGTCTCTGTGTCGTGAGGCTGTGCCTCTGGTCGTGGTGGACGTGGTGCATCCTCTGCAGGGGCATGCTTGTCCTTTCTAACTGGTGCTGGCCGTCTTAAACAGCTGCAACATACAGAGGATTTGGTGGATTGGCTAACCAGGTCATCCTCATCCTCCGCCAGCCAGGCTTGTAGTGCTTTACAGTCCACCTCAGCTGACTACAATGACAGTGACATGCTGCTTGAGGATGCACAGCAACTACAGTGCTCTGATTCAAACTCTGAGGTTGAGGAAGGGAGTATAATCAACCTAGAGGAAGAGGGTGCCAGTGACACACAAATAACTGGCACTCATGTTGCCCCAGCAGCTGCAGCATACTGCCAAGTTGGCTCCAGTGACAAACAGAGGGGTGAAGTGAGGAGGAGGGGGAGGTGGCACAACAAAAATGAGGCACAAAGTCCTCTATGAGCAACCGTAGCCAGTCCAAGGCATCAGAAGTCACAGCTGCTCAGGTGCAGAGCGCTGTTGTCTCAAAGCACATGTACAGGAAGTCTGCGGTCTGGGAGTTCTTTAAGAAATGTGCAGCAGACCGCTCTGTTGCTATTTGTAATCTATGTCAGATGAGGATCAAGCGTGGGAAAGACATACCACGCTTGGGTACCACGTGCTTGATGTGACATATGACCACCTGCCATGCATCCCGTTGGCACAACACTTTGCATAGGTCCTCCTCCTCATCTGTCTCTACCCCCACTATATGTCCTGCCATGTCATTGCCTACAACTTCCACTGACAGGGATGATGCTACAGTAATGGGTGTACCTGGTCCTTACTCAGAATGTGACAGCATCCCATCAGCTGAAGCTGAAGAAAAAATATAGTCCCAACCATCCCCAAGCACAGCGTCTAAAGGCCAGCTTAGCAAAACTACTCGCATTACAGCTGCCGCCTTTCCAGCTGGTGGACTCTGCTTCCTTCCATGAATTTGCTGAATGTGCTGTACCACAGTGGAAGGTTCCAAAATGCCATTTCTTTTCACGGAAGGCCATTAAATCACTATACCAGCACATCGAAGACAATGTTATGGACTCATTGGGAAAGGCAGTCAGCAGCAAGGTGCACATGACTTTAGACACGTGGTCCAGCAAGCATGGACAGGGCCATTACATTTCCTTCACGGCACACTGGGTAACTCTGCTTGCAGCTGGGAGGGTTCCAGGACGGGGCTCTGTGCTGGAGCTTGTTCATCCACCACGCAACAAACTGGTTTGTTTAGGGGACAGGAGCCACACCGGGCCAGAAATTCTGTCAGCTCTGCAGGGGCAGGTGCAGAGATGGTTAACACCACACCAGCTTCAGCTGGGAATGGTCGTCTGTGATAATGGCAGCAACCTTCTCTCTGCCCTACACCACGGTAAGTTGACGCATGTACCATGCCTAGCACACGTCCTAAATCTAGTGGTACAGCGTTTCCTAACCAAGTACCCAGGGCTGGCAGAGCTTCTCAGCCAGGCCAGAAAAGTCTGCAGCCACTTCAGACGGTCATTCCCAGCAAGCGTTCGCATGGCAGAAATTCAAAGAGAATTCCACCTTCCCACAAACCGTCTGATCTGTGACATGCCCACCAGGTGGAACTCGACATTAGCAATGCTGCAGCATCTACACAAGCAGCAGAGGGCCATCAAGGAGTACCTGTGTGAGTATGGCACAAGGACAGGTTCAGGTCAACTTGGTTATTTTTCCCCCCACAGTGGCTGATGATCAAGGATGCATGCACTGTATTGTCACCATTTGAGGGGGCAATGAGGATGGTGAGCAGGGACAGTGCATGCATCAGTGACACAATTCCTTTAGTGTTCCTGCTGGAGCGCACTCTGTGGGGAATTATAGATGTGGCACTAGAGGCAGAGCAGCAGGAGGAAGAGGAGGCCTTCCCTAGCTCTCAAGGCCCCAGTCTTTACGCAGACAGCATTCCTGCGGGTTTTCAGCTCAGACAGGATGTCACGGTTAGGGATGGTACCGGGGTGGCACCAGGGGTGAGGAGAGTATGAGCCCAGCGTGCAGTGGTCTGTACAAATAAACAGAGGATAAGGGTAGAGGAGGGTGGATGAAATATGATGACTGACCAGGTTGATTGCAGAGGATGATGGGGATGATGGTAGTAATTTGCAGAAACCAGAAATGGGGAATCAGGATCAGGTAGCAGAGTAGCAACGTAGCAAGGATGTTCACTCTTCGTGAGCATTAGCCGTAATGAACCAGCAGTGAGTGTGTGCGGGGCTGAGCCCTTTATTTTGTGTGTCACGTGTTTGTGTTTAACTTTTGCACTGCTGGATGCTGGTTGCTGGCTGCAGGGCAGGAACAGGATGGAAGTGAACCACCAGGGGGGGTTTCAGGATGGTGGTAGCCATGGGGCATGACACAGGAGGAGGATGAGGAGGAATATTTAAGTAGTGGGGGCATTAAGGTGGGGATTCCTCAAGGGAGGGTTTTGTGCGCCCAGAAACCCAAGGACTAGTACGTGGCTGGAAGGAGGAAGTGCGCAATGGGGGTCATCCTCATTGACCAGGAAGACTCGGAAGCTAATGCCACCTTCAACCTACGCTGCATGGGCTCCCTTATCCTGCAAAGCCTGCTAAAGGACCCCAGGATTCGTGCTATCAAGGAGAGGGATCATTATTGGTTGGCAACCCTTCTTGATCCATGATACAAGGGTAAAGTTGCAGAGCTCATCCTGCCCACACAGAGGGAGGAGAGGATGAACCAACTTGAGTACACTCTAAAGCGACACTTGCGTAACACCTTTCCAGGCACTGGTAGGTTACCAAGTGATGACACTGGTGCTTGTGACACTGCAGATGATCAGAGGAAGAGCGGTGAAGGCCCGGACTGCTTGACTGATGCGGTTTTAAATTTTTTTTAGTCCACGATGCCCAGGGACATCAAATGTAGGCACCCATTGCCAGCGTCTTTACCATATGGGGCAGGACTACCTAGGGGCAAGGACAGACCTGGATACCTTTCCAGCAGATGATCCACTGGCTTACTGGGTTGACGCCTATACCAGATTCATATAATTTTAATATTGGACTGCAGGGTCCACTGCTGCACTCTTCCACAATACCACAGAGGGGTTACGGTGTGAAGGCACTTGCTGCCACCAAAGGCACAATATTTTGGTGCACTGACGCCTGTACCAGATTCATATCATTTTAATTTTTGACCGCAGGGTCCAACCCTGCACTCTTCCACAATACCACAGAGGGGTTACGGTGTGACGGCACTGTTGCCGACACTAAAGGCCCAATTTTAAAGCACCTATTGTTACTTTCATCCAAAGCCTGCATAAGTTTCACCATAATTTAGGCAAAAAAATCACTAGACTTCTTCTGCGTGTCCTAAAACGTCTCCTCTTTTCATACAGGCTGCCGCCCCAAGCAGTTGTTTATGAATAGATTAAAGGAAAACCATATACCGTCATTTGAGATGTCATTTTTTTGTTTTTAAATGTTTCTATACATCCTACAAATCCGCCACTTCACGGGCAGGTTATGGGGACCTCCTAGGCACGCTATTTGAAGGAATTTTTCATTTTTATTCTTAACCTTTAGAAACATAGAAAATGTCGGCAGATAAGAACCTTTCGGCCAATCTAGTCTGCCCAATTACATGGATTTATCTTTTGTTTAGGATAGCCTTATGCCTATCCCATGAGTGCTTAAATTCAATCACTGTTTTGGCCTCTACCACTTCAACTGGAAGGCTGTTCCATGTATCCACCACCCTCTCAGTAAAATAATGCTTCCTGATGTTACTTTTAAACCTTTGTCCCCTGTTAATCTAAGGCTATGTCCTCTTGTTTTGCTACTTTGTTTCCTTTTAAATATACTCCCTTCCTCTACCTTGTGGATTCCCTTTACGTATTTAAATGTTTCTATCCTATCTCCTCTGTCTCGTCTTTTTTCCAAGCTGTACATGTTAAGATCATTAAGCCTTTCCTGGTAACTTTTCTCCTTCAAGCCGTACACCATTTTAGTAGCCCTTCTCTGAACTCTCTCTAAGATGTCTATATCCTTCTGGAGATACGGTCTCCAGTACTGCACACAGTACTCCAAGAGAGGTTTCATCAGTGCTCTGTACATTGGCATGAGCACTTCCCTTTTCCTACTGCTATTACCTCTCCCTACACAACCAAACATTCTGCTAGCATTTCCTGCTGCTCTATTACATTGACTACTTACCCTTAGATCCTCTGCAATAATAACCCTTAAATCCCTTTCCTCAGATGTTGAGACAAGGAAAACTCACTGTTCCTTTAAAAAGTTTTTTTTTTTTTTACTTTTTGTCCTTGTTTCCTTTCCCCCAGGGCACTACCCGGACCTCCATACCCCTTTTATGGCAAATATCTTGCATATATGCCCTCTTGGAGGGCACTCTAAAAATCGAGCGTTCGAGTCCCATTGACTTGCATTGAGTTTGAATCGTGTTCACGTTCGAACCCGAACCTTTGAAATTGTTCAAGTTCGAATGCGAACCGAACAAGGGGGTGTTTGGCTCACCACTAGGTTCTAGTAGGAGTTGGCAATATTTCTTCAATTTTTCGATTGACCTCCAAGAAATAAGCAAAGGAGCCCATGTTCGTCTCAGAAAATATAGATTTTCCCTGTTCCTCCAAGGTACAGCCCGCCCACTACATTTCTCAGAATCCCCGTTCCTGTTATCTAGTGGGTGTGATGGAACCGTTCTCTTCCGCCTGTCCTGACTCTCCAGACACCCCTTCGTTGCGGTCAGCCCGGCTACTGGGAGCGCTGTCCTCAGCGCCTCGAGCAGCTTGACCCGCCTGCTTCTGGTCCTCTGCCCTGGAGCCAATAGGAATTTCCAGAAGGCCGCTCTCTGCCTTCTGAGATTGAGTGTGGAGTGAAGCGTAGTTTGAAATAAAACACCAGACGCGGCTGTATGTTTTAAAATAGGATTCTCTCTCTCTGAGCTCTGAGAGTTCTGACCTTTAATGAACAAAACGCCACCATTTATGCTGAAATCCAACAGTCATAATTTGCATAAATCCTCATCCTACCAATATGCTAATTACATTATGTCAGTTAGATATTTACAATAAACATTCCTCTTTACATTCTTTAGCCTTTTGCTCATACAACATTTGCATAACCTATTGTTCTAACACATCAGATTAAAGACAAACACTATCACAGACTTCTTGAATTAAACATGCAGCCAGATAAAGGGGAAAGCCCTGTTGCATAAATTACACAGCAGTAAAGCTTGTTTACTGGCTATACAAAAACACATTTACCTACAGGAATAGAAGTATATTTAAAACTAAAGTTACGCCATTTTACACTAAACTAATTTAAACTGAAACCAAACGATGTAATATATATTTAAAAACACACGATATAAATTGAACATAAAGTCTCTTGGGGTTTGAAGCATGGAGTGTTACATCAGCTCCATGACATTGGGCATGCTCAGTTCACTTCTTATTTAATTTAATTCACAGATACAATAACAATTATCAAAAGATCGTCTCTAGCTATCAAAGGATATGTTCGCTTCTTTGATCTACTCGATCGATTACAAATTGTTGCCACTGGGTCTGGGAAACACTCTTTGATATGCGTTTACATTTGCCCAATGGTGTGAAATGCTTGGGGATCCTGTGGGGAAGGGACAAGGGACATTCCTATAGAGCAAATGGGTTATGTCCTCCTTATCATGCAGATCAAAGAAAACCTTTTCAATTAGTACTCTACCATAGCCTGTGATAGCTCTTCAAAAGGGGACTTAGTGACCCGCCAAGAGACAAAGGCCAGTAACATTTTAATTACTTCCTGGAACACGTCAGAAACTTAGGCTTGTCTGGGCAGCTGCGTTGTATTGTCAATTGATATACACAAAGTATTACCAGTCCTTTAGGGCAATTATGTTCATATATATATATATATATATATATGATATATATAATCGTGACAGGGGGTGCTCCACATTTCTGTGACTACAGGCTCCTGAAGTTACCAATGCTTTGGCAGTGTCCTTTACCGTGTGGTGCCTCTAACTGGTTTTATGCAAGGCCCCACGCTCCTACATTACCACTGTTTTCCAGGTGTCCCAGCATATCGGTCTGTGTTCCAGGATATTGCTGTGCTACACTTTCTGACAAAAATCTGTATTCTTGTACTCCTCCCTCTGCTCCCTCATGACCCACAGCAGGGCCTCTTTGGTGCAGAATTAGTGAGTAAAGACATTCCTGTATGGATTCAGGTGCCCTGACCTGAGGACCCTTGCTTGATGCCCTAGATTAAGGAGACACCTACCTATCTAATTGTGAAAACACCGTCGGGTTTGGAGAACCAATTAATGCCAGATAGGGTGCGACTGGCACCTCCTACTGATGACGTTCTTGCAGAAGATGGTAATGGGGCTCAGACGGGAGAGCTTCCAATGGAACAGATGTCGGAGTCTCCAGGTGTGGAGGAGCAGGAAGAGTTAAGGAGATCCACCGGACCGAAGAAAGCACCAAATGTACCTGCAGGATTATGCTTAGCTTAGTAGTGAGTTCCCCAGCCACAGGACAAGAATGTGTCCTGGAACTCACTGAGATGGAGGTAGTCTACCTGAAGTCCCGAATTTAGTAGAACGTTTGGTGTGCCTATGGACACGTGAACTGCATTTTTGAAACTAGTGTTATCAGAAGGAAGTGGATGTAGTAGATCAGTGTTATACTTATTTACCACTAGAGGGCATAGTTGTTTGTGTTACCTGTTTTCTGTTAATGTAAATATGTTTCCGGGTCAGGGATTGTTGTTGTCAGTTTCCTGAGTGGGAGAGCTGTGTCTGCACCAGCGAATAAAGAGAATAAGTAATTCATCCACCACCTGTCTCTGCATCAGTCATATGAAGATATTACATTGGCGACTAGGATAAACCGGTGTGTATTGAGAGACTGTTATGTGAAGGTTCAGAGTCTAGCTAACTCAATTACTAGTGCATAGTAATAGCGTGTAACTTTATTTTAAACAATTGGTGTTATTAGTGTGATTAGCAGGAGAATATGGGGTTTAACCCAAGGGTTTGTATACATACAAGTACACCTGAAGCAACAGTTGCACCACAAATTCTACCTGAACCATATTAATAAAACATAGCTTTTAATGTGACTGAATAAAAAGTGAAAAAATATTGATCAAATTCATGATCCACAGATAAACATAGGTAAAAAAAGGAAAAGAAGTCCCAATTTAAGAGGTTATCCCAAAAGGAGGTAGGATACTAGATTTGATAAACCTACCTAATCTATATGAGACTGGGAAACCAATAATGGAGCCTAACGAGACCCAAGAGTATGATCAATTGCCAATTCGCTAATGCCACACTTTAATGTCAATATTTGGTTAAGCGTGGGCAGATAAACACAATTCAAATGATTCAATCAGGGTATATAAAGGATTGTTTAGTATAATACAATAGTCAAGCCTAAATTATCACCAACACTCCAGGTTGCAACCAAAATAGCTTTAGAAATTAACCAGTCACACAATCCTACACCTATGCAGATGAATCACACAAGAATGTAGTTCATGGTCTCAAGACTTAAAATCACAGAGAGCGCACCCGACGCGCGTTTTGCCCTAAGGCTCGTCAGGAGTGCATGGAGAGAAACAGAGACAACGTAGCTTTTAAGTTCTGTGTATTATTGAGCCGCCTTCCTTGTTAATCCGAAAACAGTAGGTATGTCGTACGTTCATTAATGCAATGATGGAAGTGTCAGTGGTCCAATCAAAATGGAGCTCCCATTGCTAAACCACTTTGGGTCGAGGTCCACTCAAAATGCAGCTCCCATTACTGAGCCGCTTGAGGTCAAGGTGCGATCCGAATGGTCAATTGCACTGTGATTGAAAGTGTAGAGCATCAATAGAATACAAGCGTCTCAATGTTGCTATGGTAACAAGTAGGGATGAGCCAAACACCCCCCGTGTTCGGTTCACATTCGAACAATTTCAAAAGTTCGAGCTCGAACACGAACCAAACTCAAAGCAAGTCAATAGGACTCGCAAGTTCGAATTTTAGAGTGCCCTCCAAGAGGGCATATATGCAAGATATTTGCCATAAAAGGTGTATGGGGGTCCGGGTAGTGCCCTGGGGGACAGTAAACAAGGAAAAAAGTTTTAAAAAAACGTTTTTAAAGGAACAGTGAGTTTTCCATGAAATAAGGGTTAAAAATAAAAACGAAAAATTCCTTCAAATATCGTGCCTAGGAAGTCCCCATAACCTGCCCGTGAAGTGGCGGATTTGTAGGATGTATAGAAACATTTAAAAACAAAAAAATGACATTTCAAATGACGGTAAACGGTTTTCCTTTAATCTATTCATAAGCAACTGCTTGAGGCGGCAGTCTGTATGAAAAGAAACGTTTTAGGACACGCAGAACAAGTTTAGTGATTTTTTTGGGCAAAATTATGGTGAAACTTATGCAGGCTTTGGATGAAAGTAACAATAGGTGCTTTAAAATTGGGCCTTTAGTGTCGGCAACAGTGCCGTCACACCGTAACCCCTATGTGGTATTGTGGAAGAGTGCAGGGTTGGACCCTGCGGTCAAATATTAAAATGATATGAATCTGGTAATATAGGCGTCAGTGTCAGTGCACCCAAATATTGTGCCTCTGGTGGCAGCAAGTGCCTTCACACCATAACCATTTTGTGGTATTGTGGAAGAGAGCAGGGTTGGACCCTGCGGTCCAATATTAAAATGACATGAATCTGGTAATATAGGCGTCAGTGTACCCAAATATTGTGCCTCTGGTGGCAGCAAGTGCCTTCACACCGTAACCCCTTTGTGGTATTGTGGAAGAGTGCAGTGGTGGAGGTTTTGTGAATGCAGAAGATATCCTCGATCTATTCCGTTACGTCAGCATCAGGGGATTGATAGCTGCTGATCCAGGACTGATTCATTTTTATAAATGTCAGTCGGTCTACAGAGTCGGTGGACAGATGCACTCTTTTGTCTGTGACAAAACCTCCAGTGGCACTGAACGTCCTTTCAGAAAGCAAGCTGGATGAAGGGCAACCTAGTAGCTGCATAGCATATTGGCTAAGTTCTGGCCAGTGATCCAATCTCAACACCCAGTAAGCCAGTGGAACATCTTCTGGAAAGGTATCCAGGTCTGCCCTTGCCCCTAGGTAGTCCTGCACCATACGGTGAAGACGCTGGCAATGGGTGCCTACATTTGACGTCCCTGGGTGACGTGGACTAAAAAAATTGGAAAAGGCATCAGTCAAGCGGCCCCTTTCACCGCTCTTCCTCTGATCAACCGCAGCTTCAGAAGCACCTGTGTCATCACTTGGTAACCTACCAGTGCCTGGAAAGGTGTTGCACAAGTGTCGCTTTAGAGCGACCAAGTTTTTTCATCCTGTCCTCCCTCTGTGCAGGCAGGATGAGCTCTGCAACTTTACCCTTGTATCGTGGATCAAGAAGGCTTAATAGCACGAATCCTGGGGTCCTTTAGCAGCCTTTGCAGGATAAGGGAGCCCATGCAGCATAGGTTGGAGGTGGCATTAGCTTCCGAGTCTTCCTGGTCAATGAGGAGGATGACCCCATCGTGCACTTCCTCCTCCCAGCCACGTACTAGTCCTTGGGTTTCTGGGCACACAAAACCCTCCCTTGAGGAATCCCCACCTTCAATGCCCCCGCTACTTAAATATTCCTCCTCCTGTCTGACCTGAGGACCCACAGGAATGCTGTCTGTGTAAAGACTGGGGCCTTGAGAGCTAGGAAAGGCCTCCTCTTCCTCCTGCTGCTCTGCCTCTAGTGCCACATCTCTAATTCCCCACAGAGTGAGCTCCAGCATGCACTGTCCCTGCTCACCATCCTTGTTGCCTCCTCAAATGGTGACAGTACAGAGCATGCATCCTTGATCATCAGCCACTGCGGAGGGGGAAAAAAAACAAGTTGTTCTGAACCTGTCCTTGTGCCATACTCACACAGGTACTCGTTGATGGCCCTCTGCTGCTTGTGCAGACGCTGCAGCATTGCTAATGTCGAGTTCCACCTGGTGGGCTTGTCACAGATCAGATGGTTTGTGGGAAGGTGGAATTCTCTTTGAATTTCTGCCAGGCAAACACTTGCTGGGAATTACCGTCTGAAGTGGCTGCAGACTTTTCTGACCTGGCTGAGAAGCTCTGCCAGCCCTGGGTACCTGGTTAGGGAACGCTGTACCACCAGATTTAGGACGTGTGCTAGGCATGGTACTTGCGTCAACTTACCCTTGCGTAGGGCAGAGAGAAGGTTGCTGCCATTATCACAGATGACCATTCCCAGCTGAAGCTGGCGTGGTGTTAACCATCTCTGCACCTGCCCCTGCAGAGCTGACAGAATTTCTGGCCCGGTGTGGCTCCTGTCCCCTAAACAAACCAGCTCAAGCACAGTATGGCATCTTTTTGCTTGAGCTATTGCGCAGCCCCTGTCACATGTCGGTTTAACTGCCACTTCGCCAGAGACAGAGAAGGAGGAGGAGCAAGACGAAGAGGTGGTGGTGGAGCAGACAGACCTCATACAAGCAGCTTACTGGAGGCGTGGTGGATGAACAAGCTCCAGCACAGAGCCCCGTCTTGGATCCCTCCCAGCTGCAATCAGTTACCCAGTGTGCCGTGAAGGAAATGTAATGACCCTGTCCATGCTTGCTGGACCACGTGTCTAAAGTTATGTGCACCATGCTGCTGTCTGCCTTTCCCAATGACTCCGTAACATTGTCTTCCACGTGCGGGTATAGTGCTGGAATGGCCTTCCGTGAAAAGAAATGGTATTTTGGAAGCTGCCACTGTGGTACAGCACATTCAGGGAAGGAAGCAGAGTCCACCAGCTGGAAAGGCAGCAACTGCAATGCTAGTAATTTTGCTAAACTGGCATTTAGACGCTGTGCTTGGGGATGGTTGGGACTATATTTTTTCTTACGCTACAGCAGCTGGCACAATGTAATCTGACTGCGTAAATCTTCAGCTGATGGGATGCTGTCACATTGTGAGAAAGGACCTGGTACATCCATTACTGTAGCATCATCCCTATCAGTGGAGGCTAGAGTCAATGACATGGCAGGACATATAGTGGGGGTAGAGACAGGTGAGGAGAAGGACCTACACAAAGTGTTGTGCCAACGGGATGCGTGGCAGGTGGTCATATGTCGTCTCAAGCACGTGGTACCCAAGCGTCCGATGTCTTTCCCACACTTGATCCTCATCTGACATAGATTACAAATAGCAGGGGGCGTGGTCTGACGCTGAACAGAGCGGATGTGCCCAAGAACAGCTCCCGCACAGCTACCTTTATTAATGCTTTAATTACGATTCCCCCTACACCTGTGGAGCCGTTAGACTGCCTCTGTCACCCACGACCACGGAGGAAGCACTGGGCGCAGTCTGAAGCCCTCAATTGCTGCGGGGGTGCCACCGGCGACTCGTGGGCCTGCAGAGCGAGTGGAGCCTGGGCCGGGAACTGCCATTGCCGCATTGTCCGCCACTTCCGGGGACTGAGCGGACTCCGCCACCATTCAGGAGCTGGAGGTCGGGAGCGAGGCGTGTGTGGCAGGCAGACGACGCTCGGGGGCAGCGAGAAGAAGGTGTTTACTTCCCCTTTCACTCGATTCATGAGAGACTGGACCGAGTTGGAGGCCTGGCGTAGTAGCGGTCGCCATCTTTAACCGTACGCACCACCACACAGCGTAGTGGCGGCAACTCCCTCCGGGAGTAGGCGACTGCTGCCCCTGCCCTACTGGTGACCCATTGCTGTTCTCCTTGGGGACATCGGGCTCTAAGTCCACGAGAAGGAGCCATCGCCCATAGCACTGAGGCCTACACATACCACGTTGCCGGGACATATATTTTTACTTCCCCACTATATCGCATTTTTGGCAAGACTCCCTCACCTAAACGCAGGGGAGAGGGAGACGGCGCAGAAATGCTGCAGAAACTTTAAACAAACAGGGGGCACCAGTGGGGAGACGAGACAGAAGTGGACAATTATTTACAACACAAGACCAGAACACAATAAAGGAAATAAAGAAAAAGTGAAAAGGGAAGAGGGGGGGGGAAGAAAAAAAGGAAAAGGAGAAAAAAAGAAGGAGAAAAAAAAAGGGAGAGAGGAGAAAGAAGGAAAAATTAGAAAAAGGGGGGGGGAGGAAAATAAAAACATAGAAAAATACTCGGTTTGGCGGCCGTCGGCCATGGCTGCTCAGTGCGGAGGCACTGAGGAGATTTAGCTCATAACGCCGGCTACACTCTATTTTTGGGCAACATGGGGAAAACCAGCAAGGGGACAGGCACTCAGAAGACGCAGGAGGGGAAAAAACTACCGGAGACACCATCTCTCCACCGATTTTTGATCCCAGACACTGAAACCGGAGGTGCTCCGCCAGACCAGGCCGAATCCCCGACCTCTCCTGTGCTGTTATCCCGGGTGCCCTCACCGGCCATGTCGGATGCCAGATCGACAGATCCGGAGACTCCAGATTGGGCCTACTTGTTGAAAAACCTCCCCACACGATCTGACCTACACCAGGCTAATGCAGAGCTTCGGCAATCGAACCTGACGGAGTTACAACATGTGAGAACAGATATTCAGGGCCTTACTGCACGGGTCGAGACTTTGGAAGGAGACTGTGATAGATCTCGCACTGCACACGCTAAGACCGCAGTGGAGGTAGATGCTCAGCAGACTCAGATGCGCAGCATGGCCCTACACATTATGGACTTAGACAACCATGGGAGACGCAATAACTTACACCTGAGAGGACTCCCAGAGGGCGAGGAGTCACAACCACATCTCCGCGAGGCATTAACGGTCATTTTTAATTCTGTGTTGGAACGTGACGCCGCATCACCTATTGAATTTGTCCACGCTCATACAGCTCTACGGCCGAAGGGCCCTCCGGGAGCACCTCCGAGGGACGGGATATATTGCCTAGCGAACTATGGACTCAAAGAGGACATACTAACAAGAGCCAGAGAGGTTACTCAGATTTCCTACGAAGGCTCCCCGCTTCAATTGTTCCCAGATCTCTCACCGGCAACCTTAGCGTACCGGAGAGCTCTTAAACCTCTCACGAGCCTGTTGCAAGCCCAACACCTGAGGTACCGCTGGCATATACCCACGGGGTTATTGGTGCACACGCCTCAAGGCCCTTATTTGATTAACACCATGGATGATATGACCGCGCTGCTAGTTGAACTACAATTACCTGCATTGGCCCTTCCTTGGCCTGACCCACTGCAAGTGTACTCCGCTGGTCCACGACTCTCACGACAGAGACCCCTACCATCTCGACCACAGCAGCAACATGCCCACGCCGGGAGACGTTCGGGCTCCCAAGCATAACTCATCGTGTTATACGACTGAACCAAATTATCCATTATGATCCACACCTTGACCGGCTCTGTGTCCTCGGCCTGACACTGCGGATTGCTTCAGGCGACGACGGTGTTGTTGCCAATCCTGACCTGGATTTTTGTTTCTAATGACATCCATGCTCCTACCTGCACTGAAGCCGGACTCTCGTTCCACAAACACCGGCACACCCCTGACCACGCTTTTTCTAACCTCACCTGCCAAACCGTACCATAGTGTACTCTCATTGAAAACGTTACCTGCATCGAGGTTGATCCCCTGTTCCATAATTATCGGATCCTGATTGGGTACACCCTGCCTCACCTCTTTGGTCAAACCACGCAATGGTGCACTCCGGGAGGGTCGAACCGGACAGCAGGATGATAACAATAACCTTGAACTGACATAGTGTGGTTACACACCACCAGTACCACAGGTGTTTTTTTTTTTTTGGTTTTTTTTTACACCGGACATGCACTAATGGCCTTTGAACACCTCTCGACAGTAATGGCAGCTCAGTATTGGTATTGTAGTAATGCACCCGCTTAATGCCATTTATCCCCCTTGTAGGTAATGCACCCATTGCCTTTCATTGAGACGAGACATTCATTGTTACTTGTTGATTTAATGTTCCTCACCCATCAGCCGCTGAGTGTTGGGACTGCACCGGGGCACGGAGGGCGATTAGAACCGGTTGTTCTCCTCATGATCCCCTTACTCGCACGATATTTTAGACATGCCGCGCGTTACGTTCTATATAGTTTACAGCATTCCAAGGTTAATCTCCGTTCGAGTCACTGTTCCCACAACTAACTTCGTTTTACACTCTTTCAATTAGGTGTTTCCCACAGGTGGGAATACACACACCTCTGTGGCAGTAGTCACCTTGGCGCTGTAGTCCGTGGTGAGGTGATCCACGACCATACACCCCCCTTTACCAAGGTGCAGTGACACCGTAGTGTTCTGGCCCGTGTCCCTGGCGACAGCCGGTTCGCGGATTGCCAGTGGGCACTGTCACTCTTACCTCTCCGTTGTTAATAGGTTTTTGTTTCACTCCACACTTTCCTCCCACCTCCTCCCCACTCCCCACTACTTTCCTTTGACCCCCGGTACAGTACTCATACCATCCGTTCCTCATAACTAGGCTACCATGTCTCTTCCACAGGATCTCTCGATCATGTCCATAAATGCAAGAGGGCTTAATTAACCTGAAAAATGCTCTCGGGCGTTACGTGATTTCAGGAGCTGCAAGGCGTCAGTAGTATTTATACAAGAAACGCACTTCAGGGGAGACACTCACCCCCAATTGACTGATTCGCACTTCCCTGTTGAGTTTTACAGTAACCACACCACTTCAAAATCCAAAAGGTATGGCTTTACTATTTCATAAACGCATTCCCTTTACAAGCACGGCATCCCTGAAGGACGGAGAGGGGAGACTACTGGTAGTTAAAGGACACATAGCCAACACATTGTATACATTCGCTAACCTTTACGCCCCGAATAAAGCCCAACACCGCTTTATTAACACCAGCCTCCGCAAGGTAATGGATTTTGCAGAAGGCACCCTAATTTTAGGGGGGGGGACTTTAACGTCCCCTTGGCTCCGCTAGTTGACACGTCCAAGGGCACCACCTCTCACCCTCAACACATATTAAGATCCATCGGCAAGACACTACACTCTTCTCGTTTGGTGGACTGCTGGAGGGCGCAACATCCGGAAGAGAGAGACTACACATTCTTCTCAACCCCAGCAGTCCTACTCCCGTCTAGACTACTTCTTTTTGCAACACTACCATCTACACACACTGAAAACAGCATCCATTGGCACTGCAACCTGGTCAGATCACGCTCCAATTCACATCACCCTCACATCCCTGTTCTACCGCCCCACCTCCTTCTCCTGGCGCTTAAATGACTCCTTTTTGGCTAATGAATCCCTTGTGGAAGACAGCGAACAGGTGCTTGAGACTTATTTCGCTGAAAACGTGACCCCAGACACATCCGACCCTGTAATTTGGGAAGCGCACAAATGCGTAATTATGGGTCACTACATTAAGAAAGGGGCAGAACTTAAACAAAGATCCACACAGATTAGTGATTTGGTACTCCAAATCTCAGACACTGAATGCTTACACAAACAGGACGCTGACCCAACATACCTGACCACGCTCACGACCCTGCGACGCTCCCTGACAGACCTTATGAACACGCTACACCATCGAACATGTCTTCAAACAAAGGCCTTTTTCCACACTCACGGAGATAAATGTGGCCGCCTTCTGGCGCGCATGATAGCTAAAAAGCGGGCTGCCACATATATTGCCTGCGTACGGGACTGAGAGGGTCGACCGAAACACATGCCAACACAAATCATGACTGCCTTACGTGAATATTACAAGCAACTGTACTCCCTTACAGGCCCCCAGACAGACGAAGCCAGACGAACATTGCTTGATCAGATTCAAGCATACCTCTCCATGCACTCCACACGCAAACTTTCTACGGTAGACGCAGCTCTCATGGAAGACCCTATCACGGAAGGGGAATTATCGACTGCCCTCAAATCGTCCAAAACAGGCAAATGCCCCGGCCCAGATGGTCTCCCGCTCCGTTACTATAAGACTTTTCGTAAAGTCCTCATACCACACTTTCTGAAAGCCTTTAATGCCCTGACCCAAGGCCAGAACCTCCCCCCGCAGGCATTAATGGCCAATGTCACTTTGCTACCAAAGGAGGGCAAGGACCCTACTAATTGCGCAAACCGATATCATTACTCAACACAGACATTAAACTGTTCGCTAAAGTTTTGCCCACTGTACGCAGATCCCTCGGCCCGGCTTTGTGTGAATGGGGTCTACTCGGAGTCTTTTAAAATACATAACGGCACCTTATCCCCATTGCTTTTTATTTTGTCCCTGGAGCCCTTTCTCTCCGCCGTTAGACATAACCCAGACATCAGGGGACCCACTATAGGCACGGCACAACACAAAATTGCAGCATACGCTGACGACTTGCTCTTCTTCGTGACGAACCCGAGAGTGTCCTTGCCCTGCATTTTGTCAACCTTTAGGGAATACGGGGCCCTATTCAACCTAAAAATTAATTTTGGCAAATCCCATATCCTGAGTGTATTTGCGGTAGACACACGCATCCCACTAACTCTTCGACACTTCCCGTTTTCAATCTCACCCACAAAAAATAAAGTACTTAGGGATTTGGCTAAACGCGGATCCCACGGAGAATTACGGAGACAACTTTGCACGACTCCTAGCCACATTACAAGGGGACCTTTCCAAATGGAACTATACACATATATCATGGTTAGGGCGAGTGGCCATCATTAAAATTAATCTCCTCCCACGATTATTATACCTCTTTCAAACAATACCCATCCGTTTGCCCAGAAAATTTTTTGCAACCCTTAAATCAGCGTTAATCAAATACATCTGGAAAGGAAAACCCCCAGGCTACGCTTTGACATACTCACTAGACAGAAATCGCAGGGAGGTCTAGCGGTACCTGATTTCCGATGCTACCATATAGCAAGTCATCTGTTACGTATTCTAGATTGGTCGAAACCGGGGGTCAGGAAGAAATGGAAAGACGCGAAACAAGACTCACTAAGGGTACCCCTGGCCACCTTACCATGGCTCCCAACCCCCAGGACAAACACCATGCCATCACATCTCCTTATACGCTGGCCACCATGGCCATTTGGCGTCTTGCCTCCAAGACCTTCTCCCTCTCCACTTCTCCATCTCCCCTGTTACCAATTGTACACAATCTAGATTTCGCCTTGGGGTTGCAAGCACAGACCTTCTGCACCTTATTCTCGACAGAGATCCCGAGAGTACATCACTTATTGGGCACTACAGGGTATACACCATTAAGGGAATTGTTCACAACTGGATCACCACCCTTTTTACTCAGTTTTAAACAGTCAATTGTGCCATTACCTACGAGCAATCCCTCAACAACACAAACTCACTAGACAACTTACCGGATTTGAACAACAATGCATGCTGCCTAACCCCTTGGCTCACGGTATTTCACACATTTACGCTCTGCTTCAAACTGCGGCTGCAGACACACCAGCCCCTTTCATGGGACGCTGGGAGATGATGTTAGATATGCCCCTTTCGGAATCCCAATGGGGTAAAATTCTAGATCTCACACACACCATTGCTCCGTGGCAAGCAGGGTCCAGGAAGCAGCATACAAGGTTTTAACTTTATTGTATAGGGTACCCACGCAAATCAGCCAGATGTTCCCTGCCATACCCCCAACGTGCTGGAGATGTAACGGGGATGAAGGTACGATGCTTCACATATGGTGGAGCTGTCCAATCGTTATACCCTTCTGGAAGACCATCCATGAGGTTACCTCTGAATTTGTTGACCCCCCCAATATCTTTTTGCCCTGCGTCGATGCTCCTCCACCACACCGCGATATCCACTTTTAAGATTCAAGAGTCAATTTAGTCTAATGGAGATACACAATAGATGTCAATGAACTAGGAAGACCCAATTATAGATGTTTTGTGTATATACGCCATGGTTAAATACATGGCACCATATATACTGGGAGGTTTTGTAGCAGCATTTGAAATGAGATAAACCCATCACAACAATGAAAATCCTGCCGATCGCGGCAGGCATTAAGGGCCACTCACAGGAATTGGGGGGAATCGTTTTTACCCCATGCATCAAAAATCAAAATGTAAAGTTGTTTGCATGCTAATACTTATTTTGAAATAAACCGTGTATTGTGTTATTTTGTTTTTTTATTATTTTTAGGGGAGTATCTTCATCATTGCTCAAATGCAAACCAATAGCTGTAGCCTGTAGACTTTTCTACAGTAATTAAAATTTCGGCAAATCCTTGCAAACAGCAGCTTGTTTTTTGCCAAGGTCGTTTAAGGTTTAAGAGTCAATTTAGTCTAATGGAGATACACAATAGATGTCGATAAACTTCGAAGACCCAATTATAGATGTTTTGTGTATATACACCAAAGTTAAGTGCATGGCACCATATATACTGTGAGGTTATATAACTGCATTTGAAATGGGTGTAATGCAATGAAAATCCAGATCAGGCGTTGACAATATTTGAGAGGGAAACTACACATTAGCTGGGCTTTTGTGCTTAAAAGAATCTCATTATAAGGAATTGGAGAGAAGGGAAAAGTTCATAAAGATAACACATTTGTGTGAAATCGAACAGATACGTTGTCAACTATGAAAAAAATGGTCTTAGCATCAATTGTATCTAAACGTCATGAATAGACTTAAATAGGTAATGAATGTATAAATTAAATTGATATTATCTTAAAAAATATGAAAAAAATTGAAACAATGTAGATAAACTATTGAAAAAAGAGAGGAGAGGGGAAGAGGGAGTAGAAAACAAAGCATGTCAGACCTAAATATGGTATTAAATAAAGGGAGTGTAATTGTATTCTTCATTGAGACCAGACGGATACAAAGTTCTTAAAGTATAAATCCAAAAGGATTCCTTTTGACGCAAAGATTTATCGAAATTTCCTATCCTTGCATCTTCCATCATTGCATTAATGAACGTACGACATACCTACTGTTTTCTAACTGGTTAACGAGGAAGGCGGCTCAATAATACACAGAACTTAAAAGCTACGTTGTCTCTGTTTCTCTCCATGCACTCCTGACGAGCCTTAGGGCAAAACGCGCGTCGGGTGCGCTCTCTGTGATTTTAAGTCTTGAGACCATGAACTACATTCTTGTGTGATTCATCTGCATAGGTGTAGGATTGTGTGACTGGTTAGTTCCCTATCCCCACAAATCTCCTAATTTCTAAAGCTATTTTGGTTGCAACCTGGAGTGTTGGTGATAATTTAGGCTTGACTATTGTATTATACTAAACAATCCTTTATACACCCTGATTGAATCATTTGAATTCTGTTTATCTGCCCACGCTTAACCAAATATTGACATTAAAGTGTGGCATTAGCGAATTGGCAATTGATCATACTCTTGGGTCTCGTTAGGCTCCATTATTGGTTTCCCAGTCTCATATAGATTAGGTAGGTTTATCAAATCTAGTATCCTACCTCCTTTTGGGATAACCTCTTAGATAGGTACAATACATTTATAAAAAGGAAGAGAAGTCCCAATGTTTATCTATGGATCATGAATTTGAACAATGTTTTTTCACTTTTTATCCAGTCACATTAAAAGCTATGTTTTATTAATATCGTTCAGGTAGAATTTGTGGTGCATCTGTCACTTCAGGTGTACTTGTATGTATAAGGTTCAGAGTCTGCATAGCAGCTGAAGACAAGCTACAAAAACAAACTGCAGGAAAAGAAGTCGTTTGCTGAGACAGGATGGCACTGGTGGGTCAGGTGAACCCCTTTGACTGTGAGTTGCAATCATGGGAGGAATACATAGAAATGTTGGAATATTTTTATCAAGCTAATGAGATTAATGATGCCAGCAAGAAGAAAGCTGTGTTATTAAGTGGAGTCAGTGCTTCCACATATAGTTTGCTGAGAAGTTTGCGTTGTCCTGCGACGCCAGCAGAGAAAACGTATCAGGATCTTGTCATTGTGCTCAAGGCCCATTATAATCCAATGCCAAGTGAAATTGTGCAGAGATACAAACTTAATTCACGCACGCGGAAAACTGACGGGACAGTGGCTGAGTTTGTGGTGGAGTTGAAAAAGTTAGCACAACACTGCGAGTATGGGCCTACGCTTCTGCAAATGCTTCGGGACAGGCTGGTGTGTGGCGTAAATGACGACAGAATGCAGAAAAGGCTGTTGTCGGAAATGGATTTGACCTTCGAAAAGGCCCTTAATATATGTCAGGCGATGGAATGAGCTAACAGACTTATAAGAGATCTCCAAGACCTATCTGGGGATGAAGAATCGCAGACTCCAAGGCCACGAACGTTGCAGGTGGCGATGCATAAGGTGTGCTCGGAGGATAAGAAGGGGCAGAACATGGACTATGAGTGCTACAGGCGCAAAGGGAATCATGCGCCCAACGTATGCAAGTTTATTATGGAACTGTGCCACAAATATGGGAAACGGGGACACATTAAATGGGCATGCAAATCGAAGCTCATGATGCGGGATTACAAGGCCCCCTTTCACGGACTGAGGGGGAGAGAAAAGAAAAGAAGAACGGTAGGAGGTCACATTTAGTGAGAGAAGAGGATGTGAGTGAGGCAGAAGATGCAGGTGGCATAAATACAATATAGTGTCTCACATAATATGCCTAAAGTGGCTCCTCTCATACAGAAGCTAAAAGTGAATGGCATGGACATTGAATATGAGGTGGACACAGGATGTGGCATTACAATTATCAGCAAAAAGCAATACTCAAAGCTATGGAAAAATACAGACATACCAGAGTGGAAAGCATGCAACCTGATGTTAAAAACATATACAGGTGAGAAGATGCTTGTGTTAGGTCAGGCTATAGGAACTGTGCAGTGTCAGGAGAAAAGAGGAAAACTAACTATGATAGTGGTTGAAGGGCCGAGACAAATTTGTTGGGGCGAAGTGGGATGAAAGACTTAAAATTGTTACCCCAACTGGTGAATACAGTAACAGTCAGTCCAACACTAAATGTGGTCGACATGCTAGACAGACATGCTGAGGTGTTCAAAGAAGAGCTAGGTCAGCTGAAAGGCACCACAGCTAAAATTCATGTGAACACAGAGGCCCAGCCACGATTTTATAAGCCGCGACGGTTACCTTTTGCTGTCAAACCTCTGGTGGAGGCAGAACTACAGAGACTGGTAGATGAGAAAATTATAGAACCAGTACAATTTTCAGAATGGGCAGCCCCCATCGTGCCGGTGAGGAAGCCGGATGGTTCAATTCGCATCTGTGGAGATTACAAACTCACAGTAAACCGAGCATCCAGTGTGGAGCAATATCCTATTCCTAAAGTGGAAGAATTGTTTGCTCAGTTGGCGGGAGGCCACAAATTCTCCAAACTGGATAGGAGTCATGCATATCAGCAGATTGTGCTTGATGAAAGCACTAACAAGTATGTGACTGTTAATACACACAAAGGGTTGTATACTTACTGTAGATTGCCATTTGGAGTGGCGTCGAGCCCAGCTATTTTCCAACGCACTATGGAGGGAATCTTACAAAATATGCCGAATGTCGCAGTTTACTTAGATGACATTTTAGTTACTGGTACCAGCGAGGAGGAACATTTAAGAAATCTAGAGGAAGTTTTGTCTCAGCTAAAAAAAAGTGGACTGAGACTGAAAAGGAGTAAGTGTGAATTCTTGGGAAGGGAAGTGTTTTTTTTTGGGTCACAAGATCAGTGCTGCAGGTGTGCAGCCAGTTGCGGAAAAGGTCCAGGCCATACAAGAAGCATCCACACCGCAGTCTGTGAGTGAACTAAAGGCTTACTTGGGCCAACTGAACTATTGCCATAAATTCCTTCCAGGTTTGTCTACCTTACTAGCACCGTTGCACGCACTATTGAGGAAAGAGACTAAATGGATCTGGGGTTGTGAGCAAAAAGAGGCCTTTGTAAAGTCCAAAAATCGAATCCAGTCGGATGCCTTGTTGGGCTTGTTGACATAATGCACCATTATCCTGGCTTGTGACGCTTCCCCTTATGGCGTGGGAGCGGTGTTGTCACACAGGCTGGAGGATGGAACAGAACGGCCAATAGGGTTCATCTCACGGACCCTGAATGCAGCTGAGAAAAATTATTCCCAAATTGAGAAGGAGGGCCTTGCTGTGATTTTTGGGGTAAAGAAATTTCACACATACTTGTATGGGAGACAATTTACCATCGTAACAGACCATAAACCACTGATCTCATTATTTAATGAACTGAAGGAGGTGCCACAAATGGCCTCACCCCGCATTCAGAGATGGGCTGTGATGTTATGTGGATATGAGTACTCTATTGAGTACAAAGCAGGAAAGGATCATCAAAATGCGGATGGCTTGAGCCGATTGCCGGTAGCAGGAGATAAGGTGGAAACTTCTGCTGAGGAAGAGAGAGTACTTCTGTTGGAAGAAAATGGCGTACCATTAATTAAAGCCGAACACGTGAGGAAATGGACAGATACGGATACTGTTTTGGCGCGGGTTAGAGAGTTTGTCCTCAGAGGATGGCCAAAAATAGTGGATAAATGTTTGGAGCTTATGCAAAAAGGAAAGAGGAATTGAGTGTGCAGGCAGGTTGTGTCTTGTGGGGTGCCCGAGTAGTCATTCCACCCCCAGGTCGTACAGACCTACTGAAACAGTTACACGCCAATCATCCAGGCATAATCAGAATGAAAGGACTGGCGCAGAGCTATACGTTGTGGTCGAAGATGGATGCCGATATAGAAAGAATTGTGAAAACTTGCACCTTGTGCCAAGAAAATCGAATTTCTCCCCAGTGTGCACCTTTACATCCTTGGGAAGTACAAAGCCTCCCATGGAGAAGAATTCACATTGATTATGCTGGCCCATGGATGGGCAAGATGTTTTTGATTTTGGTGGATGCTTACTCTAAATGGATAGCGGTGTACCCCTTAAAAAAATCCACCTCCGCAGTAACTGTTCAATGTCTCAGACAGAGTTTTAGTCAACATGGAATACCCGAAATGGTGGACAATGGCAGCAGTTTTACAAGTATGGAGTTTCAAGGGTTTATGGCCCGAAATGGTATTAAACACGTAACCACAGCACCTTACCATGCAGCATCCAGTGGACTGGTAGAAAGGGTGGTACAGACATTTAAAGGCCTGATGAAAAAAAGCTCAGGAGATTCCATTGAGGTCAGGCTGGCTAGAGCGTTGTTTAGTTACAGAACAACAGTTACTCTAATGGATCATCAGAGTACTAGTGTCTCCCAGACACCAATAGATTAATAATTAACTTTTATTAGATAGAGTTAAAAACAGCAAACAATGAAACATAAATAGACAGTGCTCACAAAACAATATATATAAAATAAAACCAAAACAATTCTGCTGGAAAGATTGTAAATTATAGCGACAGAGATATAATCAATGGTCAGTGCAATAAATGGCCAATGTGATCAGTAGTCAATGCAATAAGTGACCTTCAAGGGTCACCTCAATTGATAACAAATAAGATTGATGGCCAAAAAATAAATCATGAAACTCTGCGCATGAGAAAGCAGAAAAGTGAAGAACAAGAGACTCCTGTTTAAAGGGGTTGGCTAAAATAGCCCAATATAACGTATTTCAAAGATGGTCCAGGTACTAGATATCATTGGAACTCAACACAAGGATATACATACTAATTCAAGATCTCAAAATACAATTCCCCAAGGGAAAAAACAAGGAGCTCTTGGTCAGAGGAGCGCATCCGACGCGCGTTTCGCCAGAAATGGCTCGTCAGGAATGCTTACGGACTGTGGAAAAGGTTAGGGTATTTAAATTCTCAATGTTCCTTCCCAGCTAATTAGGCTAGCCAATGGGACAAGGCTATAGCAGGTGATCCAATCGCATGGATGTCATAAAGATTGACAACCCGGGGATCCAATAATGATCAGTGTTAGGTTCAGATTACCAGGGAGGCCGATAGACCGAGAAAATCTCGCTACAATGTTATGTCACAATGAAACAAAATTGGAAACTGCCGTATTTAAGATGAATTAATCACCATTTGATGGAATAGTTCCCACTGTCAAATCTCATAAACCACTGAAGCAAAATAAGCAACAAACCAAATAAATCAGAAAACGACAAAATTAACTGTTCGAAAGCGGCAAAAGTAAATCAAAACAACAGAGATCCGAAAAGTGTAGAAATTAAATAATGTGGAAAAATGATAAAAGTGCCATATATAGAGTGGCAGATTTTGGTCCTGAAAAGAAAAATAGACGTACAACACTAAATGAGTACAAATAGTGGTGCAGAGATATCCAACGGAAAGATTATTCACTACAATCATTATTAATGATATATATAATGAAGCAATAGATCAAATCAAATGAAAATAATGGGTGAAACCATATCTGAAACGTCAGATTATAAAATAGTTCAAAGATATCAAATTAGTGGTAATGAATCGAGCATGTAAATACTGATGTCAGAAGGATAATGGTCATAAGGAGAAGAAATGAACCATAATTGATAAATTTGAAATCACTGAGCAATGGCTATAGTGATAAAAAAGAAAACGGAATAAACAGTAAAGCCTCATAATTGATTTGAAACCACTAGCATTAAATTTTAGTAATAAACTGTCAGTGATGAAAATGTATTAATGATAATAACTGCTGTTTTTAACTCTATCTAATAAAAGTTAATTAATCTATTGGTCTCTGGGAGACACTAGTACTCTGATGATCCATTAGAGTAACTGTTGTTCATTAATCATATAGGGGTAGTCCCTTTTGTCTTTCACTACCTTACTTTACAAAGTAATTTTCTCTCTGGTATAATTTGGTTACGCTCTACCATTTAGGTAGCGATTTCCTCATTCCTGGTTTCAATACCAAATTAGTAACTCTTTCTACTTGTGCATTTATCACCAGTAAATGAATTGTCTGCATTAAGTGCTTCATTGAACAAAAATGTCTGATCTTTTAAAGAAACTATGTGATACAGCGGCTTGGAATGATGATTTATCAGCTGTATTCTCTACTGTACCTTTACCCACAAGCAAATCAAATGGTGATATTAGTCAATCATTTAACCATATTCAAAAATGATATCAAAATCAAATTAAAAGCTGGTGGGAAATCAACAGTTTAGAACAATATATAGAACGCAAATTGGTACCTAGAGGTCTAAGACCTGAAATATCTTTACCCAATCGTATCGTTACCGATGAGCATGTTGAGGAATGGAACTCCTTATTATTAGATTGTTCCTTTAAACTTATGACATTTCTAAATCGTTTAGAAAAGGAGCACCTTGATGGTATTAATAAGTCCCTTGCTGAGAATATTGTTGCCCTTGAGGAATTTAAACCTGACCCTCAATTTAATCACATGGAAACACGACTCCAGAAAAATCTTGAGAATTTCAAAAAAAACATTAAAGAAAAGAAACATTTTAAATTTCAACGCGATATTAACGATTTTAAAACTAAAAATATTTTCAAACAAAAAAATCGTGTACATCGCAGACGCCCCTTTGGGAATTCCCATAATGATATAGTCTCCTCGACCGATTGTGAGACCTCATTTGATGAAAATGAGACTGGCAAGCTTCCACCTCCAAGCTATAACAGGGGTAGGGCTCAAACTAGAAATCAACCCAAACATGTTTCTTTTCGGGTACACGACTGGAAGTCAGACCCCCCGTCAGACGCGAGACTACGCGACCGACAAAGATGGGGATACAAAGGGACGCGTCAAAACGATTACTCCACAAAAAAGTGGTAACAGATCCCTCTGTCAATTCCATCATTAACCTCTCAGACTTCAATCTCCTTCCAAGACATTTCTCTCTATTACAAAAAGGTCTTTCCTTTGTCCCTACTCCTCATTTTAACAAATTCAGTTGGATAAAGGATCTTAATCTATTTGCGAGGAGGTTAGCTTTACACATCTTTATGGAGAAAAAGAAAGAAAGGGAAGCCAAAAATTTAGGAGTGTCTAGTGAAGACTATGTACATCTTGAGAATTTGTTGGCTCTCCTTGATGAATGTCCACCAGATTCAGTAAATTTTTCACAAAAATTTAAGCAGAAAACCAAGTTTACTCCACCATTCTCTGACTTCTCCAATTTAGAGGTCTTTGTCAATCTAGTCACATCTGAGATTGAATCCATTAAAAATAAAGATCTAAAATGGGAATCTAATTTATCTAAGACTGAACAACTAGTGCTTAAAGAACTACAGGATGTTTGTAATATTGTTATTAAACAGTCTGACAAAGGAGGTAATCTGGTAATAATGGAGCGCGATGATTACATTGCAATGTGTATGTTACATCTTAATGACAAGGATGGTTATAGGAAATTAGAAAGTGACCCTACGTTGGTATTTACTAAAAGTTTGGAATCCTTACTAACACAAGGTGTACAGTCTAAACTAATATCTGATGAAAATTACAAATTCCTACTCCCTAAATATCCTACTATACCAACTTTATATTGTCTCCCTAAGATACACAAATCTCTCATTGCTCCACCTGGTCGCCCGATAATTTCTGGAAACAACTCACTGACCGAACGGGTCAGTGAATTCGTTGACTGTTATTTACGACCTTTGATACTTGATACTCCTTCCTATGTTAGAGATACCCAACATGTTCTCCACAAATTATCTGAGATTCATGTCTCCCCTGGTACTATTTTGGTTAGCCTTGACGTCATTTCACTATATAACAATATTCCTCATGTAGTGGGATTACAAGCTACTAAATACTTTCTGAGTGGTAAACATTCTGACCAAGAAACTGAATTTGTCTTGACTCTCTTGGAGTACATACTCAATCATAATTATTTCTTATTTCAAAATCATTTCTATTTGCAAACCCGTGGCACTGCCATGGGAACTTCTTGTGCCCCCAGCTATGCCAATTTATATCTCGCTTGGTGGGAAAAATTGATTGTTTTCTCCACCGAGATGAGATTTACTAGCTGTGTCATTAAGTGGCTACGTTATATTGATGACATTCTGTTCCTCTGGCAGGGCCCCATTGAAATGTTGAATGAATGGGTGGCTCTTTTGAATAACAATGAGATTGGACTTGGTCTAACTTTGGTAGTTGGAGGCAACAATATTGAATTCCTCGATCTTAATATCATCATTAATTCAGATTTAGAATTGGTTACCACACTCCACCGTAAACCAACATCAACCAATAACTTCTTAAACTGGTCCTCACATCACCCTCCAAATCTCAAAAGAGGGATACCAATCGGCCAATATTTGAGGGCCAGACGTAACTGTACATCTCTCCAAGATTTCCAACGAGAAGCTAATCTCTTAAAAAACATGTTCCTATCTAAGGGTTACCCGAGGAAATGTTTAAAGAGAGCATATCATAGAGCACTCTTAACTCCAAGGGATGAACTCTTGATTCCGAAAAAGAGGGATGATAAAACTCTTATAAGATTTATTGCCAATTATGATAACGGCTGGTCTAAAGTAAAAACCATTTGTGAAAAATACTGGCCTATTTTACATATGGAAAAATCTCTGGAAAGAGTTCTTACCCCCAGTCCTTCGTTCACTGCAAGAAGGACAAAAAACTTGAGTGACAAATTGGTCCATAGCTTCTTACAATCAGACACTAATACACGTACTTGGTTACAACAACCGAAAGGTGTTTACACTTGTACCCACTGTAAAGCCTGTAAATTTGTCAAAAAGTCACAGCAATTCACCAGTAATATCACCAGACGTCATTATGACATTAGGCAATTCATGAATTGCTCCAGTAAAATACTTGTTTATCTTATCACATGCGAATGTGGAGTACAGTATGTTGGTAAAACGATACAACAATTCAAACGTCGTATTCTTCAACACATTAATTCGGTACACAATAATCTTGAGACCTCGGTCTCCAGACATGTTCGAAATCAGCACGATTCAAATCCTTCATGTCTTTCTTTCCAAGCTATTGAAAAGATGATCTGTGGACCTAGAAAAGGAAATTTTGACAAGAATCTCTGTCAGCGAGAATCTTTTTGGATATATACACTTAAGACTCTGTATCCGCTTGGTCTTAATGAGGATTTTAATTATACACCTTTTATTTGAGTATTAGACCACCTGTTCCTTAGTTTCCAACTTGGTTTATATACATTTGCTATACATTTTTGTTCTTTGTTTCTCTTTATACCTTTATTTACCAGAATTGAATATTTATACTATGTACATATCTATATATTATTTTTGCCAATCCTCTGGTTAAATGAACAAGCTAATCATTCTCTTTTATTATCCTAAATATATATATATATTTTTCATTCTCATGTCTATAATCATTTTGTACCTTCCTACTATCTTGCCATTGGGGCCGCTTTATACACCCTCATTCATTGCCAACCCAATTACATTATTATTCACATTTTCATCATAGTTTATCACTAGCATTTAATGTTAGTAGTATTAAATTAATTATGATGGTTTATTGGTTATTCTGTTTTTTTGATTCATATTCTCCTTTTATCACTATGGCTATTGCTCAGTGATTCTAAAATTTATTTTTTATGGTTCATCTTTTTCCCTTTTTTTATGATCATTATTCTTTGACATTATTTCTATACGCCCCATTTATTACCATCAATTTGATATCTTTGAACTATTTTACAATCTGGTGATTCAGATACGGTTTCATTCATTAATTTCATTCGTTTTGATTTATTGTCTCATTAAATATATTATTTAATAATGATTGCGGCAAAAAGATTTTTTTCCCCCCTCCGTTGGACATCTCTGCATCACTATATATACTCTTTTAGTGTTGTAAGTCTATTTAGCTTTTCTGGACAATAATCTACCATCTTATACATGGCACTTTAATTATCTCTCCATTTTTATACTTTTTGGTTTATTATTGTTTCAGTTTATTTCTGCCACTTTCTAATGGATAATTTTATTATTATTTTTCACTTAGCTCATTGTTCATTTTGCTTCAGTGATACATGAAATTTGACAATAAGAACTATTCTATCACATGGTGATTAATTTATCTCAATACGGCAGTTTCCAATCTTGCTTTATACCGACACAACATTGTAGCGAGATTTTCTCGTTTTATCGGCTTCTATGGTAATTGAACCAAACATGGATCATTATTGGATCCTTGGGTTGCTAATCTTCATGACATCCATGCGATTGGATTATCCGCTATAGCTTTATCCTACTGGTTAGCTTAATTAGCTGGGAAGGAATATTAAAAATTTAATTCTCATGTTTATAATTATTTTCTACCCTTCCATTATCCTACCATTGGGGTTGCTATATACACCCTTATCTCATTGCCAATTTAATGTTATTATCATTAATACATTTTCATCACTGACAGTTTATTACTAAAATTTAATGCTAGTGGTTTCAAATCAATTATAAGGCTTTACTGTTTATAGCCATTGCTCAGTGATTTCAAATTTATCAATTATGGTTCATTTCTTCTCCTTATGACCATTATCCTTCTGACATCAGTATTTACATGCTCGATTCATTACCACTAATTTGATATCTTTGAACTATTTTATAATCTGACGTTTCAGATATGGTTTCACCCATTATTTTCATTTGATTTGATCTATTGCTTCATTATATATATCATTATAATGATTGTAGTGAATAATCTTTCCGTTGGATATCTCTGCACCACTATTTGTACTCATTTAGTGTTGTACGTCTATTTCTTTTCAGGACCAAAATCTGCCACTCTATATATGGCACTTTTATCATTTTTCCACATTATTTAATTTCTACACTTTCGGATCTCTGTTGTTTTGATTTACTTTTGCCGCTTTCGAACAGTTAATTTTGTCGTTTCTGATTTATTTGGTTTGTTGCTTATTTTGCTTCAGTGGTTTATGAGATTTGACAGTGGGAACTATTCATCAAATGGTGATTAATTCATCTTAAATACGGCAGTTTCCAATTTTGTTTCATTGTGACATAACATTGTAGCGAGATTTTCTCGGTCTATCGGCCTCCCTGGTAATCTGAACCTAACACTGATCATTATTGGATCCCCGGGTTGTCAATCTTTATGACATCCATGCGATTGGATCACCTGCTATAGCCTTGTCCCATTGGCTAGCCTAATTAGCTGGGAAGGAACATTGAGAATTTAAATACCCTAACCTTTTCCACAGTCCGTAAGCATTCCTGACGAGCCATTTCTGGCGAAACGCGCGTCGGATGCGCTCCTCTGACCAAGAGCTCCTTGTTTTTTCCCTTGGGGAATTGTATTTTGAGATCTTGAATTAGTATGTATATCCTTGTGTTGAGTTCCAATGATATCTAGTAACTGGACCATCTTTGAAATACGTTATATTGGGCTATTTTAGCCAACCCCTTTAAACAGGAGTCTCTTGTTCTTCACTTTTTCTGCTTTCTCATGCGCAGAGTTTCATGATTTATTTTTTGGCCATCAATCTTATTTGTTATCAATTGAGGTGACCCTTGAAGGTCACTTATTGCATTGACTACTGATCACATTGGCCATTTATTGCACTGACCATTGATTATATCTCTGTCGCTATAATTTACAATCTTTCCAGCAGAATTGTTTTGGTTTTATTTTATATATATTGTTTTGTGAGCACTGTCTATTTATGTTTCATTGTTTGCTGTTTTTAACTCTATCTAATAAAAGTTAATTATTAATCTATTGGTGTCTGGGAGACACTAGTACTCTGATGATCCATTAGAGTAACTGTTGTTCATTAATCATATAGGGGTAGTCCCTTTTGTCTTTCACTACCTTACTTTACAAAGTAATTTTCTCTCTGGTATAATTTGGTTACGCTCTACCATTTAGGTAGCGATTTCCTTGTTTAGTTACAGGATAACTCCTCAGAGGATGTCTGGAAAATCGCCTGCAGAACTGTTGTGTGGAAGAAAATTGTGTTCCACCTTGGACCGAATACATCCATATTTTAAAAGTTAGATGCAGGAAAAACAGTTGAACCCAAAGCTTTATCATGATCAACATGCTAAGGAGAGACATCTAATGGAAGGAGACATAGTTTACACTAGAAATTTTGATGTGGGACCTGCCTGGATTCCAGGGACAGTTCAGGAAAAGATGGGACCTGTGTCATGCATAGGGAAGAGCCGAACACCCGAGTTCGGTTCGTATTCGAACTCGAACTTTCCAAATGTTCGAATCTGAACTCGAACTCAATACAAGTCAATGGAGCTGAAAATTCGATTTTTAGAGTGCCCTCCAACAGGGCATATATGCTAGATATTTGCCATAAAAGGTGTATGGGGGTACGGGTAGTGCCCTGGGGGACAGCAAACAAGGACAAAAAGTTTTAAAAAAAAACGTTTTTAAAGGGACAGTGAGTTTTCCATGAAATAAGGGTTAAAAATTAAAACGAAAAATTCCTTCAAATATCGTGCCTAGGAGGTCCCCATAACCTGCCCATGAAGTGGCAGATTTCTAGGATGTATAGAAACACTTAAAAACAAAAAATTACGTTTCAAAAGACGGTAAATGCTTTTCCTTTAACCCTTTCGCTGCTGAGGCTTTTCCCGCCCCTGTGCTGAGGTCATTTTTACCTGTTTTGCGCATCATGTTTAAACGTGTTTTGAAGGCTTATTTTAGTATATGACCCAGACATATTATATATCGTTCTTTCCGTCAGACTCGGTAGATTCATAATATGTCATTATTATATGTATACGTTATGTCATGTCTGTATATTATAACAAAAAATGCAATAAAATATGTATTTTCAATAATTTACAATGTGTAAAGTGTTTTTTTTAACATTTTACCATGCGAGCAATTGCGGTTATATTTTGTATGGGGTGCGTTTGTTAAAAAAATTTGAGATGGGGTCTCGTTACATTTTTTTTTTGGGGAAAATTACACTATTTTTAACAAACGCACCGCATACAAAAATCGTTAGTGCAGCATCATTGTTCACATTATAATTGAAATGGGAACAATATTGCTGCATTAACAAACCAAAAAAAAAAAAAAAATTGTTTATTTTTTTTTTTATAATTTTTTTTTAAATTTATTTTTATTTTTCATTTTTTTTTTACAACTTTTTTCACTGTAGTGTTTGGTATCGTTGGAACGGCCATGCTCTGGCCGATCCAACCATACCAAAATTTAACCCCTAACTGCCACGGATCGGGAGATAGGGAGTTCATTGGAACTCCCTATCTCCACCGTTGGTGGCAGTTAAGGGTTAACTCTAGGACTGGCGTCATCGTGCTACGCACGATGACGCCAGTCCTCAGGGGGAGTTCCCGGAGGCTTGGCCGACATCCAAGATGTCGGCCAGCTCCGGGAAAGGATCGCGAACCGGCGCTTTTCAGCGCCGATTCGCGATCCAGCTCCCCAGGGGTTAATGCCAGGCATCATTTGGAAGGGCAGGCTGTGCCCTTCCAAATGATGGCTGGGTTAACCCCCGCAGAGCCGCCGATCGGGAGGGAGAGAGGTCCGAAGGACCTCCCCCCCTCCCTTTCAGGCGCCTCCTCCGCACATGCTGGGGGGGCGCCTGAATTTGGTGTCATCGCGCTGCCGCGATGACACCAAATTCCGGCGGCTGCTGTTCCGGATGCCGGGCTGACATCCAGGATGTCAGCCCGCACCGGAGGGGCCAGCGATCGGCCGGAACCCGGCCGAACGCTGACCCCAATGGGAGGACGCGCTCAGCGCGTCCTCCGCACAGCAGCGGGAATGCTGAGGACGCGCTCAGCGCGTCCTCAGCATCCAAGTGGTTAATCTATCCATAAACAACTGCATGGGGCGGCAGTCTGTATGAAAAGAGGAGACATTTTCGGACACGTAGAAAAAGTTTAGATTTTTTGGCTAAATTATTCTGAAACTTATGCAGGCTTTGGATGAAAGTAACAATAGGTGCTTTAAAATTGGGCCTTTAGCGTCGGCAACAGTGCCGTTACACCGTAACCCCTCTGAGGATATGAATCTGATACAGGCGTCAGTGGCAGTGCACCCAAATATTGTGCTTTTGGTGCCAGACTGCCAGGCCAGCAAGTACTATCATACAGTAACGCCTCTGTAGTATTGTGGAAGAATGCAGGGGTGGACCTTGCGGTCCTATATTAAAAAGATATGCATCTGGTAAAGGCGTCAGTGCACCCAGATATTGTGCTTTTGGTGCCAGGCAAGCAAGTACTATCATACAGTAACCCCTCTGTAGTATTGTGGAAGAATGCAGGAGTGGACCTTGCGGTCCTATATTAAACAGATATGCATCTGGTAATGGGCGTCAGTGCACCCAGATATTGTGCTTTTGGTGCCAGACTGCCAGGACAGCAAGTACTATCATACAGTAACCCCTCTGTAGTATTGTGGAAGAGTGCAGGGTTGGACCCTACGGTTCAAAAAATTAAAATGATATAGATGTGGCACAGGCATCAGTGCAGCCAAATATTGTGCCTTTCATGGCAGCAAGTGCATTCACACCGTAACCCTTTTGGTGTTATGTGGAAGAGTTCAGTGCTGGAGGTTTTGTGAATGCAGAAGACATCCCCGATCTATTCCGTTATGTCAGCATCAGGGGATTGATAACTGCTGATCCAGGACTGATCCATTTTTATAAATGTCAGCCGGTCTACAGAGTCGGTGGACAGACGCACTCTTTTGTCTGTGACAAAACCTCCAGCGGCACTGAACGTCCTTTCAGAAAGCATGCTTGATGAAGGGAAACCTAGTAGCTGCATAGCATATTGGCTAAATTCTGGCCAGTGATCCAATCTCAACACCCAGTAAGCCAGTGGATCATCTGCTGGAAAGGTATCCAGGTCTGCCCTTGCCCCTAGGTAGTCCTGCACCATATGGTGAAGACGCTGGCAATGGGTTAAAGGGTTAAATGCTTAAAGAGGCACCCCATGCTAAACTCGCTGCACCTGAGCTCAAGCCTGCTCCAAAGAGATCTCAGGTACCCAAGCCTGTTCCTAGGCTCCCAGTTCCCAAGTCTATTCCCAGAAAACCTCCTACACCTAAGCCTGCACCCAGAAGACTCAAGCTTGCTGTACCCAGGGGTAGGGAGTCTCTGGAGGACTATGCAGGAGAGGAGGAAGAACCCGAACTGCCCATGGAGTACGAGACCCCCATACCTGAGGAGTCTGACCCTCCCATCTCAATGGACTATCACAGTACACCTGTGGAAACAGAACCTCCATTGCCTATGGAGGTTATGTGCGTGCCTGCGGGGGAGGCGGAATCAAGTTGATTTGAACATTTCCTTCTGCCATACTCAAACAGGTACTCATTGATGGCCGTCTGATGCTTGTGCAGACGCTGCAGCATTGCCAATGTCGTGTTCCACCTGGTGGGCATGTTACAGATCAGACGGTTTGTGGGAAGGAGAGAGAGAGAGAGAGACCCCCAGCTGCAATCAGAGTTACCCAGTGTGCCATGAAGGAAATGTAACAGCCCTGTCCATGCTTGCTGGACCACATGCACCTTGCTGCTGACTGCCTTTCCCAAAGACTCGATAACATTGTCTTCCACGTGCTGGAATGGCCTTCCGTGAAAAGTAATGGCGTTTTGGAACCTGCCACTGTGGTACAGCACATTCAGCAAATTCACGGAAGGGAGCAGAGTCCACCACCTGGAAAGGCAGCAGCTGCAATGCGAGTAATTTTGCTAAGCTGGCATTTAGACGCTGTGCTTGGGGATGGTTGGGACTATATTTTTTCTTACTCTGCAGCAACGTAATCTGACTGCGTAAATCGTCAGCTGATGGGATGCTGTCACATTGTGAAGGAGCTGGTACATCCATTACTGTAGCATCATCCCTGTCAGTGGAGGTTGTAGGCAATGACATGGCAGGACATACAGTGTGGGTAGAGACAGATGAGGAGGAGGACCTACGCAGAGTTTTGCACCAACGGGATGTGTGGCAGGTGGTCATATGTCGCCTCAAGCACGTGGTACCCAAGCGTCCGGTGTCTTTCCCACGCTTGAGCCTCATCTGACATAGATTACAAATAGCAACGATGGGGTCTGCTGCACATTTCCTAAAGAACTCCCAGACAGCAGAGTTCCTGCATGTGTGCTTTGAGACAACAGCGCTCTGCACCTGAGCAGCTCTGACATCTGATGCCTTGGACTGGCTAGTGCTACGGTTGGTCATAGAGGATGTTGTGCCTCGTGTTTGCTGTGCCTCCTCCTCCTCACTTGATTCCTCTGTTTAATCAGGCACCCAGGTGGAGTCAGTGACCTCATCATCATTGTCATCACCCCCTATCTCCTCATCACTGGAGCCAACTTGGCAGTATGCTGCAGCTGCTGGGGCAACATGAGTGCCAGTTATTTGTGTGTCACTGGCACCCCCTTCCTCTAGGTTAATTATACTCCATTCCTCAACCTCAGAGATTGAATCAGAGCACTGTAGTTCTCAAGCAGCATGTCACTGTCATTGTAGTCAAACAATTCAGCTGACTCCTCCGTGTGTGATAGTGAGGCTACGGCAGGAGTAGCTGTGGACATGGAGGCTGCATTAGATGCTTTGGCAGCTGAGATGGACTGTAAAAGCACTACAAGCCTGGCTGGCAGAGGACTCAAAGGATGAGGATGGCCTGGTTAGCCAATCCATCAAATCCTCTGTATGTTGATGCTGCTTAAAACGGCCAGCACCAGTTAGAAAGAACAAGCGTGCCCCTGCAGAGGATGCACCACGTTCACACCGACCAGAGGCACAGCCTCCAGACACAGAGCCTGCTTGCCCTCTTATCTGTGTCTGGGAGCGTCTGCCTGTCCTTTTTGGTCTCTGACATGGTGAGTGATATCTAGATTAAATATATACAGAACTCTGATTCAACTCTGGTATAAAGATTAAAGATTTCCAGAACTCTGGTAGAACTCAGTGAGACACCATAATAGCTGGCAGCCAGTGACAAGACACAGATTACAATTCCCAGAAACCTCCTATAAGCAAGTGATACCCCCTGATGGGTGCCAGTGAGAAGACACAGATTACAATTTGCAGAAATCTGCTAGAAGTATGTGGGACCCCCTGATAGTTGGCAGTGAGAAGACACAGATTACAAATCTCAGAAACCTCCTATAAATCAGTGAGACCCCCTGATGGGTGGCAGTGAGAAGACACAGATTACCTCAATTCCCAAATATTTTGTAGAAATTACTCAGCCCCCAAAATTGTGTGTGGCAGATTACCTCAATTCACAAATATTTTTAGAAATTACTGAGCCCCCAAAATTCTGTGTGGCAGATTACCTCAATTCCCAAATATTTTGTAGAATTTACTAATCCCCCAAAATTCTGGCTGGCAGTGATAAAACACAGATTACCTCAATTCACAAATATTTTGTAGAAATTACTGAGCCTCCAAAATAGGTGTTGGGAGTGAGAACACAAAGATTACAACAGATGAGACCCCCCAGTAGATGAGACCACCCCCAGTAGATGAGACCCCCCAGTAGCTGGTGGCAGACTGGCGGTAAGAACACACACTAACACAACAACAATCTCCTCTGAAATCTCCTCTCAAACACGTGCAGAAGTGCTGTGTGAAGCCTTATATAGTGTGCTGTGGGACTTAGCTCTGTGAGCCCATGATTGGGCAAAATTTGCCCAATCAGGACTCTGAGCCATGATTGGCATAGTGTTGAACCTGTCTTGCACCAGACCTGTGGTCAGGTGCAAGGCTGTAGTCAATTTCAAGCTTCAGGCCAGTGGAAAAGTGCATTGTGGTGCATTGTGGGCAAACAAGCGGCGAACAGGCAGAAATGTTCGTAGTTCGCGAACATGCGAACAGGCTATGTTCGATGCGAACTCCGAATCGATCAGCTCATCCCTAGTGGTCATATGTCGCCTCAAGCGCGTGGTACCCAAGCGTCCGGTGTCTTTCCCATGTTTGAGCCTCATCTGACATAGATTAAAAATAGCAACGGTGCGGTCTGCTGTACATTTATTAACGAACTCCCAGACAGCAGAGTTCCTGGATGTGTGCTTTGAGACAACAGTGCTCTGCATCTGAGCAGCTCTGACATCTGATGCCTTGGACTGGCTAGTGCTACGGTTGGTCATAGAGGATGTTGTGCCTCGTGTTTGTTGTGCCTCCTCCTCACTTCACTCCTCTGTTCGATCAGGCACCCAAGTGTTGTCAGTGACCTCATCATCATTGTCATCACCCCCTATGTCCTCGCCACTGGAGCCAACTTGGCAGTATGCTGCAGCTGCTGGGGCAACATGAGTGCCAGTTATTTGTGTGTCATCACTGGCACCCCCTTTCTCTAGGTTGATTATACTCCCTTCCTCAACCTCAGAGATTGAATCAGAGCACTGTAGTTGCTGCGCATTCTCAAGCAGCAGGTCACTGTCATTGTAGTCAAACAATTCAGCTGACTCCTCCGTGTGTGATAGTGAGGCTACGGCAGGAGTAGCTGTGGACATGGAGGCTGCATTAGATGCTTTGGCAGCTGAGGTGGACTGTAAAGCACTACAAGCCTGGCTGGCAGAGGACTTGGAGGATGAGGATGGCCTGGTTAGCCAATCCACCAAATCCTCTGTATGTTGCTGCTGCTTAAGAAGACGGCCAGCACCAGTTAGAAAGGACAAGCGTGCCCCTGCAGAGGATGCACCACATCCACCATGACCAGAGGCACAGCCTCCCGACACAGAGGCTGCTTGCCCTCTTATCCGTGTCTGGGAGCGTCTGCCTGTCCTTTTTGGTCTGACATGGTGAGTGATATATAGACTAAATATATACAGAACTCTGATTCAACTCGGTTATAAAAATTGGAGATATGCTGCAGAACTCTGATTCAACTCTGGTATAAAGATTTCCAGGACTCTGGTATAACTCAGTGAGCCAGTGACAAGACACAGATTACAATTCCCAGAAATCTGCTAGAAGTAAGTGGGACCCCCTGATATCTGGCAGTGAGAAGATACAGATTACAATTCCAGAAACCTCCTATAAATCAGTGAGACCCCCTGATGGGTGGCAGTGAGAACACACAGATTACCACAATTCCCAGGTATTTTGTAGAAATGAGACCCCCACAATTGCTGCTGGCAGTGAGAACACATAGATTAGAACAATTCCCTAATATTTTGTAGAAATTACTGACCCCCCAAAATACTTGGTGGCAGTGAGAACACACAGATTAGAACAATTCCCAGAGGAATTAGGGGCGTGGCCTAACGCCGAGCTGAAGAGACGTGCCACGAGTTAGCTCCTGCACAGAAATCCTATTTTGGACATTTTCCTGTGGTCCTTTCCCTGACTGAGGTCCGATTTGCCCCCAAGGATCCCTGCTGGAGCACAACGGTGCTGTGGTGAGTGCTCCGAAACCCTCAAAAAGCTGTAGGGGTCCCGCTGGGTCCCCTCGGGCCTACAGCACGCCGAGAGCCTGCGCCGCGTATGCCCGATTCCCACAGTGAGCCCTACTTCCGGGGCCCCTTAGTGGACCAGTACCAGAACTTCTCCCCCCTTCCCCTTTTTCTTTTACTCGACGGCTGATTTACATGGCCACCTAGATTAGGTGCTTCCGCTCACCTCCGACTTCTCCCTTGCACCGAAGTATACTAAAGGGACTATGGGCCGTGGGAAAAAAACCTCCCAGGCGCCAGAGACCCCCGGACACGGTGGGGACTCTTCCACTCCCGGTATCCTACAGTTCTTTGCTCCGCCGCCAGGCCAGTCTGAGGCACCGGTCTCTCCTACCATGGAGCCGACCTCACCAGGTGGTTACTAGTCGCCTTCACATTCAACGACAGACGTATGGGAGGCCCCAGCAGACATCCTTCAACTCCTGCGTTCTCTTCCAACTAAACAAGACCTGACGGTGGCCAACACAGCCCTCCGCCAATCGCTGGCGGCAGATATCCAGCTGCTTCGAGATGACATAGCAGGCCTTCGAGATCGCCTGGAGCGAGTGGAGAGTGGTCACAGAGACCAGTACACTTTAATCGCAGAAACCTCATCACGTGTTGAAGCGCACCATCACCTATTACTCACGCTGACATGCCACGTGGAAGATCTCGAAAACCGTGGCCGCAGTCAAAATGTCAGAATCCGGGGCCTACCTGAAGGGGTGGGTTCACCTGCAGAACTGGGTAGGATTTTGCTCCGCCTATTTAACACCATCCTCGACCGCGATCACACCTCACATATTGACATAGAACATTATCACAGAGCACGACGCCCAAAAGGGCCAGCGGATGCCCCGCCGAGGGATGTTATTTGTTTTTTCCTAAACTTCGGCGTTAAAGAAGAGATTATGCGACGAGTGCATGAAAGGCCACATATCAAATTTGAGGGAGTTACTATCGCCCTGTTCCACGATGTCTCCTCTACCACACTGCACACCCGCAAAGCCTTGAGACCACTTACAATGGCACTACAAAAGGAAAACCTACAATATAGCCCGGTCACAGCCCGCCATGAAGCTCATCTAGGAGGATTTTTACGAGCTTTACACCTCCTACCCTATTGTCCTGGCCGGACCCAACGGTGGTCTATGCACCCGAAACGCCTCTTCCGCAGCGTCACCCCTTACCAAAACACCCACGGCGGGAACCTCTTCTGTCAGCCACTTTTACTCCCTCCAGTTCTCAGGAAGGATGAGATCGTCAATCTGACTTTAAACCCTCTAAGATGGGCATGGCACTCGTCAGCTAGTGGCCACCCTACATACTAACCTTGCGTATACCTAAGACCCACTCCCCTTTTCTTGTGACCACCGCACACGGAGATAGCAGAACCTTTGACTTACCTCTCAACCTTTTTAACCCCTTTTTGAGAAGGAGCTCACTCCACTTACCCCACTGAGCTGCAACCCACCCCTGTCCTGGTGGTCCGTGTGGTCTCTCCCGACACCGATAGGTGCCACGGGTTTGTTTAACGCACGAGTTGCGACAGCTCTGTTGATTTTTTTCTGCTGTTTTATCTGTTTGATAGTTTTAAGTATCGCATCTGTTTCTATTGATTAGTACATTCTACTGTTTGTTATTTGTTAATCTTACTCTTGATTGATGGCATTCACCCCAGACACTCTTAGTGTGCTCACCTTGAATGCAGGGGGCTTAAACGTTCCCACGAAACGACATATTGCCCTTCGGGAATTTTTTAAGCTACGTGCTTCTGTGGTCCTGGTACAGGAGACTCACTTCGCTCCTGACAAAGCTCCGAGTTTGCGTAATCACCATTTCCCCACAGGTTACTTCAGGAACTGTAAAGATGGCAACGTTCGCGGTACCGCTATAATGTTCTCCAGACATGTCCCCTTTACGCTCCTGGACACTAAATACGATGAGGGAGGCAGATACACCTTGGTTAAGGGCACCATAGGCTCCCAGACCTATACCTTCGCATCTGTCTACCTACCCAACAAGGGCCAACATCGAGCTCTGCGTGAAGTACTCCGCACCATAATGTCATTCACAGAGGGAATACTCTTGCTGGGGGGTGACGTTAACCTAGCGCTTGACCCCCGTGTGGATACCTCCCGCGGCACGTCTAGTGTGGCTTCCTCAGTGCACCAACAGGCCCGACTCCATCTGCACGACAACAGACTAATTGACTGCTGGTGAGCTATGCACCCGACAGTCAGAGATTACACATACTATAGCACAATACATGACCGATATTCACAAATCGACTATCTACTCATCCCATCTAACTTTGCGTACCTTCTGCAGTCGGTCACCATAGGCGCCACGGGGTGGGCAGACCATTGTCCGGTCCTTTTGACAATTGCATCCTCCCTCTATCGACCCAAATCCGCACATTGGCGGCTAAATGAGACACTTTTGAATGACCCTGTCATATTAACGGGACTGCGTGACACGCTTCGACACTACTTCATTGAAAACGCCTCACCTGATTCTCCACCTCCGACAATCTGGGAAGCGCACAAAGCAGTCGCAAGAGGCAATCTGATTTCACAAGGCGAGTGCCTCAAAAGAGAACGGACACAACGCGAGTCCGATCTACACACTCTTATCCGAAATCTAGAACTGTCACTGTCACACAAGAACACATTATCAGACCAGATCTACGCAGAACTCTTGGGGCACAAAGCTGAACTACACTCCCTGCTTAATATAAGTGCCTTAACCGCTATAAAATGCACCAAACGGCTCTTCTATGACCAGGGGAATAAATGCAGGAAACTCCTGGCCCATGCCCTACGTAGACGCAACCGTGCCATGTACATCCCTAAACTACACACACCGACTAAAGAGTTGCTTACACACCCGCGGGACTTGATGGACCGCTTACTTACTCACTTCACAGATGCGTACAACATCCCTGCCCCCTCTACCCTGCTGTTACAACCTGCTATTGATCACTATATATGGCCCATCTTGACAAATCCCTCCCACCTGAGACTAGACGATTACTGGAACAGCCGATCACGGGGACGGAGCTAACTGAAGCCATTAAATGGACCCCAGTGGGCAAGGCCCCCGGTCCCGATGGACTACCCCTCCAATATTACAAAACCCTCCGGGAAATTCTCGACCCGCAATGGCTTGTGGCCTTTAATTCTATAACGGACAGGGACCCACTGACTGCCCAGACCCTGATGGCCACAGTAACTCTCATCCCCAAGCCAGGCAAGGACACGGAGCTCTGCGGCAATTATAGGCCTATTTCATTGTTAAATCAGGATGTAAAACTATTTGCCAAAATCCTTGCTACTCGTCTCAGCCCCTACATCCCACAGCTTACAGTTGTGTTCAAAATTATTCAACCCCCAATGCTGTAAAGGGTTTTAGGGAATTTAGTGTACATTTGTAATTGTATTCAGAATGAAATCCTACAAGGACTTTTTAAAGAACCATACGCAACTAAAATGACATCAATTGGTTTTGTAATACAGTAGTAAATGTTTCTTTTGTGAATTCTTCATTGACACAATTATTCAACCCCTTAAAGACTACCACTCTGAAGAACAGAGGTTCATTCAAGTGTTTTCAATCAGGTATTGAAAACACCTGTGGATGTCACGGAGCAGCAATAAAGCATAATAAGCACCAATTAGGCAGCTTTAAAATGACTGTGATACTCAGCTCCTTCTAGACATTTACTGGTGTGGTTACAAACATGGTGAAGTCAAGAGAATGGTCCAGGAAGACAAGAGAAGAGGTGATTACTCTTCACAGGAACGGCAATGGCTATAAGAAGATTGCAAAGATGTTAAACATACCAAGAGAGACCATAGGAAGCATCATTCGCAAATTCAAGACAAAGGGCACTGTTGAAACGCTACCTGGTCGTGGCAGAAAGAAGATGCTGACTTCGACTGCTGTGCGCTACCTGAAGCATAGAGTGGAGAAAAGTCCCCGTGTGACTGCTGAGGAACTGAGAAAAGATTTGTCAGATGTGGGTACTGAAGTTTCAGCTCAGACAATACGGCGACACTGCGTAATGAAGGCCTCCATGCCAGAACTCCCAGGCGCACCCCCTTGCTGTCTCCAAAGAATAAGAAGAGTCGACTGCAGTATGCCAAAAGTCATGTGGACAAACCACAGAAGTTTTGGGATAGTGTTCTGTGGACTAATGAAACAAAATTAGAACTGTTTGGGCCCATGGATCAACGCTATGTTTGGAGGAGGAAGAACAAGGCCTATGAAGAAAAGAACACCTTGCCTACTGTGAAGCATGGCAGGGGGTCAATCATGCTTTGGGGCTGTTTTGCTTCTGCAGGTACAGGGAAGCTTCAGCGTGTGCAAGGTACCATGAATTCTCTTCAGTACCAGGAGATATTGGATGACAATGTGATGCAGTCCGTCACAAACCTGAGGCTTGGGAGACGTTGGACCTTTCAACAGGACAATGATCCCAAGCATACCTCCAAGTCCACTAGAGCATGGTTGCAGATTAAAGGCTGGAACATTTTGGAGTGGTCATCGCAGTCACCTGACTTAAATCCGATTGAGAACCTGGTGGGACTTAAAGAAAGCAGTTGTAGTGCGCAAGCCTAAGAATGTGACTGAACTGGAGGCTTTTGCCCATGACGAATGGGCGAAGATACCCGTAGATCGCTGCAAGACACTTGTGTCAAGCTATGCTTCATGTTTAAAAGCTGTTATAACTGTAAAAGGATGTTGTACTAAGTACTAAGATTGAATGTCACTTGGGGGTTGAATAAAACTGATAATGATGTGAGCACAGAAAAGACATTTGTGGTTATTTCATTATAAATGTTATGTTATATTTGTCTGACCTACACGTGTCTTTGATTTAATTGTAAGCAAGATGACTGAATGATCAAAATCAATGTCAAACTGGCCAAAACACTCAATTTCAGTGGGGGTTGAATAATTTTGAACACAACTGTATACATACTGATCAATCGGGCTTTATCCTGGGAAGGGAAGGCAGGGCAAACACTGTACGAGCGATCAACTTAATCCATTTAACGTCCAAAAATAAGAATGACCCTATGCTACTTCTCTCCACGGACGCGGAAAAGGCCTTTGACCACGTCAGTTGGAGCTTCCTTTTCAGCACATTGTGTCACATTGGTTTGGGTCAAAACATGATGGCGTGGGTTGGATCGCTGTACTGCAACCCCTCTGCCAGACTTAATGTGAATGGGGCCCTTTCGCCCCCCTTTCACATTAAAAATGGCACTAGGCAGGGTTGTCCCTTTTCCCCATTGCTGTTTTCCCTCTACCCTTTAGCCTTTTCTACAGGCAATCCGCTCGCACCCCCAATTGCACGGAATATCGGTAGCAGGGATGGAACATCGTGTCACGGCATAAGCAGACGATATGCTGTTCTTCGTTCGCAGACCGATGGAGTCCTGAACGCATCTAATTAAACTCTTTGCAGAATACGGTGCCATCAGCAACCTCCTTATTAATATGGAAAAATCGGAAATCTTACCCATAAATGTCCCCGCTGAATTACAGACGACTTTAAAACATATGTTCCCTTTCCGATGGTGTAATAGGGGCCTTAAATACTTAGGGATCAACCTCACTGCGACCTGTAAAGACCTATTCCATGCGAATTACAAACCTTTGCTCACGGCCCTGACAGCAGACCTACAACAATGGTCCTTCCCGCACATCTCATGGTTCGGGCGAATTAATGTAGTGAAGATGAACATACTGCCCCGCGTCCTCTACCTTTTTCAAGCGCTCCCTATTCTCTTACCTCCCTCCTTCTTTGCGCAGCTACGCACAATGATTTCCACCTATGTCTGGCACTCTAAAAAAACACGCATTAGTCTGGCCTTACTGATGGCCCCTAAACAGTTAGGCGGCGCTGCACTCCCATAATTTTGGCACTACTACCTGGCCTCGCACCTACAACGCATAATGGAATGGTCCACCTGCTCGCTAAATAGGTCTTGGATCGCGATAGAGCAAGGATCTGCGCGATGCCCCCTGTCCTGCCTCCCTTGGCTACCAATCTCCACGCAAAAGACCATGACCGACCCTCACCCCCTAATACACGCCACCCTGAGAGCCTGGTGCTCACTGAAGCCTTCATCAGGCATAGCTCCCTTCCCCTCGCCGCTCCTACCCCTGCAATGGTTGCCAGCTTTCTCTAGATCCCTGCTTCCAACGAACATGGACGGCCTGCCTCTCCCTCCAAGACCTAAGCATTTTCTGAATGAAACAGGCCCAATCCCTTGTGACCACTTACCCATCCCACACGCAAACTCATTCCTACTGAGGTTCCATCATCACAGACTCATTCAGTCATGACGAGCCCTTGCCCCACTATCAGACTATATCAGACCGCTCACGCAATACGAGATGTTGATAGAAAGAGGCAGATACCCATCGCACTGCCTCTCTTTAATGTATAACATGCTCCAAGCTACGTCACCCCTGAATAGTCCCGCTCGCTCTAGCTGGGAACGCAAACTAAATTTAACCTTTGACGATCACCAATGGAGCGCTATTTGCCTATTGGCACACACCAGCTCCACAGCAGTAAGGGTTCAAGAGGCCAACTACAAAGTGCTCACGAGGTGGCATAAAACTCCCCAAATACTGAGCCATTACGATGACGGGGAGGTCGGCAGCTGCTGGAGATGTAATGCACCTAATGCCTCGGCTCTCCACATATGGTGGGATTGCCCTGTTCTCTCTGGATTTTGGCGCTCCGTTCACGACTGTCTTTGCAAAGTCACGGAACCACCACCCCCATTTGCCCCAGAATATTGCCTACTTAACCACACTGAGGCCCCACCCGAGGTATTTTGGAAATCGATCACCGTCAGACTTCTACACGCTGCACGCCTGGTGAAACCGATGTTCTGGCGTAAACCCATTGCCCCAGCTCTTGCTGTTTGGTTACGTGAAGTGGAAAATAGTCGATCGGCGATGAAAGGGTCGCCCTGTCTCTAAAGTTGCTGAACATTATCGCTCCTGGCATTATTGGCTAAACACCTGCCTGCCCAGGGTAGGCAGGAATGTCCCCCGACCCCATTGAGCCCGCCCCATTTCCCGTATACTTCCCGCTGAGTTTCCTCCCTCCAGTCATCCCTTCCCGAAGCTACACCTACCACTATGAAGTCTATACCACCCGACCATGGGCATGTGTCCCCTGTTCAAGCCCACCGACTTTGTATTCATAGCAAATGCCACGTTTTATGCAATGTTCTAAGCTCTTCATTTATTTACTGCATGACTGATTAAGCCTGAGACCTTCCTAGCCCATACCCCAATAACCTGAATAAGACACAAACGTATATATGTCAGTTGGAATGTGCATGGGCCACAGCTTTATTAAACCATATACAACCATCCTTCGCAGTGCTTAATCACAACCCTGCCCTATTGCTCCATGCAATAGGCATTTACACCAATCCAACAAAGAGGTCGTGCCCCGCAAGCGAGGTTAGTCTCCCCCAAGCCTCACCCGATGGCGGCTAATACATCCTTTAAGCACTGCTGTCCAGGGAAAACCGCCAACGCCAGGGGCCGCCTTAGCGCCCGCCCCTGCGCCCACCAGGAGCCGCAGCAGATGCATTAACCCCCAAAATGCCGAGCGACCCAAGTGCAGCACCCCCACAATCTGACTCACGTGCAGCCATCAGTGATGATCCTCCAGAAGCCATATGAACTGCAGCCAAAGGTGAGCCCAGCGATGGACGCCCAGGAATAGCACCTCCACTGGTAACCGGTACCCCTCTCCGACCTCCATCTCCAGCCTCAAAGACACTCCTCGGCTGAGAGCGTTGAGAACGATCACTCCTAATCCGAAGGCTGCCATCCGTTGTTCCTTGCACCGGCACCGTCACGTCCCCAGCCACCGGGCCTCTCCTTGTAACCGCCGCCGGATTGTTTCCCCTCCACTCCTCTGCAGTAAGATGGGCACCGCCATTTTGTGGGCGGGCCGAACGCGCCGCTCGTGACGCTGCAGGCCTGCGATGAGTGGGAGGGGGCCTGGAGGCAGACGCCGCCGCTCTCGTCACTCTCCCCCTGGCTGCCGGAAGTGACTGATCACCATGCGGGCTCCTCGAGCGTGGCATCCGACGGCCATTCTGCCTGGTACGTGGGGGGGCAGTCCTCCGAACCCCCCCAGCCTGACCTTCACCGTCCCCGCGATCAAGGCCTCCCACCATTGCACCTAAACCAGGGGATAAAACCGCAGGCGCACGCACCATGCTCACCCTCCTCGTACTGGAATGCAGGTCCCTGGGCGGCGTGTCCATAACCACGGACTCCTCAAAGGACTGGGAACCGGCCGCATCCCCTTCTCCACCGCCGCTCAACCTGGCTCCTCGAAGCCTCGGGGGACTCGGGCTGAGACGCCTCGGAGGCCGGGAACGCCGTTCCCTTCGCCACTGGCGGGGCTCCTCACTCGACCCGGGGGTTTGCTCGCCTGATGTAGCTAAGGCCTCCACCAGTAACTCCTGCATCGATGCTCCCCGAGCCGCAGCGTGCTCCCTCAACTGCTCCAGCAGACATTCCAGCGATGAAGAAGCCATCCCAGCCACCAAGTCACTTTCTCTCTCCTTTCTCTATCATCCAAACACCTGAAAAACACCTGATCTCACCTTGATGTACTTCTCATGTTGGCAGGAACAAGAGGAAGAACCCTGCACCCATCACCAGCATATATAGCCCAGGTAAGCAACACTGTTGCAAACACACCACCAATAACATCATAGCTTTTTCCTTGACTGACAGGCCCAGACATCCGTCCAGCCCCCCCCTCCCCGAGGGGCCCCAGGGATTCTACACCCTTCCAGATCCTTCCTTAACTTACAGGCCCAGACATCAGTCATGTCCCCCTTCCTGAAGGTCCAGGGGGTTCTATATTATACACCGTTGATATTGACTATGTAGGACTTTACAATTTCTTAATAAAGAACAATATGTTAAAAAAAAAAAAGAACAATTCCCAGAAATATTGTAGAAATGAGACCCCCCCAGTAGCTGGTGGCAGACTGGCAGTGAGAACACACACTAACACAACAACAATCTCCTCTCAAACACGTGCTGAAGTGCTGTGTGAGGCCTTATATAGTGTGCTGCGGGACTTAGCTCTGTGAGCCCATGATTGAGCCGTGATTGGCATAGTCTTAAACCTGTCTTGCCCCTGGCCATTTATCTTCTTTATATTGCCAATCAATGGCGGATGTCATTCTTTGTTGTTATATGGAGGGATTCTTGATACCCTACTCAGTCGATCAGTCAAGCTTCTTTGAAGCTATTTACACTTGTCTTTAAAGTTGGGTGTTTGTAGGTTGCTGCGGCCAACGGAACTTGCGAAATGAAATTTACTGCATGCGCAATAGGAAGCGATGTATACGATTCCGAAATGGAGACCGGAAGGAGACCCACGTCAGAGGGTTCCGGAAAGTACCTGGAACGCATATTGCCTGCTGACACGCACGCCGTCTGAGAGATATCGTGCAATCAAACTGAAAAGGACTATAAATAGACTCTTTGTGTAATTATGATTTTACCGACTGATGAAACTCGCAGGCTAGAGAGTGAAACGCGTCTCGGATTCCATTTTACTTATTTGCTTATTTACATTTTTATTTACTTTTCTGTTAATTTGTTTTTAATAAACCCCCTTTTAAATATACCATTTTGGAAGCAGACGCTTTTATTTACATCATTTTGGAAGCAGTTGATTCATCCCAGCAGACCGGAACGTAATACCATCGATCTAAGGGTGGGACCCCCCATGGAGTAAGCGGTCCAATGCTTCAATACTGAGCCACTCATATGGAGGCTCAGTAATACGTGAGTAGTTCTGATTTAGAGTATATTTACGTATATGTGCCATTGGTATTGCGCTATGTATGCCTTTTTCATTTTGAGGTCATCATACCTGTGAAATCTAGAATTGCGATACCATCAATTCATACCCAAGGAACCATCTGATGGGAGAAGCCCCCCATAGAGGCTTATCTGCGTCCAATACGAACCTATTGGTTCCTCGTTTGTGAGTGGTTTTTATCTCAACCTCTCTTTTTAAATTCAAATATACATACAGTATTGCACGATTGTTTTTTCATCTTTGGATCCAGCTATCACCTTACAACCTGTATTTTGAAAGAATCCATATCTACACTTTGTCTGCGCTCCCAATAAATACGTTTGTATTTTTTTCTATATGGTCTATATGGGTGAGGGACACACCTTATGGTGAGCTGCAGGATTATATAATTTCCCTCTCCTCACAAAATTCTGGTATACGATTTATATAGCGCCGAGCACTTTAACACCTAAGGTGTTATATACAATTTTGTATCTATTAGGAACTCACAAGAATATATATATCTAGTAGGAACAGGTGACCCTGTAGGGTATATATGCTGCGCTATGGAGAGGTGCTAGCTACACCTTTCTAGCAGAGTCCTATGTTTGGAATATAGGAGAGGACGAGACGCTTTATTGTTGTAGTAACAAAGAGGACACAATAGATATAGGTCTATCCTCATTTCTGACTGTTGATAAACTATGTGAATTGAAAGTGACCGGGAAAACCAAGCTAACAATCGAGAATGGGAAATGAACAGAGTAGCCATACTGGTTGGTTGTCGCCATGCAAGTTAGTTGAAGAAAGGACAGGCAAAAGAAATGTGACAAAACTAAAGATTTTAGGCAAACTTTGCGAATTAGATAATCCCAGATTACAGGTAGAAGAATGGAAAAATGTGTTGAAGAATAGGAAAGGAATGTTGACCGATAATGGTTTATGGAATGTAGAACAAGCATGGTATAGAGTTGCAAAAGAGATTGAGAACGAGGGGTGGATAGAAACAGAGGAGAATAGGAAGGGGAAAACCTGTTACTATCACCTTGCCCCAAAATCAGAAGTAAAATCCGAACGCCCTTCCTATGGTGAAAGTTTCCAAAGTTTCCAAAGGAAATGGCCCGCTCCCTGTTTTCTCCACTATCCCTGGAAGACAGCGTGGCCCTTAATGCCATTTCCCTGCTCCTGTCCATCATCACTCGCCCTGCGATCCCAGCCCTATTTCAGAACTAGATCAGGAGGTCCCCGATTACCTGTGATCCCTTTGAAGTTCCCCACGCATGTTTCGGGACGGAGCGTCCATTGCCGTTGAGCTGACAATCTACCAGGCGCCAAGCAGGAATTCCTGCTCTGTGGATCTCCACTCATGGCAGGGGGCTGTCCGTCAAGGATCAACGCACTGGGTCACGGTAATCTAGTTTCTAACGCAAGCCAGATAGGTTTGGTTAAACGGAGATGTCAGCATGGGGTTAATTGAAATGCTCTACAGTGTGTCAGTGTGTGATTTCCCCTACAGTATTGTGTATGTTTGTGTTGGGGGGTGGGTATAAATAGCTGTTTTTATGTACGTGTTTTTTTTACTGGCTCAGCCAGGTGTCAAGTAATGGGATCCTGACAGGGCAACATGGTGCTGTATGTGATGTGTGTGTGTATGTACACTTCTACATTTAAAATGTGTGCCCCCAGACCTGTCAGCAGCGACAATGGCTAAAAGGGAGCTTATCCTTACCTACAAAACCCTCACTAACTCAGCGCCCCACTACCTGTCCTCACTAATCACCAAATACACCCCAGCCCGCTCCCTAAGGTCAAACAGTGACCTGCGCCTAGCTTCTCCCCGCATCACCTCTTCCCATGATAGACTGCAGGATTTCTCACGCGCAGCCCCCACTCTCTGGAACGCTCTCCCTCGTGCTGTCAGACTTTCCCCTAACTTCTCTTCCTTCAAACGCTCCCTGAAAACATTGCTATTTAGGGAAGCCTACCACCCAACTCACTGACGCAACCATCAATCACTCTCACCTTACAGTCCTCTCCTCCTGTTTCCAACCCCAACCCTCCTAGATTGTGAGTTCCTACGGGAATAGGGCCCTCATCTCCTCCTGTACTGTTTGTCAAATGTTGTTCAATGTATTGTAACCCTGTCTGTACTGTGCTTATTGTACAGCGCTGCGGAATATGCTGGCGCTTTATAAATTAATAATAATAATAATAATAATTACCAAAATCCTACAGAACCACAAAATGCCCTACAGATGGGGCTACCCGACCAAGCTCCTTATATGGCGTATGGGAACTTTGCACGCGGTGCCCGATGCGGCCTCAGGATTCAGGCTCATGAAAGAATGGGACCTCACGGGTGAAAGTACACCTCAAGCATCACAGCCGACCCCGACAAAGGTATCTCCGGAGTGGCACAGAGTTAACACAAATAAATGAAGCCTACAGGTACCCGCTCCCGTGAGCCGCTTAATGTCTGGGCACCCACGTGGGGGCGCCTCGAAGGGAATCCAGTTATAAACTATAATGGGATAACTTTATTTGGCCAGGCGGGCCTGACGGAGGCCTCACTCCTGATCTTCGGGACACGGAAGAGTATCGATCCCCCATACCTCCCCCTGCAGAGTCAGGGCAAACTGGACTGTTTTTCCGGTTTCAGGAGGATGTGACCAGTGTACATATTTGGGAGACTTCGGGTTTCTCCCTCTTTGTTTTTCGTGTTGTTATAATTTTATTTTTTATTTTTTATTTTTGTTGCCTCTCCACACTCTATGCATCAACGCCTTCCTTACCTGGATTTATTATACGGATCTCAGCACCACTACTGGACTGTATCGACTTGGAGTAGGTCGATTATTGACCAACCCACAGCCACTATGCATTGGCCTATGGATAGACGGGCCGGCAAGCCTGTTGCTAAGCGTCAGGTCCTGCACCGGAGAGACACCTCCCAATAAATAAGACGTAATATGAAACTATTTTCACTTAACGTGAAAGGCCTGAATATGCCGCACAAGAGGCATTCATTGTATGCTGACCTTAAGGCGGAAAACCCTGACATAGTCTGCCTACAAGAGACTCATTTCAAACGGTCCGCCAGTCCTCGCTTGTATCTGCCACAATATTCCGTACAACTCCATGCTACCTCTCCTACTAAGACAAGAGGGGTCTCGATCTTATTCCATAACAGACTCGCTTACCAGCTTATACACAAAATGGTCGATCCCAACGGCAGATACCTTATCGTGGTTTGCTCCCTTAATCATGTGATATACACTATTGTCAACATCTACTGCCCGAATGATGCACAGCACCTTTTTTTTGAGTCAAGTGTTGACTCGAACCCAAAAGATCGTGATGGGGAGACTAGTTCTTTGCGGAGATTTTAATTTGTCTTTGGACTTGCAGCAACATGCTAACCGTAGATTGAAGACTGCTTACGCCAGACACACGACCCTGTTCGCTGCTCACCAACTCTTCGACACATGGCGATTATTTCACCCAGGAGAAACCGGACACTCCTTTTTTTCTCCGGTGCACAATGTCTATTCCAGGATAGACCATGTACTTGTTCGGGGAGACACCCTGGCTCACATTCGGGACTGCTCGATTGGACAGATCGCATGGTCGGACCACGCTCCGGTGATGTTATGCTTAGCCGAGGAATATGACTCTTGTGGTAGAGCCCTGTGGCGTTTAAATGAGTCGTTGTTGTCCCGCCCCGAGGTTAGGGAGGAGGTGCAACGGGTTATTGTGGATTATTTCAGGGAGAATTCCTCGGGGGAGGTTTCGGAAGGTGTTTTGTGGCAGGCTCACAAAGCAGTGGTGAGGGGAGTGTTGGTTAAATGGGGGGCACGACTGGAAAGACAGCGTACTGAACATCGTTTATCTCTATTGCGGCAAATAACCCTAGCTGATATATCTCATAGACGACTCCGTACTGCTGCCACTTTGACCCAAGTGACTGAGCTCCGTAGACAACTGATTGACTTAGATAAAATAGACTATACTTGGACAGCTAGAAGACTGAAGGCGAGATGTTACATATACAGCAACAAAGCAAGTAGGATGTTAGCCAACAAATTGAGGTCAAAAATAGGGAAAACCCGTATCTCGCAAGTGTTAGACAGTCAAGGGTGTCCCAAGCATCAACCGAAACAAATAGCTGACTGCTTCGCGGAGTGTTATTCCTCCTTGTATAATCTAAGAGGGTCACCAGATGTGCACCAACCCTCTCTTCCCGATATTTTCCCATTCTTACAAGATTTACACCTACCACAGTTGTCGGAGGATCTCCGCAACACTATGGCCCAGCCTTTATCTTTGCTAGAATTTAATACCGCGTTAAAAGGGTTACCTAATGGCAAGGCTCCGGGCCCTGACAGGTTTTCGTCTAAGTATTATAAAAGTTTCCCTGATCTCCAATCACATATGTTACAGTTTTTTCAATCCATTTTTGAAACAGGTCAGCGGCCCAGGGAATGGCTCTCAGCGCATACAGTCACTCTCCCTAAAACACAAACTCCCTCACCCCACTGCTCTCAATACCGCCCGATCTCTCTACTTAATGTGGACACCAAGTTGTACGCTAAAATAATAGCGAACAGACTTGCTGACATTTTGCCCCTGTTGGTGGCAGAGGACCAGGTAGGCTTCGTCAAAAATAGGCAGGGTCCAGATAACACCTTAAAAGTACTGACGCTTTTGGATCACGTCTTGCAGTCATCAACCCTCTCTGTTATTATCTTTAGATGCTGAAAAAGCGTTTGACCGAGTGAACTGGTTATTTCTCCATCATGTATTGCTAAAATTTAATTTCCCTGACCCACTCATATTGGCAATAAGGGGACTGTACACGTATCCAACGGCAAAGGTCTAAAACGCCGGCTTCACGTCCCCTCCCATAACAATATCGAACGGTACGCGACAGGGATGTCCCCTGTCTCCCCTATTGTACGCCCTGGTTTTGGAACCTTTGGCCCAGGCCATTCGCCAATCCTCGGAAGTGCAGGGGGTGAACATTGGGCCGACACTGAGCAAAGTGAGCCTTTTCGCAGACGACATACTCCTGACAATCACTGATCCGGTCTCATCACTGCCAGCCCTTCATGAGATACTTGACAGTTACAGTAGGGCATCTTTCCATAAGATCAACTTTGCTAAATCACAGGCTTTGACATATGCAATTCCCATTGACACTCTGAGACCCCTGAAACATAAATATCCTTATGACTGGAGGACTTCCTACGTTACCTACCTGGGGATTAAAGTGGCTTTTTCTAAGGCTGACCTCTTCACTTATAATTATAAACCTATGCTGGGGGTGGTCAGAAATTTGTGCAATAGTTGGACTAAGTTTGAAGTGTCTTGGACGGGGCGTATGGCTGCGGCAAAAATATCTCTCCTTCCAAAACTGCTATTTCGTGCCCTCCCCCTCTCACTGCCTCGGAGTTACTTTCAATCAATACAAGTTATGCTTTCCAGGTTTATTTGGCGAGGCAGGAAGCCAAGAGTGAAGGCGGCTCTTCTGCATCAATCTCTGGAATGTGGGGGGATAGGAGTGCCCAATATCTTATTGTACTATAAAGCCTCTATTTTAACCTCAGCTCAACTATTAATAGGGAGCCATCAGGGACCCCAGTGGACGAGATTCCTATCCATGTTGTTTCTTCCATATGCGCCAGCGACGGTCCTATGGATTCCTAAGGCAATGCGCCCCAGATTGCCGACCCTCCCCCTCTGGCGGGGCTGCTGCGACTGGAATGGGATCGTAATATTTCCTATCTTATTCAATATCATCCTATAGCATTAGGAGCTCCTATAACAGTGTTCTGCCACCTCATTGCGGACTTCGATCCGAGGCGGTGGCACGCACACTCTGTAACTAAGATACATCAACTAGTTAATCAGGAGGGGTTATGCTCTTTCTCACAACTTCAAGATAAACACTCGATTCCCCAGAATTTATGGCTATCATATAGACAGTTGCAATCTAAAATGGCTAGCTGGGGTCTAGGTGGGCAGTTCCAGGATAATCGCCCCCTTCTAACCCAATTTGAGACTACTTGTTCTCAACTTTTGGACAGGAAGAAACTCATTTCAAAATGTTATGGAACCTTACTAATATCAACACCCAAAGGGAAATGGGGCTTCCAAACGTCGTGGGAACTAGACCTGGCCAGAGAATTCTCTGGGGAGGAATGGGGGGAAAATTTTAAGTGGGATAGAAGTAAATTTCGTTGCGCGTCATTGTGGGAAGTCCGGAAAAAATTGCTGTATAGGTGGTACCTCACTCCAGACAGGGAAAGTCATGTGTCCAAGGGGACCTCCGCCACCTGCTGGCGTTGCGGATTGTCGAAAGGGACATACTATCATATTTGGTGGACGTGTCCCTTGGTGACAACATGGTGGAGGGAGGTGGCCGCCTTTAGTTCCACTGTTTTAGGCAGCAATATAGACCTTCTCCCGGAAATTTTATTATTGCAGTTCTTCCAAATCCCTCTCCCGGTTTCAGATACAAATGTTAGCACATATTCTATCAATTACGTCCCTCCTTATGGCTGCTAGATGGAAATCTACATTAGTACCAACGATAAAGGGAATTACGGACCGCCTCAAAGACTTCCATCTTTTAGAAGGGATGTCCCGTACAGTTTCTGGGTCCCTCCCTCCTACCAAAACATTTTGGTCTTTATGGGACACACACCTGGTCTCTACCTTAACTGTTTCCGCAACGAAGTAAGGGCTGGTGGTACAGATTGTCTAGGTAGTGTGGAAGGATAATTCTCTGTTTCCTTTACCAACTGATGAATACTATGCACTTATGGTTGGAGGCGACAAAGTTTGATGTTGTGAGTTTTTCCTTTTTTTTTTATTTGTTTTGTCATGTTCCTTATATTTTATTTTTATTTTATTTTATTTATTTTTAGTTGATATTTGTACGTTTTCTTTTAATATATTGGTTTAAGCTGCCTCACAGTTCATGACTTCTGTTCAACTATTTGGATTCTCATTTGAAATCAACTGATGTTCTCCTTTTATTATTCTGTCATATTTTTTCTTTTGAGGGGTACTTATTACACAATGTGTATGTACCTGACTTCGTAAATCAATAAAAAAAATTCAATTTAAAAAAAAAAAAAATGGTTGCTTAGCGTAGAAAAAAATAATGTTTAAAACTGTATGCTTATTTGAATGATTATATCATAAATAAATATGATTAACAGAAAAAAATACAAAAAAAAATAAAATGTGTGCCCCTAGTGTGTGATTGTCAAAATTTCCTGGTGTGACTGTATATTGTGTCTAACAGTGTATACTTTGTAATTGTGTGTGCGTGTGGTGTGTCCAGGGATATTTGCATACCCCTGGTTCCCGTACTGGGATTCGGCCTTTTTCACTAGATGTCTAAATTTAGCGTGCATTACAAGTTTGTCTGAGGAAAGTAGGATTTTCAGTTGTCGCGGTTTTCGCAGTCCACAAGCTCTTCTCCAAGGGGGGGGGGGGAGTGCATTCTTTTAGCCTGAACCTGATAACAGAGCGTTCTGTAACAAAACTTAACCCTCTGTGCGTATTACGCGAAGTCAGTTTATTTTAGTATATTTTAAATGTGAAGTATAGACATCTGTATGCAAAATTGTTATTCTTGAAGTACTAATGTATGTCTATAGTGTGAACGCCCTACCTTTATATTTATATCAGCTTTGCCCTGCAGGACAGGGTTAAGAGGTTTTTTCTGCAAAAAGATCACGGTTTTAGATATTTAGGGTTTTGTGCAGCACCATGGCGCTTGTTGGCGCTTTGTAGATGCAAAACAAATTGTTTTCTGATGGTTACTAATTTTCCTTACGGTACTTTGATATATATAAGTGTATTTTTTGCTGCATACTTGTAGAGTGATCTTCCAGACCCACCTAATTTTGCACCAGGTTTGAATCTCATGGTAGATTTGTTAATGCCCCTTAATATGGAATACAAGTTACATTAAAAATATCCTGTATTCTATTGCGTTATGTTTTTATTTGGTTGAGGGTAAACAGGATTTTGCCCAGGAAAAAAAAAAGGAGGTATGAGTTTGTTAGCCTTGGCGTTCTAACCATGGAGATTACTGCCGGGGGGAGAAGGGGGGGTAGCGGGTGCAGAAGCTCCAGTAAGGGGGGTGCGACTGCGAGTTAAAAATGTATAACTCTATGCAATTTTAGATAGAGGAGGTTTGTTTACCTCCTGCGATAGTACTTTAGATGCCGTTTAGTTTGGTTTGTGATGCATAGTATGAACACGGTATCTATAATTGCAGATTGCTATTTTTTTTTACAAAAAAACTTGTATTTTGTATAGAATTTTATAGTTAGTGACCAAACTACAGACAGAGTGTGACCTAGCTATGTACATGAGAAGGTTACTAATGTCTGAAAAGTTTTGTCCCCAATTCTCTAACAGATCAGAGTACAAGTTACAACAGTCTGGTGATGCCTGGTTATTAAGTATGAATTAAGATAATTAAAAGAAAGTCACTGGCTACACCGGGATGGGACCGACCGTTCCATGTATTACTCTCTACCCCAACTACAGTCAACTTCGCTGACCGAGTGCCCTGGATACATCTGATTGCAGAAGAGCTGTAGGCCTGAATCCCGACCCACCAGTCTCGACCATGCCCAAGTCCAGACTTCAAAAGGGGGGTTGCACTAATATAGGAGCCCGTCTAAAACCCCGGTGAAAAATGGAGGAGGCTGGTGAGGCTCTAGGGGGACAGATAAGGCGCAGCTCTTCTCCAAGGGGGGATACTGGTGGTAGTAGCGATTGAAGAACCGTTGCTGTAGAGAAACAGATTCCTGTGATGGAAGAGGAGGTTAAAGATATCCAGAAACTCATCCAGACCCCCCCCGGAGGTCCTTACCCATCTGACCAGTACTCCACCTGACATGCCAAATCTGGAATTCTATCTGAACAAACGGTGGTTTGAACCAAATGGTGACTTCGTCAAAATAATTCTCAGGCGGTCACAAGATGGATACAACCATTTCTATATCCGGTGGCCAGTCCCCCTTCAAGAGCAAGGATGGAACGCATGGGGGGGTGGCAAGAAGCTGACAAGGCCTGGCATTGCAATCATGAAGCAGAACAAAGGAATGCCGCAATAGAACTGTCTGAGAAAACCTGAATCCTGAAAAATCCTGAATTCGTGTTTACCGTGAAGAACAGATGGGAACTGCGAGACCTGAGGTATTTCACATGGAAACAAAAGGTTAAACAAAAGTGAGTTCATCTAGGGACCCGGGAAGAAACTCCAGTGTTACAAGAAGATTCTCTCTCTGATAATCCCCTTGCTGCCACTGCCACTTGCCCACTGGACTCAAGACTTATCTGAAAAAGAGCAGAAGTGGTTCTCTGAAGAACCATGAAGATCCTGAGAAGATAGATGGTTCCAGCTAGCCAGCAGATGAATAGTTTTACCTGCCACATTGGCACCAGAGATTGTCTGGGCCCTACACGCCAGCACCCATGGAGGAAAGACAGCCATGGACCAGTGTGTCACTTGTGCTAAGAATAACCCCGGATCAGGCCCATCACAACAGCCAGGAGTACAACCCATCGGATTATCACCGATGGCCTTACTTCAGATTGACTTTACCGTACTTCCACCCTGCAAAGGGTACAAGTATCTTCTAGTGCTGGTATGCACTCTGACATGATGGGTTGCAGCCTATCCAACCAGAACTGAGAAAGTCACAGAGGTAGTGAAGTGCCTCCTGAAAGAAAGTATCTACCAGTATGGATTACTGCTTGCAATTGGGTCGGACAATGGCCCAGCCTTCATACAGACCTGTCTGCATCGACTCGCCCGCCATTTGGACATCACCTAGAGACTGCATACTGTTTACAGATCCTCAAAGTTCCAGAAAGATAGAATACATGCAGTGACTCACCCCTGGAGACCTAGTCCAGTACCTGTGGCATACCTGTCAGACCTACCAGACACAGTCGCCTGCGGCCTGCCACCCTGTATCAATCTGCTGGTTGCTGACGTGCTTACCCTAGGCCAAGGAAGTACGTGCAAGTACACATTCATGACCGTCCATGTGGATGGAGCCCTCTACCTGGACCGCAGCCTACTAACCTCTACGGGCAAGCGGGTACATTTTGCCCGAGACATACTTCTGCTCAAAAAATGCATTTCTACTCTCACTGCCTCGTACTGTAACAAGGGGGGTTATGGGCTGATCCATAACTCTTCTGAATGTGCAGCACAAAATGGGGTCCGATGAACATTAAGACAGATGAGTTAGCATTGTATTAGGGGAAGAAATGTGCATTTTTAGGGGGGACTGTTGTGGACAAATTATATATATATATATATATATATATATATATTCGCTTTTATAATATTCAAAGGCCTAGAAAAAGGCCTAGAAAAATGCTCATTTAAGTAGTTTAAGTGGTTAATCAGGATTTAAGAATCAAATGCATATTATTGTTTAAACACGCTATCTTAGCCGATTGTTTTGTACGCACATGTAGTTTCTCTTTCCAAGTATCAAGAAGAGAATGTTTTGGAACATCTTGGAACGTCCTGTAACAATGTCCTTGATGGCTAAGAGGACAAACGGAGAAGCTGATGTTTTATTTTCCTTAACGGTTAATAAACAAAAGTCTGTAATTTTACAATATTAATGACGAATAGAATGTTGGGCAACAGCCTGTTTTCATTACGTGCGAAGTAGCATAAAAGCCTTGTAAATTGTCAATAAAGGTCAGAGGAATCATTGGCTTTGAAGCCACATAGACTTATTCCTTGTCTGTGTGATTTCTTTATGCGCGCATATATCTGATTTCTCCACCGAATTAGAACAGAGACTGGCATCCGAGGAAGGACTACATTGTCCACTTCATAGTTACATACAATTTATATATTGGCTCTAAATGTATATATAGAACCACTCACAAAAATAGAGCCTATTGGCTCGTGTTGTTGGGTGGATGAGCCTCTATGGGGGGCTCCTCCCATCAAACGATTCTTTGGTTGTTGCGAGTTGTATTGCAGCAATCTATTTTTGTGATGCGGAAAGGGAACTTGTTTGTGCTGCAATCACTGCACAATGCTCGGTCCCTGCTTCTATACACTGCTGCTCTCTCACTGCAGCAAACCTGCAACACTGCAACCAAAGAATCGTTTGATGGGAGGAGCCCCCCATAGAGGCTCATCCGTCCAACAACACGAGCCAATAGGCTCTATTTTTGTGAGTGGTTCTATATATACATTTAGAGCCAATATATAAATTGTATGTAACTATACTGCGCAATTATCGATACTTTTATATTTTAGTTCATGTTGCTGGATACAGCCGACCACTAGAGCATATTCTGGAAGATACGCTGCATCAAACTGTACTTCTTGCGCTTCCAACAAATTTGTTTGTACTTTTTTGTATCTGATCTGGGTGAGGGACACCCCTTGTGGTGAGCTGCATGACTGTGAAATCACCTAATATTGGATAATTATATATATATATATATAGAAAAATCACAGCGCCAAACACTTTAACACCTAATAAGTGTTTTTTTCTGTAAGGCACATGGCGCAATAACATAGGGCAAGGTAGGAAATCAGGGGGAGGGTCAATAAACAGTCATAGAATTGAATGTATGCAACCCCAGAAGGGGCTCAGGACCACTATATGTGAAGGGCGGACCCCGGGGTCTCACCACAGCACCAGCGTGTGTTGTGTATGGATTATGCTTATACTTCCTGTTTCGTGTTCTGACCTCTGATCTGGAGGCAGTTCTATGATCCAACATGATTCCTCACACAAGCAGCTTGCAGTGTCTTCATTTCTATACATGAAACATGGTGTCAGAAGTAACTAAAATCAGGACTGAGCCTCTTGTCTGGAGCACAGCAGCTTTGGGAAACTACACAGGTTTGTGAACTGTGGACTAAGACTGTTCCTTGTGGATTTTTTTTTCTTTTATCTATTTGAGAACTTAGAGGCTTACTGGCAATATGGCTGCAATGAATTGCATACCTCCCCCAGAGGAGATGAGAATGAGTGGAGATTGGAGCAGCAACTGGGAATCTTTCAGAGCTGAATTTGAAGATTATTCCCTGGCTACTGGCTTGATTGAGAAATCTGCAGCAGTGCAGGCAGCAACTCTGAGGAGAGTGATGAGCAGTGAATGCAGGCATGTGTATAAACACAAAACCTCACAGCGGAGCAGCAAGAAAATGTTACAGCAATTCTACAAGCCCTGGAAGCTTATTTCAAACCTGCTAAAAACATCATTTACGAAAGGTATGTGTTTGGGTGCTGGAAAAAAGAAGAGGGAGAATCTTTTGATAACATTGTTACACGCCTGAGAGAAAAGGCAGCAACTTGAGAATATGGAGCTCTCAAAGATGAATTAATAAGAGAAAAAATTGTTTTGGGCATAGCTAGTGAGAGCACACGCAGGTGCCTCCTAAGAGAACATACATAGTACAGGAGGGGTGGGGTCGCGCCTATTCCCCGATGGGGCGACTGCAACCACCATCGGGGGATAGGCGCGACCCCAACCCTCCTGTACTATGTATCTTTTAATGTACTTCCAGCCAGGTCATCCCTGCAGCAAGATCCCGCTCCGTGTCTTTGTTTTTGATCCCAAAGTGGATTTTGTTTCTGGGGGAGCATAAATAGAGGCCCACCAGTCTATCTCATGTCTGACAAGCAGCATGAGCAGGTATGGTTTGCTATACAGCAGCCTGTGGCTTCATTTTTGGATAGGACTCGCCCTCATTAGAGGTGCCTTGACGCTGGCGGACGAGCTTAGTCTTATAATGGCCATTAATAAGAAACCAAACCTCTAATTGTGTTTAGTTTCACATAATGGGAATAAGCCCAGATGACATCTTTTTCTTTGTTATGTTTCCTAAGAGAACATGACTTAACTCTAAACATAGCCATTGAAACGTACCGTACAGCAGAGCTCACTGACAGACGTCTGAAAGTCATGGAACAGGACAGACAGAGGACCTGAAGTGGAATCAGGCTGGAAGCTGGCCGCCATTATAAGCCAGGCGGCCATCTTGTTCAGAATATTGGTTCACTTGAAAATAACTAGGTAGGTTTTAGCTGAAACTAGCATGAAGCATACGTAGAAATTTAGGAATGTGTTAGATTAGCAGAAAAGCAATTAAAACCTGAGAAAGATCGAGGCTGTTCCTGGCACGAAGGGATAGAATGAGAAGTGGATACATCAAGGTCACAGAGGCCCCAGCAAGACAAAGGGAAGCAAAGAAGATAGACCAGGTGCTACCCACAACAAATGAGCACAGGCGATAGGGAGGCGAGCACAGCCCGGACTGGATGTAGTAACTAATCATGATCTGTCAAAACTAACATGAAGTTTGCCAATTTAATGGAATGTCTTTGTATTAGACTAAGGGAGGTATTAACCCACGTGGGGTGGGATAGTGTCACAGGGAGGTGGATTCCGGTAACATTTCTGGGGGCTCGATAGCCGGGATACGAGGCCCTTTGCTGGCACGGCAACGACTGCTGGACACTGTAGCGGTTGACTGCAGGTGCGAGTAATCCCGCTGGTTGGGCATCCGTTGAAGGTGAGCTGACATCTGCCGAGTCTGCCGGAAAAAACGATATATAACATGTCTGGGTCATATTATAAAAGAAGGCTTCAAAACGCGTTTAAACAAGAGGAGCGAAACTGTTAAAAATTAGCTCAGCAGCAGACCGCAGTGAGGAACACAGGCATGAAGGGAAGCTGTGAAATGCCTCAGCAGCGAAAGGGTTAATTTATATTTTTGTCTGTTTTAAATCATTTTATTTTATTATTTTTTTTCATTTCAGATCATTTTGATCAACAATTTTTCCGTTTTAAAACATTTTTGTTCTGTTTTTTTTTTTTAAAGTCAGACCATTCGGGTCAGTTTACCGTTTTTTAAATCGTTTTGTTCTTTTTTTTTTGTTCCTTGGCTTTCATACCATTTTTGTAATGTGATTAAATAAATAAAGATGCGAGATGTATATTCATAAAAAAAAAGGATCTTTATTTAATAAAAAAAAAAAACACGATAGAATCGCCAGAATTATCGTATCGTCAGAATGAATTATCGGATCCGAAAAAAAAAACTAAAATTTATTATAAAAAAAATATATAAAGTATAAAAAAGTAAACCATAGTACTTCACATCAAAACGAATAGAGTTAGACACTTTGAAACGAGGAGAACAGACGTTCCGAAAAAAAAGAAAATTTCCGAAATCACGAAAAGTCGATACAAAAACGAGCAAAGTGACCCGAAAACACGAAAAATGGTCGATATTCCAAAAAAATTTACACAATCGAAAATTTTAAACATCAGAACAAATCGAACCGAAAAATAAATCGGTGCACAAGCCTATTAATATCTGACATCCCGATGTGAAACATCAGGACTTTTGCATTAGATTTCTACCATTTTTATTTTTTTAACTTCTGGATAGTCGAAAACGATCTATCCAAAAAGTCCCAATGTTTCACATCATTCTGAACTTTGTTTGGATAGAGTAAGTCCGTGGGCGTGTGGCCGTTAAATGTATATACCAGTGGCGTCGTAACATGGGGGGGGGTGCGGCCCGCACCAGGTGACACCCGCCTTTAGGGTGACACCATCACCCTAAGGGCGGGTGTCTCACCCTCTGCCGCGTTTTTCGCTCGCCTGGAGGAAACACGTCACCACTCACCAGCCAATCGCGGCTGGTCACGTGGCTCCCCCTGGCGAGCCCCCAAGCTGCGCGCCCCACTGGACGCTCTGAGGGAGCGAAAAAGGCGGTGGAGGTGAGCTGGGGCCATTATCATGAGGTGCTGGGGCATTCCATGTGCTGGGGCAAATCCATGAGGAGCTGTGGCATATCCATGTGTGAGCTGGGGCATATCCATGAGGAGCTGGGGCATATCCACGAGGAGCTGGGGCATATCCACGAGGAGCTGGTGCATATCCACGAGGAGCTGGGGCATATCCACGAGGAGCTGGGGCATATCCACGAGGAGCTGGGGCAAATACATGTGTGAGCTGGGGTATATCCATGTGCTGGGGCAGGGCATATCCACGAGGTGCTGGGGCATATCCACGAGGAGCTGGGGCATATCCACGAGGAGCTGGGGCAAATCCATGTGTGAGCTGGGGCATATCCTTGAGCTGCTGGGGCATTTCATGTGCTGGGGCAGTATCCACGAGGTGCTGGGGCATATCCACAAGGAGCTGGGGCATATCCACGAGGAGCTGGGGCATATCCACGAGGATCTGGGGCAAATCCATGTGTGAGCTGTGGCATATCCTTGAGCTGCTGGGGCATTTCATGTGCTGGGGCAGTATCCACGAGGTGCTGGGGCATATCCACGAGGAGCTGGGGCATATCCACGAGGAGCTGGGGCATATCCACGAGGTGCTGGGGCATATCCACGAGGAGCTGGGCATATCCACGAGGAGCTGGGGCATATCCACGAGGAGCTGGGGCAAATACATGTGTGAGCTGGGGCATATCCATGTGCTGGGGCAGGGCATATCCACGAGGTGCTGGGGCATATCCACGAGGAGCTGGGGCATATCCACGAGGAGCTGGGGCAAATCCATGTGTGAGCTGGGGCATATCCTTGAGCTG